>JAJGRW010001166.1:363878-431254 GCA_025461045.1 Carex parvula | reverse complement strand
AAAAATTCTCAACGCATAAAACTGACCATGCAAACTACAATCAATGTAGCTGTTCGGCGTGACTTCCTTAGGCTTCCTTTAGCGTTAATCTCTCTTAATCCTGATGAACAAGCACTCCTTAGATAAGATTAAGGGAGCTCCTTAGTGAATTGGCTTAAGGAGGCTACCCCCTCGCCTTAAGATCCGACCCTTCTTAAGAGTCATTTTCAAGACTTCCTGGACGATTTTACCCATGCTCCTCAAGAAACCGTTCATTTTTTATTATTATTCGTACTTTCTCTCCTCAGTCTACTGCCTAAATCCAGGTGCAAAAGAAATAAAACTCCATTTTCCGATCTAAATTGGTGATTCTTAAGCAACAAGCTTGTAAATCTAACATTACAAGAATCTCCATATTGAAATGCTCTTTATTTTGAGATCCACTTTAAATAAGGCAATTTTTCTTTGTTCTTCGTGTAACTTGCCGTTGCCGCTGCCACTGTCGTTGCCTCTTCTTTTCCTCGTCTCCTCTCTTTCCACCATGGCTACAACACTAGAGAAGGAGAGGGAGTGCACGAGAACAAAATTTGGGACCGGACTGACTCAGACCTGGTATTTAGACCAGCAATGAACTGGTACACCTAATTCATCCCCATTTTGTTTTTAAAAAATTGAAACACGCAGTGAATAATTTGGCTACTTGATGGATTTTTGTAATTTCTTGCTTTAACTTAAAAGGGTGTGTGCAATTTTTTTTTCAAATAACCAAGCATTTCTTGAATCGAATACCATATTTCTTTAGCTGAAGTGGAAAAATAAACAATTCTACTATTTGTGGTTGTATTGAACTTAAAAGCTACCGCATTATAATTGAACTGAGATTTACTTTGAAGCTTGTGATACTTTTTGGAAAAAAAACTGTGTTAAATTGAAGTGCACTAAGAAATTTGTGATGTTATCTTTTTATTAATTGCTTGCTTGGAACAGTAAAGTCAAATTTTTAATTGCTTGCTTGTAACAGTAAAGTCAAATTTCTTCGAGAAGATGATACAGTATTGTTTGAAACATTACATGAAGCAAGAAATGTGTATTTGAGAAGTCAATTCAAGTCTTTACATATCAAATATATATTTTATTCAACTAAATCTTCATTCTTAGTCTTACCACTTTATCGAACAAGAGCTCTTTAGCAAGAATTAAACTTTTAATCCTCATCCCCTTAAGGAGAGCTGCTGAACACCCCCAGGGATCATTGTTGTACTTTAAAATTTGCACATTGTTTGTGACCCCTGTTTTCCTCTCATGTGATTCTGAATTTGATTTCGGACAAACATTAAGAAAGGCCAAAGGAAATAGACATTTCAGGATGGTAAATAATTAATCATTACTAGATCTATTCAATGTGTAAGACATTATAAGAAGCAACATTTTCTAGTTATTTCCATTTTTTAATTTTATGTATCTCTAAAAAATCTCAAAATTATGTATTCCCCTTCTAAAATCTATAATATCATATTTACCCTTCTAAAATTTTAAAGCACACAAATTTACCCAATATATAGACATTTCTATAAAACTCATTTTAAATTTACAAAGTACCCTTTTTATACCTTTTATTAAAAAAGTAAAAATATGTAATTTGAGTAATAAAAAAAACAATCATCTAACTGGTTGGTCTCCAAGGACAAATGGTTTATTTCTCTACTATGAACGCAGTGGGTCCGATGCCCATCGGACCTAGTTTGGTTCCGATGGGCAGATCTACCGTAGGAGAACGGAGTGATTTGTGCGCACGAAACTTGAAACATACATGTACGGAGTTTAAAGCATTTCGCACGAATCTAAAAGAAAATTGATGGTGATTAAACCCGTCGAACCGAGGTAGGTCCGATGCCCATCGGACCTACTCCCAGTTCCTCTACTATGAGGTGTACATGATGGCATTTAGACATACACTTTGGTGTGTGTCACAAGTAGAGAAATTAATTATTTATATTTTTTAATAAGGGTAAAGTTGGCCCTTTAAAATTTTAAATGAGTTTTAGTAGAAAGTTAATAAATAGGATAAATTTATGAGTTTTTGAAATTTAAAAGTAAATATGATAATATGAATTTTAGAGAGGAAAATACAATTTTTTTTTTAAATCTTTACAGAAGCTGCGAAGTGTGAGAGAGAATCGAACTCTCGATCTTTGAGTACAACAATTTTAGGACTTTTTTCTAACCAACTGTGCTACCTCTTCTTTTAAAATATGAGATTTTTGAGTGGTATAAGTGAAATTCCTCTTTTTTTTTGAAATACAAAAAGTAAGAACAGCAAGGGGCGTTGTTGTGCGGCGGCTGGGCCTCACGCCCTCACCAAATAAAATAATTAAAGATTTAGAATAAAGTCAAGTCAAGAGTAATATAATCTATCGCATGCCGACCTTGGGATATTTTTTTTTATGTAGAGGAAGCTGGCAAACACCATACTAGTTTTTCATTAACTAAAAATAAAAAATATTTACATGTGATAGCTTACAGAGTGGGTGTTATGTTATTTATGTACATGTTGAAAGAATAAAAAATTAGGATATACAGGCGCACAATATTTTAAATTTTAGCTGTGGATAGCTCAATTGTTATTACGCTTCTTTGTGCCGTATCTACTGAGCAAGAATTATTTACGAGTTCATGTATTTGAATATATGTTCGGTTTTACATTTTCTTTATTTTTGAAATATTGTTACTTATTATATATTTCTTATAATTCAAAATATTGGAAATCTGCAATTATAAATTAACTTGCACGTACATTTATCCACAATTTTCTACTACATTATTAAATGGTCGTCCAATTTATTTTCTTTTTAGAAATTGGCACGAAAAAAATTAGTCACACTATTACCAGTTCTGTCAAGGCACACACATCGTATGTCGGTGATGTGATGTGTTCATGCACGTGACGTATCTTTTCTCTATCAAAAATATCACGGCATGTCATGTCACATCATTTGATACGTTATGTGATCAGTTTTTCTAACATTGGTTTTTTAAATTAATTTTGCAATTTATTCATATTTTTTATCATTTTAATCTGATTTTTTTTTCCAATGAACTAAATTAAAATCTGGAAAAAAAAGTTAAAGGTGACTGATCAGATCACGTTTGACTACACGTGACATGACCATTTACAACGTGATTGTTGTATATTATTTTTGTCACGTCATATGAAAATAATTTTTTCACGTAATGTGACGTGACATAATGAAGTCATAATTGTTGTCTCTAATGGCACCTAGAGGGGGTGAATATGGTGTCTTAAAGAATCTTAGACGTTTTTCGTGTTGGTAGGTGATACGTCCTATCTCGGGAGATGAGGCCGTATGGAAGTTTGGGCTGAGCTGGATTCGCCCTGCTAAAGGATGGCAGGTCGCGGTATGGATCGAGTTAGGAACTCGGAGTGGATTGTGAGAGATTCGGACTCTGACCTGTATGATCTCTCTCTTAGTGAAAATTGCGTCCCCTGTTTCATGGGGATCACTGCCTTATATAGTCCAGCCATAACTGCCATCTCGGGCGTTTATGGGGAACATGGGCAGTTATGTCAGCCGTTACTGGGACGTGGGCATTAAGCTAGCCGTTACTGGGACATCGGCATTAAGCTAGCCGTTTCCCCGGCTATCCCGTATGTCGGTTGGCATGGGCCTATATTAAGGCTCTGGTTTGGGGCCGGCATATTGGGCCCCGGCTTAACGAGCTTTTTGGGCTTTTTCATATGACGTCGGGTTGGCCTTGTAAAGGTCCGAATCCCAGTCTTTCATGGCCCAGTTTGGAACAATTAAAAGGGCCTGTGGAACATGGCCCTATCAGTAGGTAATACAAACAAACAACCGCAATCAATCAATAATATAAAATAAGAGTAAGAGAGATTAACACGTGGGATGTTAACGGAGTTCGGTTTAAAATGCCTACGTCTCCGAGGCAACGCAACCTGGTCGGTGTGTCTTTCCTATTACCCAATGAAAGAAATGATACAACTCGTGACACATGAGCTTAACTCACGTGAAAAGTCATAGCCTAACTCGTGTAAAAGGTTGAGCCTAGAAGCTCGAGTTGAAGAGTCCTACGAAAATGACCGTCACACAACTATGGATATATGTGAGCACAAATGCTCGAGCAGGTGAGCCCTTAATGTCCTATAAGCGAGAAGTCACACGACTATTCGAAGGGAGCACTAAAGTAGATCTCTGTGTTATCCCTAACGGCACTTAGAGGGGGGTGAATAGGCAGTCTTAATGACTTCTAGTCGTTTTTCGATTTAACCCTTTAAATTAACAAGTCAATCAATTCAACAATCAAGCGTGTACAAATAAAGTAAATAGAGTAGAGTTAGAGAAATTTGACATGCGGGATGATAACGGAGTTCGGCGTAAGATGTCTACGTCTCTGGTGTAGAGCAACCTCGTCGGCACCCCTTTCCTATTACCCAAAAAGAAAGGATACAACTCGTGACACGTGAGCCCAACAATGGTGGGAAGTTACGGCCTAACTCGTGTGCAAAGTTGAGCCTAGAAGCTCGAGCTGGAGAGTCCTACACAGAGAATCGTCACACAACTATGTTTATATGTGAGCGGAAATGCTCGAGTCGACGAGCCCCTTAATGCCCTACAAGTAGGGAAGTCACTCGACTATGACAAGGGAGCACTAAAGTAGATCTCCACACTATCGAACAAGAACCAATACTCTAACTAAATCTAGAGAAGATTTGTCAAGTGAATTTGAGATTATCAATGGAGTTTTGAAGTTTAAGCTCTCTCAAAGAAGAAAGCTCTCAAAAACACAGAATTTGTGCTTTCTAAAATTAGGGGCGGCTTGCTTAATTCTGAAGTGGGGATAGTAACTTTATTTATAAAGAGAGTTCTAGAATTAGGTATTTGAACTCTTCCGTTTAGTATGATAATCTTCCGTACTGCACGGATAGTTCAAATGTATTTCAATTTGAATTTTGCCTTTGAATATTACATTGTCCGTTCAGTACATTTACGTACGTACATAATGGAGAGGGTATTTGTCCCAAATCTGTGTTTCTCAAGTAGCGTATAGTACGGTCTATATCCGTTCAGAATGGATAGTGTATCCCGGAAACTCTCTGTCTTTTTACAGAACCTTCCGTTCTGAATGGTTTGTCAACAAAATAATTCTTCCCTACCGTATTCGTCCGATACCGTTTCAATACATTCCGTACTGAACGGTTTGCTTCCGTACAGAACGGATAGTTCCTGAAATAAACAATCTAAAATTTACCTTACTAATCTATTGTATATTACAATTTATATTATTGATCTTCGTAAAGTCTTGTTGATTCCATTGGTTCTTCAACTTCAATCTTGCAATTATAATGTTCTTGAACCTGCAAACTCACTCATACAAATAAATCGTTAAATTCAATTATTGTATATTTTGTAAATTAGTCAAACAACATAATTAAAAAATTGCATAGATCAACAATAACATATTAATTACATTAACTCACGTGATGTTTTTTCTTTATTATTCACGGGTTAGTAATGTAACTTTAGTTTGACTATGAGACTATGAGTAGACGAAATTGCATATAGTAGTAGCCGCCCATCATATATCACTTCAGTGGAATCGGACCTAACGCAACTCACCATTTCACTAAGCAACTTATGAAATATTATAAAGAAAGTAAATGACCACTTAAAAATTCCAATTCTAATGTGTCTAAAATTAAATTTCTTTAAGAAAGATTGTTGGATCAAGTGCATTCCCACTTCATGCAACTTTTTAAAATTTTCGTTTTATTTGGCATATCAAAGACATATATTGCCTATGCATAATGTTTTTTCAAGAGGAGATAAGAATTGTCAATAGAGATCGTTCTGTGAATTGACATAAAGGTGGTTCTTTCCCCCAAAAAAAAGGGAAAAAAGAGGATAAACTTGCTTTGCTTGTCAAATAATTTTGCATTTTGCTTGCTAAATTCAATTTAGTTTGGGCAAAACTGGATACAATATTTTTAGGTAAATTAAGTTTGAGAAAATGGTAAACGAAGTGAGAAAAAGGATGATCGAATCTGTCTGACTTAGGGCTGTAAATGAGCCGAGTTTGAGCGAGTTACCTCTAATTCGTGCTCAGCTCACTTAGTTAATGAGTGAGTCAACTCGAGTTGGGATGACAATAACGAGCTGTAAAGCCAACTCGAGTTGGCTCACAACTCATTTATAACTCATTTGACCAATTAATTTCCTTAGTTATAGTTATATACTAGTAAAAGTTTATCTAAATCAAACAATTCAAATGGCTTAGTAAGAGTTTATCTAAACACAAACAATTCAAACATAATTAACAAGACACCTAACAAAACAAACAATTCAAATAGCAGCTTAGGAGTCATCTAGAAGGGCATGAGATTTATTTTGACGAATTTTGTGTAACTCGAGTTGTTAATGAGCGAGTTGGGGTATGCTCAAACTTAGCTCATTTATTAAACGAGTTAGCCAACTCGAGTTAGAACTAACTTGAGTTGTAAATGAGCGAGTTAAAGCGAACAATTAGCAAGCGAATTATGAGTTTGAGCGATTTTGTACAACTCTAGTCTGACTCTGACTCTTTTTTATTTGCTTCTAAATATTAACATTTAAATGATTTTATACATTTAATTTTGAAGCACAAGAGTTTTACCTTCCTCTCTTTCTTGTTCTATCTTCATCTTTTCTCTCAGTTTCTTTGTTCTTTTTTAAACTTAGCATTATAGTATTAAAGACTAAAGTTTACACTTTGATTTTTCTTAGGGTTTAAAATATCAGGGCGTGTTAATTTGGCAAGTAAAGTAGTGGTGATTTAAATGCTATGATGCACTTAGTTTCTTTGGAATCATTCCTTATATCTTCATCACTATTTTTTTTTATAGAAATATGGATCTAGCCCGTATTTAATTGATTGAAAGTTTGTTACACAGGAAGTGTAACTTACAAAATAAAAGAAAATGAATGATTAAAAATAAATAAGAGAAAATGCTCAAAACAATTGAGCTTTGAAATAGCAAAAAGAGAAAATGCTTTATATCTTCATTACTATATTACTTGCTAGGTCATTACATGGAAACAATTGTTTTTATTTAATACTACTTCATCTACTTATTTCACTACTATCAAACATCAATACTTTTAAGTTGATTTAACCATCTATTTTATTTTAAAATTATATTTTATTTGTCGAAGGCATGATGACCTCCTCCCCCGTCCCCGTTTTTTTTTTTTTTTTTTTGAATTAACTGTATTCGTATAATTGAGAGTCTGAGCGTACAATAAAGGATGAAAGCATTGAAAGGTCTCGATATGGATTTCGTTCTAGCCGAGTAAAAAAAAAAAAATCGGTGCGATATGTGTGATTCATTTTGAGATTTGTGACATAGTTAAAGAACGGTATGACACTACAGCATTCACACCCATCAGCGACCGGCTAAATCGAGCGCTAAAAGATTTTTCGCCGGTTGCTGATGGATTGACCGGTCGCTGATGACCGAAATCAGTAGCAGATGACCCGGACGCAGATGCTTCGTCGCTGATGATCACCCGAGAGATCGGTTTCCCCCGCTGCACCCACTAGTTTTGTATTATTTAAAATCTTTCTTGTTAATCTTATATATTATTCCTTGTTCATACCTCATTTTGGTTTCTTTAATTTTGTTATTCTTGTATGCTATTTGTTTTTACGCTTTATATATCCTTTATTATTATTTTTTGTTATCTTTCTTTGCCATGCTCCTAGACTCTAAAAAACTTGCAAAAGGTCAATATTGATTTCCTTGGATATAATTTTTGTTTTAGTATTGATGATTATTTTGTATAAAAAGTATCTACATATAATGTCTTTGAATATTGAATATATAAAATCAACGGAGATAATAGCATATTTTGAATAGTAAAAAGGAAAAAAACTATATGAAATATAAGAGAAGGAACTTATTACAAGTTCTGCAAAAAAAAAAAAAAATAATACTTAATTATTTAATTTCACATATTGCTGGAGTTTATAATTCATAACACAAGCCATGAGACACTATACTCACGGAAAATTTTACAAAAACCCAACTTTTTAAAAAGATAAAACATTCTCTTAAATATTTTTTACAAAATGACTTATTAATCTAAAATTATTAACTTACAACAAAAGCCTCACATATTGCATCCAACACCACTAATTATTACTTTAAAGACTCGAGCAAAAACCAAATAATTGCATCAAAAATTATTTTATTTTTTCATTAGTTTTTCTAGTACATACTAGGTTTGATGAATTAATCTCTGAATACAAACATTTCCTAATTTTCTGTTTGATGACACAAAATATATGTTGCAAATGTTAGAATTAACTTTTTGAACTATAATAAAATTATGGTTTGATTTTGTATTTTGTCAGGAGCAATGTTCCTGATAATATTTTATGGATATATTAGAGATCCACTTTCCAGTTATTTTTTTCAACGGAGTATATCTTGTGTTAATTTTTTTAGGGTTAAATTTGTTAACAATGAGAATAAAATTAGTTAAAAGTTTTGTCTGTACATTTACTAACTTATATTGATGAAATTTGTATGTTAGTCTTAACATACCATTGTAAGTTTGATTATAATATTGTTAACAAGGATATTTATCTAATTTGAATCAAATTGTTAATTAAAAAAACAAATTTAATTAGAATTTTATATTTGTGTAATAATGATTTTCATATTTTTAATATTTGTTTTCCAAAATACAATACGCCTTATTTAATATGTCTGCCCATATGTAATATATTAAACTTAGTTATAATTTAAGTTAGTTGTCTCCAATATCTTACAAATGTGTATTTAATTTTTAAAAATAACATCTAATTAAACTAAACACTATTATCAAAGCCTTACATTGATATGTGTTTGCAGAGAAATTTTTTTGTTTTTGTTTTTATAATGCATGCTTTTATATACAGGGTGAACTGCATTTTTGTGTGAAGTACTTTTGATATGCATCAGTTGATCATGGCAATGCAGCTTGCCTTTTTGTTGCATTGTCAAATGATGATTCATTTGTGCATTTTTGTTTGTAGTTTTGTAGGTGGATTGCCTAATATAGAAGTTTATTTAGCAAAGAAAAACAATTATATTTTGGATCTAAAAAATAAAAATGACAGATTTTACTAGAACTGTTTAAAAATAATTGATCATAAATGACTTAGATGGTATTATATAATAATTTTCTATTGAAAATGATTATACATAATAACTTGTACTATATCAAACATTTTCTAACAAAAATGATTATATATAATAACTTCTACTATAGTCCGCAATTTGAATTAATTGAATTAATTAAACAGATTGTCACGGACATTAATTTAAACATTTTCCTATGTATCTTGTTTTTTGAATGAGAGGATTGGGGAGCACAATTGTTGGAAAAAAATAATTCTTTGACTTTTTTTTTCTCTCTGTTTTTTTAGGTAAACGATTAAATATTCTTAACTATTCCTACGAAAATGGAAGAATATCTTTGCTAATAACTTTGTTAGATAGTACGACAAACTCAAGAAATAATAATTTAAAACTTTGGATAAGTTGACTATACCGAAATTTTTATTTATAACATACTTAAAAAAAAAAATAAACCAAATAACCATCGATTCCTGGAATTTCGATTTTCATCACGGCCGCACCGGCATTCTGCGGACCCATTTCAGCGGGGCCGCAGAATGCCGATGTGAACCCTTAAATGGGTCTGCACGGGCATTGTGTGGACCCAGGATCCGCTATATGCCGGTGCGGACCCCTGGGAAGGTATATAAGGGGTCCGCTATTTTCATTTTTTGTATCAATTCAAAGAAGTTTCAATCCCTTCAACCTCGGGTAAGTTTCCTTCTTCTTTTCTAGTTTTAAATTTTAGTGTAGAGTAGTAATTAGATTTAGGTTTAGGTTTAGGGTTTAGGGTTTAGGTTTAGAATTTAGATTTAGAGTTTAGAATTAGATATTAATTTAGGGTTTAGAACTAGAATTGTACCGAAATTTAAATAGAATTGTACCAAATATTAATTGTTTGAGCAAATAAAATTGTATCAAAATGTAGGTTTAAGTTTAGGTTTAGAATTGTACCAAAATTAATGGATTTTGTCTAAAAATTAAACAGGTTTATTATACCAAAATTTATTTTTTGAGTTAAATTAGACTTGTACCAAAATTTAACTAGGTTTATTTTACCAAATTAATTGTTTGAGTTAAATTAGACTTGTACCAAAATTTAACTAGGTTTATTTTCACCAATATTAAACTGGACTTGTACCAAAACTCTCATATTTGACCAAAAATTATCAAATACAGCATGACATCCAGTAGATAATACCGTCTTCTAGTAGGGGTGTACCTTCTTCCAGTAGAGGTACACAGCATGGCTCTACATCCATGCCGTACAAGATGTCCCAGTACATCGAGAGTGCGCTGGCAGATGTTCCGGATAGACCACGACGTTTCTATTCACGCAAGCTGAGTCTGGACAGACCACGGTTTATGGTCCTGGAGTCCAGCAGACATCCGAGATTGAGGAGGTTCATGACGAGCCGGTTCAGTCTTTGGATGTCTGGGCTGAGGACTCTACAGACTCAGCAGAGACTGACGAGACGCCACTCTCCAGGCGGGGGCGAGGGTATAGGAAGAAGAAGGTGAGGACGGTATTTAGTCCTGAGCCGTAGGCTTTCATTTGTAGTACTGTTAGATGTTTTGTCAGATACTTATTTGTAGTATAGTTAGATGTTTTGTCAGATACTTATTTATTTCGTTGAATTAGTTTTTTTGTTTTTTTTTTATTTTGTTGTTATTTATTTATTTTGTTGATTCCATTATCTCATCGTACACAAAAAAATTCCAAACAAATGACATATCTAAATTATTGAAAACGAACGACATATCTAAAATATTCCAAACGAACGACATTTCTAAAATACGATACGACCAAAAATATATCAATTTAAACAACATTTGAAACTAAAATAAATAACTGATTTAACAACATAAAAATATTTCTACAACAAAAAAACAAATTACAGATTTCAATTTTTTTATTTAAAAAAATATGGGTCCGCACTGGCATATTGCGGACCTATTTAAGGGTCCGCATTGGCATTCTGCGGCCTCGCTGAAATGGGTCCGCAGAATGCCGGTGCGGCTGTGGTGAAAATCGACATTCCCAGAAACGATAGTTATTTGGTTTAATTTTTTTTTTGAAGTATGTTATAAATAAAATTTTTGGTTGAAATGGTTTAGGCTGACAATATAAATAATGTTTTCTATAAATCAAGTAAAAGAAAATAGAAAATAAAATATTGCTAGTCTTATAAATATATTTATAATAATTTTTTTTTGTCAATTTGAATGGTATTTGATATTCAATTTAAATGCTGTTAAATGTGATCCGTTGTAATTTTAGAGTTCTTGGCATACGTTGAAACTTGCATAAAAATTTATCATTTTTCATATGTTTATGTGTGTAAATTAAAAATTATTTTTTACGATTATCAAAATTATTGAGCTAATTCATTGACAACTGACCTCAGCTCTTAATTTAATTGCAATATTCAATGAGCAAAAAAGGATTATATGAGTTCACCTAATTGAATACATATATATATATATATATATATATATATATAGTGCTTGGCTATTATGCTTATATAAGCATATGCCCACATATGCTTAAATAAGCATTTTTTCCGTTTCCAATGTTCAAATGGTCGATCCAACCGTTCATCTTGTTCTCCATATTAATATGTGCTTGGAGACCAAATTTTACATTTTTCTGAATTTTTTTACTATTTATTAAGCCACTTTGAAAATTGCTGATCATATGGTCCAGAATTTTGGAAACACTGTTTTTACTGTTCACCCAGATCAGCAATTTTCAAAGTGGCTTAATAAATAGTAAAAAAATTCAGAAAAATGTAAAATTTGGTCTCCAAGCACATATTAATATGGAGAACAAGATGAACGGTCGGATCGACCATTTGAACATTGGAAACGTAAAAATGAGTTATAAGCATATGTGGGCATATGCTTATATAAGCATAGTAGCCAGCCCCTATATATATATATATATATATATATATACATACATACATACATACATACATACATACATACATATATATACATACATACATATATATATATGATTAAATGTACATTTCTTTTGTTTTTCTAAAATATTATTTTTATTGTAAATTGCATTAGTTTCCTGAATCCTTGGAAATAGTTACCGCTTTTTTATTAATACCTCCAAAAAATATCAAATCTGTCCTCAATTCCAATATTTTTACTAAAAATACCCTGACCACCCCACTGGGGGCGGTCCACTATTCATAATAGACCACTCCCCTGTGGGGCGGTTAGGTTTTTTTTTTTTTTTTAAAACAATATGAATATCAAGATGCTGAATTCTAACGCTAAAATTTGGATTTTTTCAAAAATTTGTTAGATTACTTCTTTTGATATATAATTAGCATATTTATACTAAAATACGCTAAATTACTTGAAATTATGTTAAATTACATTGAATTATACTAAATTACGTTAAATTACGCTAAACTACGCAAAATTACACTAAAAGTAAACCGATTTTGTGTCATTTTTGATGAATCATAAAAAATAGTAAAAAAATTCTGAAAATAGTAAAAATTGGTATTCTACAAATTCATTATGTAACTAATTTACTGAGCTACTTAAATAGTAAAAATTGGTCATTTGGTGAAAAGTACAAGTTCATTATGAACTTGTAGAATACCAAGTATATAAAAAGTACAAGGGTGAAGTATATAAAAAGTACAAGTTCATGCGCATTTTCGCAAGCTTGTCGAAAGTGGTCATTTGCTGAAATCGGACACTCGAGCACCGTTTTGTGGCTGTTTGAAGTTTGTCGTCGTTTTTCGTCTTTTCAGTGAAAATATCGTCCCTATTCATATGTAATTTAGCGTAATTTACCGTATTTTACCGTAATTTAACGTAATTTAGTGTTATTCAGCGTAATTTAACATAATTTCAAGTAATTTAGCGTATTTTAGTGTAAATATACTAATTATACATAAAAAAAAGTAATCTTAACAAAAAAGTTCAGCTAAAATAGGTATATTTATTAATAAAAATGTTGGAAACTAGGGTTTAGAAATAGGGTTTAGGGTTTAAGGTTTCTTTTAAATATCACTAATTTTTATAAATATGTTATGTGAAAATTGTAATCATTTAATGTACGGTAATTTTTAGGGTTTTAGAAATTGTCCAAAATAAGAGTTTAGGGTTTAGAGTTTAGCGTAATTTAAAGTAATTTAGTGTAATTCAACGTAATTTAACATAATTTCAAGTAATTTAGCGTATTTTAGTATAAATATGCTTAAAAGAAGTAATCTAACAAATATTTCAAAAAAAAAATCGAATTTTTAGCGTTAGATTTCAGCATCTTGCTATTCATATTGTCTCTAAAAAAAAAAAAACCAAAGTGCCCCACGCGGGGCGGGGAGGGGGGGGGGGGAGTGGTGGGGGCGGGTCAGGGTATTTTTAGTAAAAAATTGGGATTGAGGATAGATTTGATATATATTTTTTTTTTTGGAGTATTAATAAAAATAGAGGAAATAATTGTAACTTCATGTATACGTAATTTCCTCTACCACTTGTACTTTTTATATACTTCACCCTTTCTTGATTAAATATTTTAATCTTCATGGACTATGTCAAAAACATGATTAATGTGTATTCCAACTAGAGATGTCAATGAATTGGATAGGGTTGGATTTGATATGTGGAAAATCCGGACTGTTCAAATACTTTCTGCACAAATCGAAAGCACAATAAATATTGGCCCATGCATTTCGAATAAGCACGGATTTTTTTTTTGAGATATCTCAGGGATTCATGGGCTTTTTTGTCATTCCTAATTTTAGCCGCCCCATTATAAATACTCTAAATGAAATCCAACCTAATCCAACTCACCTTTTGATTAAGAAAATAGTGAGATATTATGTGTCAAACCAAATAAGAAATGAAATGACAAATTAAAAGTCTTACTTGTAATGCACCTAAACAACCCCCAAGCCGGGGCAATCTTAGCACATATCAATGCAAGAAACAATGCGGCCTTTAATGGCACTCCACTTAGAAAGCAAAATAATGATAAGCATCATGACTACACCAATATCCAGATAACATTTTGTATTATACTTTCCTGACATTTCTAGAGAGCCCCAAAAAAATCAAATAGATAATGACAACGGTCGATTGGAGTAAGTTCAACAACCCATGTGCTGAACTGCCGAAGGAGACAAATCCGTTCACCAAATTGACTAGTTGTAACGACTACAAAAAATTAAAAATTATTCAAGGAGTATTGCATGATTATACTTTTCTTGCATCACTGGGATATACATGATAAGCATTTGTAGCTAATATATAAACAAATATTGGACATATAGGCATATATACATGGAGTTTGACAATGTCTGTTTTAGCACATATTCATCTTAATTTTTATTTTTTCACAAGAAAACTTGTCTAATTTTACAATATATAGAAGAAATTGCTTTTTGCAAATTGTATATCAGATGGAGAGTCCTAACAACCCAAAATGTTATTTAATGAACCTTTCAATTTCTATGAAATATTCAACAGACTTTTATACTCTCCTTTTTGTAATATATATGTATGTTGAAACTTATACCACTGCGAGCGATATACGAAATAAATATTTGATATTACAATTTTCCTAATTAAAGTAAATATAAACTTTATGAAGGAGGAAACAGAAAGTCTGAACATCCAAAACTCCAAAAGATAACGCCAAGTGTGCATAGCTATGTACGAACGGTTCTGATTTTGAATGGGTCAGGTCTGGCCCACACGGATGTAGCTGGTGGCGATGGCGACCGTCTTTCCTCTTATTGGGTCGGGTCGGGTCTCCACGTCAGGACCCCTGTTGTCATCCACCTAGAGACTAATTCGTCGCGGGTCCCACCTTTGAACGAATTCGCGTGTGCACCCGACACATTCCAATCAAATCCGTTATGACATAGGTTCTGTGGCGTACTTTATGAATAGAAATATGCAGCGAGTTATATTATTGTGGCTTACTGATTCGTTACATGGTCGAAAATAGAGGGAATGAAACTGAAGAACGAGAAACTAAACCAATGACTGGAATTTGGAATGGAAACCACGTTAAATCTGTAGCTAGGAATCGCCCTTAAATTTTTTTGAATTATTTAATATATATTTTTTCTTCCTTTTTCATGTCATGTGCCTTATATTGGGTTTGGTGATGCATCCAAATCGACAGAGAAAAAAAAATAAGCCGAGAGAGAAAGATAAAGCAAGCGAGAGAAAGAGAGGAGAGAGGAGAATCGTCTCTCTTAAATCCCCAAATCAACTCGAAATCAGGAAAAGCCCACGATTTTCTCTGCTTGAACCGTTAATTGATCCCTCTTTCTCTCGATTTTGAAAGAGGGCGGCGAAATGTGTCCATTGAGGGTTATATTGATCTTTCTGTCAGCTACAATCGCTGGATTTTTCTTACTTAGAGGCATCAAATCAGAGCCTGAGTTTGATTTCAATCAGGAAGAAACAGATGAAAATAATGATAAAGAGCAGCTTCCCCTTTCTGCCAAGGTGAGAATTGAAAATTAGATCTTTTTTTTTTATTCTTTTCATATTTCTGGAATGTGCCCAAATATGATGTGACCCTCTGTAAAGTTAAGATTTTGTACCTAACCTAACCTGAAGCTGTGTAGTTAATAGTTTATTTTTTTTTCAAAAGGAAGTAAACTCGGAATTTTTTTTAATTTGACTAAGTGAAAATTTTCCTATTTATTCAAGTGTAGGTATCAGTTCTTATTTAGAACTAAGGTGGAAACTTCTTTCTTGTTTATGTTTCCACTTTAGTAGGTGAAAATTTTTAAAAAAAAGGAAAAAATGGAAAAAGAAAAATGCTTTAGAAGGTATACTGAACTTTAATTTACAGATAAACACTTAAATTGAACCTTACCAGTGTGCAATTAGCATATGCCCTTCCAATATGTAAAAATAACCTTGATTAATTATATTTTTTTTCTCTGAAATTAAGAAATGAATCAAGGAGTACCAATTATTACATTAAAGTTAATGTCTATTTTCTAACCTCCCAAATAGCTGAAAACAATTTTCTCATCTATGTAATGTACAAAACAGAAGAAAAAACACATTTTCTATATTAGTTTAGATTATCAACTCACAAAATTATTTTTGCAAACTGGTACGAGACCCTGTTTTCATGTCCAGACCTTGTACCACTTTAACAGGGTTCCTACCTACCATAGCAAAACCCAAAGTCATCTCGAGTGGTGGGGAACCACTTATTATAATCTTTTAATTATTAATATTAATAAAAAGGAAACTTTAAGAAAGACTTCTCTGTATCTTTGTATGGAGATCTTTTCTTAAAACCGGACCTGAAGTAAGGTATCCCAATTTAAATAACAATAAATTGTGTCTTTTATAATAACCAAAGCCAATCAAATTTTTTTTTTTTTCCAAATTAAAAAGCATCTAAGGGTGAAGCCTCGTGAATTTATGATCTCTTAGTGATCTCAGTAGTCAATATGCAACTATGTAAATATAGTTAGCTGCATTTACCAAGTAAATGTTTCTCATTTTATTCTTGCTGTTATACCTTAGTATTGATGAATGCTCATTATGTATAATTATAGAAACCATGAATGATCACCATTTCTTCAATTTTTACCCTAATTTCCTAAATTAGAACTTTCGAAGAGTGTTTGGGCAATTTGTTATTGTCTAGCTTTATCAAAGTATTTGAAGCCTACTTTTTTGTTGCTATTACCATGGTTTGGAAAATCGGCCGATTCCGAGTTGACTCTGCCGAGTCGGACCAGAATCGGTCAGAGGAGAGCCGATTTTTCCTGAGTTGACTCGGGTGTGCGAGTTATGTGCAGAAAACCGATAAAATTGATTGTCCATCGAAACAATCGGCCAAATTTTCTCTATTTCTCTTGCGTTTAGAGCAAAATTAGACTGTTTTGATGATTAAATAGAACCAATTTGTATTTTTCCATTGCCGTCGAAGAAAATTGGGGACAATAGATGCGGCTGCGGAGAAGAGAAGAAGGTTTAAAGCATTATAAAATGTTAATAGACTGGGTGTACGTGAACTGTAGTGTTTTATTTTGGGAACATAAATTGTTTCATCGTAGACCATGTTCATACCAACTATTGGTATTATGTAGTTAAGTAGATCCGAACAAATTGATGTGTACAGCTGATGACACTCAAAGTGGTTTTTTTTTTATTTGACTAAAGGATGGGAGTATGGCCGTATGGGATTACTAGGTTCGAAATTTGATTTTTTTTAAAATATAAAAGTAGAAATTAAATTTTTTTTTTCTCTTGTGAATATTAGTTAGTATTTTTATTTTCTCTGTTTTATTTTAAAATTAAATAAATTTTATTTTTTAAGTAATTACAGTACAAATTTGATTGTTATCACATTAATGACTTTATTATTTAGCTCAATACAACAATATCCTCTTTTATATTTTAAGAAATTGGATGTCGAGATGATATAGCCAGGTCGTCATAGCATTTGACAGTAAAAAAATATGTTTTGGTTGTAATGCATGTATTATATTTTATTAGTAGATTATTTGAGTATAATATTTTTGTCTTAACATAATTTCTTGACAAATTATTTTTTTACCAATTTTTTTCTATATTTTGGCTACAAAACAAGCTTCCGCCAAAAAAATCCGAGTTTCCGATTTGATTCTTCCGATTCCGATTCCACAGTCAAGTATCCGATTCCGATTCCGATTCTGAGTTTCAGAACCATGGCTATTACCACAAGCAAAATAAAGCAGTATCTATTCATCTTTTTCTTTTCGCAGTACAGCTTGTTGTAATTATGAATTAGTACTAATTTGTACCACAATATATTTATCAGGTTGGATCTGCAATTTGTGGCGGTTTTTGGACAATAGTAGACATGGCGAGTGGCCGGTACTTGTGGAGAACTCTCGTCTCACCTGCAACTGCTGCAGAAAAGAAGCAATGATATACGAGATACACGAATGGCGTAGTATTTATCATTTTAGTTTGGTGATTTTTTTTGTTGGAATTAAAGGAGAAACTACTGCTGCTAAGCATCAGTTGGAGAAAAGCAAAGTAAATAAAATAAAGTTAGAACTCCATGTGATTGATTTTCGTTGTGATGCTCTGTTTGTGTACTGGAAGCATTCTAATCTATGCTTCTTATTTATTCTATTTGTATTACTGTTTAGTTTCTGGTTCTTCAATTTATTAAACAATGGATATTAACTGTGGGGGATGTTTCTGATCTCTGTTGGTTCAAGTATTTTGGGTTCAATTTAAGAATAGTGTGTGGTTCTCTAAAACATAATTTGTTTATTTCGTGTAAAGATTATTGTACTAAAAAAATTTTATCCGCTTATTTTCTCATTTGCTGTTGTAACTTGGTATCTACTGTACTTGTTGACATGTTTGGTTACATGAGAATTAATATAGCCCTTCTTAATCTAAAAGGTGGTAGGACCAGCTTGTCTATGATACTGTAATAAAATTTGTTGGAAATTAATATAACAGTCTGAAATAACAAAATCTGACCTGGTAAAGGATATGTGTGAAGCATGGTTTTAACGGTGCCGATTTACTTGTATGATATTAATGGCCTAATGGGTCCATCCGATACAATTTTTGACCGATTGAAAGGTTAAAGGTGTAATAAAGTGAAGATCAATGCTCTCTACCAGTATCAGGAAAAGCATAAACTGGGGATGCTTGTTCTATGCTGATCTGACCATCATGCAAAGATGAAGAATTTCATAGATGAAGCAAAGAATAGAAATCCATATTTTCAATTTTGAGCTCTTTCCAACCTTTGAGGTTTGATCTACATTTTCTTATATTTTCTCTTTCTAGCTTGTGCTCTCTTCATGCTAAATTTATTACAACGAAGCTGAAAGTACACAGGCCTTATCTTTTTCTCAAATTATCTATCTTTTTATAATCTCTGGTACTTTTTTATTTGTTTTTTTCTCTCTAGATCTTTATCTTTTTTGAGTGAAAGAAAAACTGTCTTGCTCATAACTTCCTTTTATTAGCCCCAAATATTTAACTGCTTTACAGTACAATTCAGAAAAGAAATTCAAAATCCAGAAAACACAGAATCCCAGTACTATTACTCTCATTGTCTGCTTTCATTAATTTTTGTATCGTAGAAATAACACCATACATTTCCACAATCAACCAAAATCCCTTTGATAAAGAAAAGCAAACTTTCAAATAAATTCCATGGAGTGTCTGAGCACTATGGTCATCTCTATAGTTCCAATGGTTGTTTAGCTTGAAACAACCATTTCAAACAATGTTGGCATCAACATAACAGATTTGGTGGCTCTAAAAGAGGATGCCTTGACTTAATGACTAGCATAAGAATTGCGGAGCGAGAGCACGGTGTTCCCAAAAGGAGATCAGAAGAGTGACTGAGCCAAGTGGAGATCATTGAAAAAGAAGCAGAGCAGATCATGGCAAACTATCAGCAAAGGTGCCGATGTAATCAGTCTGCTGACACATGGTCGAATATAGATACCTTTTTAGGGCTACATTCAATTGAGATTTTATTTAAAAGATGTTAAAATATGGTTTAACTAGGCTTGATTTCAGCAGCTGTAGGATGTTTACCTTTGTTTCGTTGGGCTCATTCAATTGAGATTTTCCGGCCTGATATTGTTTCACGGCCCAAAGTTGTTCAGAAATGGAGCTCCTAAGACTATACTATATGATTTTCTCAATTTCTAAAATTCAAATTCAAATTGTTGCGTTGGTCGTTGGACTTGCCAAAAGGATCAAATTTTGAAAAAAGGTTGGATATTCCTTCTGTCAATTTGACTATCTAACATGTTATATAAGCAGAATTGGTACTGAGAACTTTGTAAAAGCAGAATTGGTGAACTGTACATAGCTTAGATGGTGATGGCCACTGATGGGTCTTGGCTCTTCACAAAAAAAAAAAGCAGGTATAATTCTCGCAAGCAACATCAGAATTCACAGAAATCCTTAAAAAGACAACATTACTTTAATTTGTTTAAAGTGGCTTTTTCTTTTTATTTGAAAGCTTGGTAGGTGCTATCAAGTGGTTTGCATTAAATAAACAACAATACAACAGCTAGTACCATGTGTACCAGCTAACCCTCATGCAACAAGCTGCATGTGCTTACATCCACGTAAATTAAAACAACACCCTAACCCACTCCTTGAGCATTGAATGTACTTTCAAAAGGAAAATTAATTTACTTTTAGAAATTTTTGATTGATTAGTAGTCTAGAAAAATAGCTGTGCTGGCCAAGCAAATTGATTTTAAGAACTAATTTAGATTTCTAGAAAAGTTCAACGAAAAGTATCTTGATTTTTTCCTTTTGAAAGTATCTTTTGTATTTGAAATAAAAAGAACATTGTTTGCTTAATACACCAAAGAATTATTTTGAAACAGAGCTAGATGATTCACTTTGCGTTTGAGAAAAAACTCATGATTTTCAAAAATGTTTTCAATTTAAAGATGTCATTATTTTTCTTAAGATAAAAATGAGCATTAAGTATCTCAACTTTAAACATCTACAAAAAATCTTGCAATTGAATTTCAAATGTGGGATTTCGCGTTAATTTTTTTTTATCTTAGTCACTATAGGTTCTTTTTAAAATATCATAGTTTGAAAAAGACGAAAAAGAGCTTCACAAAACACTCATTGTTTTACGGTAGAATTGCTGAATCCAATAAAGCAAGAGTGCCTATTATGATTTTGATTCGACCGATTCCAAGTTGACTCAGCCAAGTCAGGCTGGAACCGCCGGACGGTGATATGATTTTGATTTCCGCTTGATTAACGGATCTCATTGCTCTCTCTCCACTGCAGCAGTGGTCTACCCCTCTACCTCTCTGACCCTAATCGAAGTTCCGTTCGTTCTTTACTCACCAGCTTTCGCCTCTGAGTCATGTTGTGATTTTCAAAAATTCTAAAAAAACAGTAAAAAATTTCCAAAAAATATAAAATTTGGTCTCCAAGCACATTTCAATATGAAGATCGTGTTGAAAACTTCGGATCGACTATTTGAACTTTAAAAATGGAGATATGAGCGGGAATTAAAACACCCTCTTTAATTCGGGCCACTTTTTCAATTTGCAAAACCCAAACAACCGATCCGAACCGTTCAACATGTTCTAAATATTGAAATGTGCTTGGAGACCAAATTTTACATTTTTTTGAATTTTTTTACTATTTATTAAGCCACTTTGGAAATTGCTGATTCGGTGGTCCAGAAATTAATAGATGAGAATAGAAAAAAAAATAGTGATTTTCAGATTAGTGTGAAAATAGTGTTATTCGGATTAGTAAAAATATTGTTTAGATTGTACATTTGAAATAACAAATAGCTGTAAATGAGAAATAATAGTGTTAACAAGGTGCTAATTATTTGGAAATCAAGTGAGGATTCAAATGAATTATGACAACGTGGAGATAACAAAAAAGTGATGTCAACTTTGTCATTTCGGAACTGTGTTGTCGAAATCTGAGAATGAAACATTTTTTTTTTCTCTTTTTACACTTCCAAATAGTAGCTATTCCAACATTTACAATTAATAGAAAAAAGTAACTATTCTGAATAACAAATATGTTGTTTTGGATGCACATTACTATTCCGAATAGCTTCTATTCTAGAATAACCTCTATTTTAGAATTAGTATTGTTTATATCTTATTCTTATTATTAAGTTTTAATCTTATGGGCTGAACATATTCTAATGAAGTTCTTATTCTTTTATCCAGAGGAGAAAAAAAAGAGGACACAGCAATCCTAAGTTGCTAACCCTAGCAGCCGATAAATCACTGAAATTGAAATAGTTCCATTGTCACGTATAATATATGCTTACCGTCATAACTTAAAGTTGGAGTTGAAACTGTCAGGACGGGGTATTTTGCTTACGCTTTGACCGGGCTTGTCAACTGGTAGTTAATTAAACAGAAGATTAAAATAATCAAGGTGGGGTAATTACTAATTAATTCATCCTCCTCCATCCTGTGCAGATCGGACTGGTAATTAATGTGATTTGGAGATTCGTACTCAGTCAACCAAAAGCTCCATATCGTGTGATGAGGCATATGCATATTATATGTACAAGTGCTTGAGATCATGTTTGACCCGGTCCAACGGGACAGGATATATAATACTCCCAAAGTTGATGCTCCAGCTCCACTTCATAAAAGCAAGAAAAACTTGCATCCTTTAATTTGTACGACTCAAAATGTCAGCTGAATTACTGGTACGTACTTCTTTCTACTGTTCTTAATTCTTTCCTCTCACCAATCACCATTATATCTGTTATAGTTTTAATTAAGAAAATTGGTTCTCCATCCAGTACGTATTTCACTGATCCCCTAAAATGCTTATCTTTCTTTTTCAACACCAAGGTTCCTTCAACTGAAATCACAAACGTCAGCCAGAAAGCAAAAAAAGAAATTAAAAATCCACATATATATTTTGTCACAATGTACGTCATCACTTATACGGCTACACTATAATAGATTTTGCTCTGAGTGTAACTAAACTATTAAATAGGATATAAAATGAATAAAACATTAAGAAAGAGTAAAGATTCCCCAGTTGTTGTTGGATTTTTGTCCTTGTCCTTCTGGTTCTAATTTGACAGATTGAACCACACAAAGCAAGCCTAGAAACAAACAATTAATGTGCCTTAATTGTATCCATAGAATTTTATAACATTTTCCTTTTATTAATTAAAATCCTAACTTTAAATTAATGTAGTCATCTCTGGCCCCTGCTTTGGTTACTCCTTTTATCTACATCGGCAAGTATGTGGCCTACCCGTTCAAAGTTGATGCGAACATAAGAGCATTGGAGTTGGCTTTGGAAGAGTTGCTGGCTAGGAATATGGATGTGACTAACAAGATTCATGATGGAGGACATGTAGTGGATAATTGGATTAGACAGGTAGCTGAAATCACAAAAGAAGTAGACGCCATCGCGGATAGCTATATACAACAAAAAGTAGGCACTTATCGCGAGGGAACTCCGTCGCGAAAAGAAAAAGCACAGTTATGATGGTACTCTGTCGCAAAAAATGTCTCGCGATAAGTGTCTACTTTTCGCAACGATACTTTTCGCGACGGAGTTCCCTCACGATAAGTGCCTACTTTGTTGTTGTATGCGCAACAACACAAGCATATCTGGACAAACTACAGCATCAGTAGGAAGGCAGACAAGAAACTTCCGGAGGTGAAGTACTTAATTGAGAACGAAACAATAACAAATTTTTTGAGTGGTAGTTCTGGGGTGCGTCCGTCACAACAACCGCGGGGTGCTGAAGTTGAATGCGAAACAAAAAGTGGCAGAAAATTCAAATTAGTGCTCCATTTTGGTTCCAAGTAAAGCAAACTCGCAGTCAATCCGTTTGAGTGGACAACTTAATTATCCTTCTTTCATTTTCTTTTATTTGATTTCTTGCCTTTTTATTTTCATCAAATGTGTATTTGGTTATGGATTCAAAAGTGTTGTTTGACATCTTTGTGCTGCTATTTAAGTCGGTAACAAATATATGTTTGGATGTGTAGCTATTGGAGAACATGTTATTTGAAATAGTAATGTGTATTCAAATAATATTTTTTCTATTAGGAATAGCAATTTGAATTCAAATAATATTTTTGTTATTCGGAATAGCTTGAATAGTTTATATTCTTTATTCATTGTGTAAATGTTGGAATAACTACTATTCGAAAGTGTGAATAGAGAGAAAAAAAATATTTCTTTCTTGTATTTCCGCCAACACAGTGCTGAAATAACAAAGTTGACGTCACTTCTGCCATCTCCATGTCGTGACAATTCGTTTGAGACCCCACTTACCTATCTTTCATCTTAATTAGCACATTGTTAATATTATTTTTTCTCAATTACAGCTATTCACTATTCCAAATGTACGATCCAAACAACATTTCTACTAATCCTAATAGCACCATCTTCACACTAATCTGAAAATAACTTTTTTCTCTATTCTTACCTACTAATCTCAAATTTCACTATTCTAGTTATTCTAGCTCTCATCCAAACATACCTTACATGCACGGTGAGCTGATCAATTTCAAACCTTATCTGATTTCATTTAATTTATAGTGAGAAAGTAGTTTCATTTGTGAAATTTGTTGGACTAACATTCATTTCTATTAGAAGAATCACAGAGTTGATCAAGTCAACATGTTAGAAATGACTTGAGAGTAGGTCCGATGGGCATCGGACCTACCTCGGTTCGATGGGTTTAATCACCATCGATTTTCTTTTAGATTCGTGCAAAATGCTTTAAACTCCGTGCGTGTATGTTTCAAGTTTCGTGCGCACAAATCACTCCGTTCTCCTACGGTAGATCTGCCCATCGGAACCAAACTAGGTCCGATGGACATTGGACCTACACTTATCTCGTTAGAAATAACGCTAATATTACCGTTGGCTAAACTAGCCGTTTGTACTTTCTACTTTAATTTCAACTTTATTCCTAAAACTAGTAGAGCCTCATATGATATATATGTATAGTTTTGATGTATGAAGATAGAACCATATCAATCAATATACTGTTGGGTAATTCTGGCCGCAAAATTCTAATTCTCGGGAAAAGTCACGAAATTCGGGACGAAAAATTTTCCCGATAAATTTTGTCTAAGAATTTATCTTGCTAAATTACTTTTAAGAAAAATTTTCCGATAAATTCCGCTCGAGAATTTACCGCAAAATTCTGACTTGACTTACGATGCTGAAAGAACGTAAAATCAAAATTTTACATTCTACCATAAGCCGAGGATCTACTCCCCGATTGATTTCTAAAATAATATTTATTTAACATTTAAATAAATTAAATAACATTTGTACATTTTTCCAAATTCGAATTTGAATGCTGTATAGCTCAGTTGCTCAGCACTAGACGTCTGATGCCTCTATCAGTCGCCACCAGGAACAACCAGAGAGTCGGTATTTCTTTTGCCAGAAATATTTTACCGACTTTTTACGCTAAAACACTATTCACGAATATCGTAAAAACTGATTCACAACTTTTGTAAAAACAGATTCACAAATATTCACGGGAACACTATTCACTGTAAATACGATATTTACGGTAAATACACTATTCACCGCTCGCAAGAATATACGTGGATTACGTATTTCTTTCTTTTCTCACGCAAACACTATTTGGGAGATAAAACAAAAAAAAATATAACTCAAATTTTAAGTTAAAATATGGACCGTCAGATTTAAATCTGCACTACTATTAAAGGGCCATGTGCATTATAAGCATGGGCCAGATTGGTCTGAATTCTGATCCATGGAAATTAATTCAAACGGTACGTTATTAATTGTAGATGATGCAGATTCAAGTGAAGAGGAAAGTGAAAATAAATGGTTTTTCATATATGTTAATACTTAATATGCAAACGAAGGAAGGTTAATCTTTTTCATACTGTTAGTCTGAATTTAAAAAGGATTTAAATAACCCGAAGCAAGCAGCTAGGGGTGTTCAACCGGTTGGTTCGGGTCAAACCGAACTTTTTTTGCCGAACCGCGGTTTGAACCGAATTTTGAAAACCCAACCGAACCGACCGAATTAAATTTCAAACCGATCTAAAACCGAACCGATTAAACCGATTTAAACTTCGGTTTGTTCGGTTGAACCGAATACAAACATTTCAAGTTACAAATAAACATTTCAAACCCGGTTGGTTCGGTTCAAACTGATTTGGATAACATTTTTGATAACCACACAAGCCGGTTTTTGATAAACTGATCCATTATAAACCACACAAAATAAACCGATCCATTTTTTATTAAACCGGTTGGTTCGGTTCAAACCGATTTGGAGATCCCAAAACCGAACCGAACCATTTAAACCGAATTTTTTCAAAAGCTAAACCGAACCGAACCATTTAAACCGAACAACCGATTCAATTAAACCAAAATTTACTTGTTCGGTTTAAAACCAAATAAACCGATCTATTTGAACAGCCCTACAAGCTGCCATGATTATAAGAAACAGATGCAAGAGGGGAACCAGGCCCAGGAACAGGCCCAATAAAAGTTATGGCACAAGAAATTTTAGGCCCAAATATATGGTAGCTGGATCTGGTGGGCTCATATTTACACCGATTCGTGGGGCTCTAAGGAGGGCTTACTTTTTGGATACTGCATTTGTTTTAAGATTTTGTTTCGCAACGACTACTGGTGCATCATTTTTACAAGAAATCTACTTTCCGAAATCTTTTGCTAATTTTTCAAAATATTTAATTCAGAATTGTTCTACTATTAAACAAGTGATTATCTACTTTCAACGTAATAAGATTTTTTTACATCTAACAATGAAAAAATTGCATCAAAAATCATATAAAAAAAAACATGTATCATAGACATGGCAGAGCCATAAATTGTTTAAATGATGGTCAACAATCATATTAAATTTTGATATCAGTATAATGATTACATCAATATTATAAAATTATAACTATAAGGATCACAATAGCACAATTCTTATATATATGGAGTCAAATATAGTGTTTTTTAAGGAAAGTACTTAAATATAACATTAAATTACCGCATATATATAACTGTACAATTATAAAAGTATATGAAAGATATTGCACTTCATTTCTCTAACCTAAATGACTAAATCCGCCCATGATCATATAAATTTCTTCCTAGATGTTTGGTAAGTGATGAATTTTATTTATTTTGTAAAATTATTTTGTAAAATTAAATCCGCATATATATTTTGTAACATAGCTAAAAAAACAGGTTAATCCAGAGCGATAAGTTTCAACATGCATGAGGGTTATCATAGGTTTTCTCTTTTGGTTGGGGTACGCAATCTATATCAAATTAAAATAAATATCTTGGCTGGTACCAGAAAAAAAAAATGAAAATCGCATAAAACACGCTAAATGCTTAAACCACAAAAAAGTCAAAATTTGATTCCGTTTTGTTTCCATTTTTTATTTTTTATTATAAATTAAGCTTTCTTTTTCCAGTTGTAAGCGGCATTTTTTATTTACAATTGAACAGATCAAGCCAACTCAAACTAATATGAATATTAAATACTAATAAAAAAAAACTTGTGAATGACAACCAAAAATTTCCTATGATCAAATGCCAGCAAATTGCATACTGATATGGATGCCTCACATATCCAAAGTCCAAACTTTGGTTAGACAAAGATACATACAAGAGGAAAAGAAAAGAAAAGAAAAAAAAAAACCTATCTCAATTATTCTTCCAATTTCTTACCTTATTTCTTTCTAATATCCATGGAGTTCCTGAAGAATGCTGTCAATGAAACCATCTCTCTAGCTGTTGCTGCAATTGTTGAGCATGCAGCTTATCCCTTCCAAGTCGAGGATAAAATAAGAGAATTAATGTCAGCCACCCGAGATTTGGTGGCTATGAAGGAGGATGTAAAAACAATTATTATGAATGCCGAGAGAGAAAATAGTGCTCCAACAAAGCAAGTTGAAGAATGGTTGAATAAGGTGAAGGCTACTGAAAAGGAAACAAAGGAGATTATGGAAATCTACCGCAAATGCCACTGGTCGATCTGGTCAAATTACACGATCGGTAAAAGTGCGGTGGAGAAACTTTGTGAAGTGAAGAGGTTGTGTGATCAGAGATCAACTATTTCTGTGATTATGCATGTACCACCTTCACTTGCACAAGAAATGCCAATATCATCCTCAAAATCGGCAAATTTAGAATTCGCACTTCAATACATTAAAGATGTTGTGCACGGTACCGTTGGTATTTATGGCACGGGAGGTGTTGGAAAGACACATCTCTTGAAGCAAATCAATAATGAGCTGATTAAAGATAGTACTTTCAATGTGGTGATATTTCTAACATGCTCCAAAGAGTGTTCTGAAGAAAAGGTACAAAAGCAAATAATCGATAAACTCGGCCTCAATAGTAGCGACAGCATTGAACAGAAACAGATCACCATCGTCAATTTCTTAAAGAAAAAGAGCTTTTTGCTGATTTTGGATGATCTCCGAAACAGAATCGATCTTGAAATCATCGGCATCCCTAACCCATCAAGTCTTACCAGCAAACACAAAGGCAAAGTTGTACTCACCACAAGATCAACTAAAGTCTGTGGACTAATGGAGGTAGAGAAAAAGATCAAGGTGGATATTTTAAATTGGAATGCGGCAAGGAATCTTTTCAAGGAGAAAGTGACGGAGGAGACCATCGTATCGCATCCGCTCATAGAGAAGTATACGGTGGAGATCGTAAGGCAATTAGGTGGATTGCCAGTGGATCTAATTACTGTTGGAAGAGCAATGAATGATATAACTGATCCCAGTGAATGGAAGCTGGTTATTGAGTTTCTTAAACAGGCACGCCTTCGTGATGTTGAACTTAAACATGAACAAATTCATGAGTTACTTAAGAACACGCGTACACGTCTTTAGAGTTGTAAAGTTTAGTTATGATAAATTTGCAAATGATACCGTTAAAGAATGACTTTTGCATTGCTCGCTATGGCCGAAAGATTATGAGATGGAGGAGGGTGATCTAGTGTAAAGCTCTTGATGGTACAATGTATGATATATTTGCATAAGCAGATTGCAAGCTTTGATGTATTGCATGATCTTCCAACAGAAATGAAGAGCAATAGTGGATAGAGACTACAAGATGTGGGCAGGAAAGAAGAGCAACAGAAATGAAGGTAGGTTAGGTAGGTTTTCATTAGTATTATCAATAGTTGCCTATTCTTAGGTGCTTAGGTAGGTAGGTTTTGTAGTCCTAACTCCTAAGCTTTGATGTACTTTGTTTTCACTTATTACACAACAGTAGGCATTGCACTGGTATTTACTGGTACCAGAATAGAGGGAGTGACAGACAAGCTTAAAAACATGAATCAAGCAATGATTAAGCTATTCTTCCCTCAATTATTTAGTAATAGTGTCAAATTTTCTTATTGAATCCTAGTATCGAGATGCCCATAAGCGGGTTAGAAGAACCATTACATTACAGAAATTCGAGCATATTGAAAAATCCTTGTTTTGTACTTTAATTCCCTTCTTACCTGTTAATTTTGTGGACCCATTATACGGTTCAGAGAAGCCAGAGGATTCTGGTAACTGGCAAATTAAATCTCAACTCAAGTAAAGAGTTTCTGTTACTTGTAAATTAGACTGGGTTTCAAATATCGTACATATATCCAATTAAAATTGCAAAACTACTGCTTGATTTAAATGAAATAAAATAAAAAAACTGATCTACCAGAAGAAAATAGAAGTAATAAAAAAAAATTGAAGAGCCTGACAATCAAATGAAGCTTCAACCTTAAATTGGCCCAGTACATCAAATGCACAACTCAGAAACTCTCAAGCATAGTACAAGTTGGCCTATGCAATTTTACATGCCCGCTCTAGAACTAGTTCAAAACACAATCAAGCATAAAAATATCCTTATAAAATGTTGCCAAAACAGAAAAAACTCAAAAATGATAATGAAAAAACCACTATAATACTAGTCGGTCAGACATCTATAACAAGTACATACAAAGAATTCAAACTAAATTTGCTATTGCACTAGATCATCACCTTGCCATGTCCAAACTATATCCTTTAGAGCTGGTCGAATCTCCTCTTTCAGCATCTTCTGATACTCCAAAGTATCGCCATTTAATTTTTTTATCTCAACCATATAATTTGAGGCACCGATTTGGAAAATCTCTGCATCAATCTCTACCACTCCATTTCTCCCTCCATTTCTAGCCACCATTTTCACGACTCCGTTCTCTTTCTTTCTCACTCTAAGCTTCAACTTCTTACCCAATTCTTCTAACCGTGCCACCAAGAGAGAGATGGGTTGCCTAGTTGTAAACCATATCTCATTTTTGTTCTCCTTCTCTACAAAGAAACCCGATAAATCGAAACCACTAGAGAGAGATATTATGTCAAAGGCATTCATGCTTGCCACTCGCATCCTTTCTCTTTTATCCTTCTTCACACCAGTAACAGTTTCTTTAATTTTCGTCTCTTTGGAAATTTGGTCTCTGTCAAAACCCTTTCTATACCAAGACATACCCTTTATCCCCTCAACAGTAAGCCGGGTTAATGGATTTGGGTCAAGAATCTTACGGAGAAGCTTCTTGAGCCTGGATGAAAACCAAAATGGGCACTTAAACTCCCCCTTTTGGATCTTTTTGTACATCTCCATTATATTTGAATCGTGAAAAGGGAGATAACCCGCCACTAAAACAAACAAAATAACCCCACAGGACCAAATGTCAGTTTTAGCCCCATCATACCCCTTTTTACTCAACACCTCAGGTGCCACATAAGCAGGTGTGCCGCAAGTTGTATGCAGCAACCCATCTTGGTGATCCGACCCGATAAGTGCACTCAACCCGAAATCAGTGACCTTCAAATTGTCATCGTCATCCAATAACAAATTCTCTAATTTCAAATCACGGTGGTAAATACCGCGGCTGTGGCAAAAATCAACAGCATTGATTAACTGCCTGAAATATTTATGAGCAATTTCCTCTTTGACTTTTCCCCCCTTGGCGATTTTTTGAAACAGCTCTCCACCTTTTGCGTACTCTATCACAAAATATATCTTCTTCTTGGTGGCCATCACTTCATATAGTTCAATAATATTCGGGTGATTCACCATTTTCATGACAGATATCTCTAGCTTTATTTGTTCGGTTAAACCGGCCTTAAAAACCCTCTCCTTGTCGAATACTTTTATGGCAACAGTTTGGCCTGATTTTAGGTTTTTTGCTAAATAGACCTTGGCAAAAGTGCCTTGACCTAATAATCTCCCTACCTCATATTTCCCCATTAGAATACTCTTGCTCTCCATCTTTTACTATATAGACAGGCAATGAATAAATATACTGCTTTAACTTACGAAGTTTATTAATTAACCGCCTTCTTCTAGGATTAATCTGATGGCCTCATCGAATCTGAGAAACTGGAAGGAGGGTCCAGAAAGGGAGAATTTGTTGGTCTCATAAGAGAATGAAATGGAGTGTCCAGTTCGAGGCGTAGTTTTGGTGATAGCATTACAAGGGGTGGCTTCAATGAGAAAGCACATCTTTCAGCATTCCCAGTTGATGTGAGAAAATTATCTGAAACAAAAACAAAGAAACAGTGAGTTCTATAGTTTCACAAGGAACAACATTTTTTTTTCTTTTTGAGAAAGTACAAAGGACTAACTTGTAAACATTTAAAAAAATAAAAATCCAGCTATGAATAGTAGTATTTTTTAACAAGGATTATTTCCAGGGTTCTATTTCATTACATTGTTGGTATATAAGCATTGAGCAAAGCACGAACAAAAATAAAAAATTTGTAATCTTTAAAGAACTCGCCCAAAATCCAGCAAGGTTGGACAGATTAATTAATTACAACCAACTCAATATTTACTTATTTTCCCCTCCGAAAAAAATAAATAGATAACTAGCCGCAAGAGCCTTTTATAATTTAACGAAATCTGAATCTCAAGGCATTATCGAATTCAATAATACCATTTTAACCTAAAACAATTCCCCAATTGATACAAAAGAGGAGATTAACTCCATCGAAGAATAACAACAAGCCACGAGTTTGTTTCAACCAAAAGCCACAAAATCACATTTTCTGTTGGTAAAAAGAGCTAAATGAAGCATTTGAACAATCCTAAGCCACCCCAATTCTTACAATATTGAAATATATTTCAATGAGAAAGAGAGAGGAGCGAAGTACCTTGGCAAAATGAGAGCGGGAGAGAGAGATCCCTGGAGAAGAGAGAAAGAGAGAGATATGGGTGCTCTATTTTCCAATTGGGTTTCAAAAGGGGTATAGGTTTTAAATACTCGAATTTTGGGTTAATTTTTTTCTTAATTTAGATAATTAAAAGCCAACTAGACAGTGATTAGGAAGAATCAAGTCGGCGATTCGAGAGTTTATCCGCGAGCGCATGTCTTAATTTACAAATTTACCCCTGAAAATATTTAATATTACAATTTCCGAGAGGAGAGAATATGCTTCTATTCTTTTTAATGTTTTTTTAATAAATTTAGAATATTCGTGAACCAACAGGCCCCAAGGCCCACAGCTCCGGATTCTTTTTATTGTTTTTTACAATTAAAATTGTTTTCAGGATATTTTTATTTATTTGAACCTAAAAATGAACTATATTTAATTTATTTAGTTTCGATTCTAAGTAAATTAATGTTAATATAAATAAGCAAAATTAAATAAATACATATATTTTTTTTAAAACAAATTAGTATTTTCACTATTATTTTTCATAATACAGCAAAAATATTTACTTTAGCATATTCTCAATCGTATATAAATTATTGTTTTATAAACTAATTTATAAATTCATGTATCTGTAATCCCGTCCGATCGAACAATCTCTTAAAATCGATAAGTTTGAGAAACCATAGAAGGTAATGCTAATCATAGAAGGTACAATTTGCAGTTATGTCCCAAAATTTATGCAATTATACTTTTTATGAAAGGACTTGCGCTAACGAGGAATCTAGCCATGTATATCCTTTTTTATTCATCTCATTTTTGTTTTCACTTTTTAACTAGTCTTGTCTCTAGCACAACTTGACAACAAGTACGGTTGAATTTAGGTAAAATGCCCATTATGTTGGGAGCTATATTACATTTGAGTCCAGCATTTTTGCTGTAATTGTAAAATTTTAAATCAACTCATCATAAAACTTAAAAGAGGGGAATACTGTTTATTAATTATGAGATAACTGTTTGTGTAACCATTAAAAACTTCTAAATATTTAATTTTCCCATCAAAACAAGTTTTCTTCCCACAAAAAACAAATAATATATCTCAGTTTTATTTTCTTTAATCTAACATTTTGAATGAAAATATGGATATCTAGAAGTTTTTTCTGAATACTGTTTATTAATTATGAGATAATTGTTTGTGTAACCATTAAAAACTTCTAAACATTTAATTTTCCCATCAAAACAAGTTTTCTTCCCACAAAAAACAAATAATATATCTCAGTTTTATTTTCTTTAATCTAACATTTTGAATGAAATATATAAAATTGAATTAGATTTTGAATACTTTATTATTATGAGATAATTGTTTTGTATACCATTAAAAACTTCTAAACATTTAATTTTCCCATCAAAACAAGTTTTCTTCCCACAAAAAACAAATAATATATCTCAGTTTTATTTTCTTTAATCTAACATTTTGAATGAAAATATGGATATCTAGAAGTTTTTTCTGAGAAAATTAGACATTTAATGGGCAAATGAGCAATTTTATAAAAAGAGAATGCTTTCTTTAATCATTAAATTTCTAATTAACTTGATAGTAAAATTATGGAAGCTGATATGAGAACCCGCAGTTGAGTACCCGCACTGTACCCGCACCTAAACTGTCATAACTGTTTTTGGGGACCGCAACCGTTCCAAAACTGTAATTTTGTTTTACAAGTATTAATAGTAACATTGTGAAGTATTTATATCTATACAAGACAAGTATTTATATCTATACAATGAACTACATATATGATATATGAATTTTTCTTAAATAACCGTACCCGCACCTTTTTTGAAAAATTCTCGCGTCGTACCCACATTAGGGGACCACACAACCGTTCCAAAACTGTAATTTTGTTTTACAAGTATTAATAGTAACATTGTGAAGTATTTATACCTATACAAGACAAGTATTTATATCTATACAATGAACTACATATATGATATATGAATTTTTCTTAAATAACCGTACCTGCACCTTTTTTGAAAAATCATCGCGTCGTACCCGCATTAGGGGACCACACAACCGTTCCAAAACTGTAATTTTGTTTTACAAATATTAATAGTAACATTGTGAAGTATTTATATCTATACAAGACAAGTATTTATATCTATACAATGAACTACATATATGAAAAATCCTCGCGTCGTACCCTCATTAGGGGACCACACAACCGTTCCAAAACTGTAATTTTGTTTTACAAGTATTAATAGTAACATTGTGAAGTATTTATATCTATACAAGACAAGTATTTATATCTATACAAATGAACTACATATATGAAAAATCCTCGTGTCGTACCAGCATTAGGGGACTACACAACCGTTCCAAAACTGTAATTTTATTTTACAAGTATTAATAGTAACATTGTGAAGTATTTACACCTATACAATACAAGTATTTATATCTATACAATGAACTACATATGTGATATATGATTTTCCTTAAATAACCGTACCCGCATTTTTTTTGAAAAATCCCGGCTTCCAGTTTCGAAATCGCTAGACGATCGTCTCCAAATCGCTTCCAAATCGCTTCCAAATCGCTTTGAGATCGCCTCGAAATCGATCTAAAATCGCCTCAAAATCGCGAAAGCTTCGAAAAAGGAAGAAACGGAGAGAAAAGGAAATTTGAAATTCAAACTGGAAGGTATGAAAATTAGTTAATCGGTAGTTGTGGGGACCGCTTACAGTTATTGAAGTTAATTGGGAAGGAATCAACTGCGGGTACGATGCGGGTACTCAACTGCGGGTACTAAAATAAGGGAGAGCCTAGCTATCCCCCGTCAACCATCCCCCGTTTCATCCCCCATCAGTTGCATTAATTAAGTGGGGGACCGCATAACTGTCAGAGTATTTTAGGAATTTGTAGAAAAGTATTCATATGTAACACAACTAGTATTTATCCATCTATATGAAGGTATTTACATTTGCAATAGAAACATATTTGAATATATTACAACAAGAAAGTAGGGGACCACAAACAACATGTGTGGGGGACCGCACAACTGTCAGAGCATTAATTAAGTGGGGGACCGCATAACCGTCAGCACATTAATTAAGTGGGGGGACCGCATAACCTTCAGCTCATTTTAGAAATTTGCAAAAAAGTATTCATCTGTAACACAACTAGCATTCATCCATCTATATAAATGTATTCATCTTTGCAATAGAAGCATATTTGGACACATCAATCACTCATCTTTTACACGTTTTTAGAGATGGATTTTCTTTTCTCCGTTCAATCTAACCAATATTTCTGACAATCTGTGAGGAATTTTGCAAATCTAAAACTACGAATGTCTTCTACACAATTCTCTCTTTCAAATGAGATCCATGATGACATACTTTCGAGTTGTCCGTTGCACGAGTATTCATACCTCATCACAAGTATTCATCTCTCATCGAGCAAGTATTCATCATCGTCGTGTAAGTGTAAAATATTCATACATATAAGTTAAAGTATTTATACCTAAGATATTAAGTATTCATCTATAAACGTTGAAGTATTCATCTCTAAAACATTAAGTATTCATTCATACACCTCTAATTTTTTCAAAATTTGTTTTTCTGTCATTTCTTAGTACTTAGTACGCACTGGTCTAATTCATCATTAATGAAGCTTTGTTCTTTGCAAATAACTCGCTACTGCATGAGGAAGAGGAACATAGACAAGACGGATCTGACCCGGCGGTCGACAGTGATGGATCTAACCCGGCGGAGGCGGAGGTGGGAGGTGGGAGGCGGAGGTGAGAGACGGAGGTGGAGGTGGGAGAGGGAGGCGGAGGCCGAGAGGGAGAGGTGGGAGAGGCGGGCGGAGGCGAAGGCGGAGGCGGAGGTGGAGAGGGAGAGGTGGGAGAGGTGAGAGAGGGAGGGAGAAAGAGGAAAGAAATAAATGGAGAAAATTGGGTAATTAATTTGTAGGGCCATTAGGTAGTTAGAATTTGTAATTATAGTTAGAAAAAATAGTTAGTTAGTTGGGGGATGAAATGGGGGATGGATAGATGGGGAAAGATATAATTACCCCTAAAAATAATTATTCTAAAATTATAATGAGGAAATAATGTTTATTTGATAAGCGGTGGGTGTCCTTTTGTCAATTTTGTAGATAAAATCCGATATTGAGATATTACTATTAATGTCATTAAAAGAAGAAATCTTGCTAATTATGAATAATATATTGAAAATAATTTGGAAGTAATTTCTGGAAGTTTCGGATAAGATTTCCATTTTTTGTCACCCCAAACAGTGAACAACCATAGTAAACCATTTTTTTTTTTTTCAATGTTTTTTAGATTTTTCCATATCACTTCTAATTTTTTAAATTTTCCAACACTTTACATAATTCAAAGTACATAACATTTTCGAGTGCAAACTAGGTGCACTTTATAGCATTTGTCCATGCATACCATGTCCAAATGTCCAAATGTGTTCAACTGTGTTTGACATGTTTGCTTTCAATGTGTCCTTACACATGTTGTATTGTGTGATGTTAAAAATTCGTTATTCGAAAATAATTTGGAAATGATTTGGAAATGATTTGGAATTATCTGAATTAGAAATCTCAATCCTACAAAGGAGCAAAACAAGAAAATGAAAATTCTGAGATAAATTGGGGAAAAAATTCGTAAAATTCAGGAAAAATTCGTAAAATTTGCAAATTATTCGCTAATGATTCGGTCAAAGTTCGATCAACCGAATAATTCATCATTTGGTTCGACATCACCAAAAAAATAAATTATTGGCGAATAATTTGCGAATCTTGTGACTTCACAAGAACAAAGCACAAACACATGGCCTCAACTACAAAATTGCAAAATAAAATAAAATTAAAAATGGCATCTTACGTTGATCCCTTTTTTTTAAATAATGTTTTCACTCGTCAAAAATAAAAATAATTATTCTTCAATTAAGATTAATGACGAAATATTTCTAGTTTTATCATAAAAATGGTTTTTGTCTGCTAGTAATTAAAGTCTAAATTGACGTTGATTTTTCTTAGTCTAAGATGGAAACAAATTTTGGTTTGATATCATTTGAAGGACTTCTTTGCAAAATGTCATTTTCGAAATATTTCCAACATTGAGTTTGTTGTCATCATTTGAGGGACCCGCAACGCAAGCCGTGGCAATCTCATCTACAAGTCGTACACGTCAATGAGACACGTGTCCTCTAGAATTCAATGTGTAGAATCATCTTGAGTTGGTGTGAAATTTTAATGGTACTTTATCTATTTATCGAATTATTTGGAGTTATATATTTTTATGTAAATACTAAATTAAAATATTGTGAATAAATATTATATCTTATACATTTATTAATTGAACTTAATAAACATAACATTTAAAAATGTACGAGATGTATATTAAATAGTATTATTTAGAGATACTTAATCATTAAAATAAAAATAAAAATTTATATCATAAAAGCATATCAATTTTTTAAATCGACCAATTAATATTAATTAGTTAGAATTATATTTTTATAATGAAATAATAATAAAAAACAAAATACGCACATAATAAATTATTAGTTTTATATCGTATGTTCATGTTAAACAATTAACAATATAGTTTATTTTGGGTTGATGGAGTCAAACAAAAATAATGAAAGTGGTCTATGTTGTAAAATAAAACAAAAGAATAATAAACAAGATATTGAGAATGTATAAAGATGGCTATCTTTTATTCATATGTTTTCTTGTCTCTAATACAAACTTACAATCCTCTATTTATAGATAGACAATGTAAATAACAAGCCATCTAATTTAATTCAATTGATAAATGAGGGAGATAAACATACTTCTTTAATGAGAAGTTTTGATGCAATTAAATGAACATTCATAACTTAATATATTTATAACACTTCCCCTTGGATGTTCATTATTCATTATACGCTATTAATATGATACTTCAGGATCAATATTAACACGGTACTTCAGGACCATGTACTGCCTCATTAAAAACCTTATCAATGAAAAACCCATTGGGATAAAAACTTGATTAAGGAAAAAAGAGTACAGTGCGTATAACGCTTCCCCTCATTTAGATATCATTGAATATTCTTCAATCGATATAGACCTATCTTCTTTGTCAGTTGTTCAAAAACCTTTAGTCGGCAAAGATTTTGTGAATAGGTCTGCCAAATTGTCTATTGATCGGACTTGGCAAACATTGATTACGCCTTCTTTTTGTAGGTCATGTGTCGAAAAGAACTTTGGCGCAATATGTTTAGTCCGGTCTCCTTTGATATATCCTTCTTTGATTTGTGTAATGCATGCTGCATTATCTTCATGCAGCGGAGTAGGGTTTTCCTTGATGTTTTCAAGCCCGCATTCTTCTTGAATATTTTGAATCATTGACCGTAACCAAACGCATTCTCGACCCGCCTCGTATAAGGCGATCAGCTCGGCATGATTTGATGATGTTGCCGTAAGAGTTTGTTTTGTTGATCGCCATGAAATTGCAGCTCCACAATAAGTGAATACATATCCCGTTTGGGATCGTGCTTTATGTGGATCTGATAAATATCCCGCATCTGCATATCCAATTAATTTGGATTTTGTATCCTTTTGATAATATAACCCCATATCTCTAGTTCCGCAGAGATATCGAAATATGTGTTTAATTCCATTCCAATGTCTTCTGGTTGGTTTGGAACTATACCTCGCTAACACATTTACTGCAAATGCGATATCGGGTCTTGTATTATTTGCAAGATATAATAATGCCCCGATTGCACTTAAGTATGGTACTTCAGGACCAACCACTTTTTTATTATTTTCTTGCGGGCGAAAATGATCATTTTCTGCATTTAGCGATCGTACGACCATTGGTGTGCTCAAAGGATGAGCTTTATCCATATTGAATCTCTTTAGTACTTTTTCAACATAATTTGATTGATGGATAAATATTCCATTATTTAGATGCTCGATCTGCAGGCCGAGACAAAATTTAGTTACACCAAGGTCTTTCATTTCAAACTCATTTCTCAACAATTTTGCAGTATTCTCAATCTCTTCAGGAGATCCAATAATGTTTAAATCATCAACATACACTGCAATGATTGTAAAACCTAGATTTGATCTTTTAATGAAAACACACGGACTAATTATATTATTTTTATATCCTTCTTTTAGAAGGTACTCACTCAGTCGATTGTACCACATTCGACCTGATTGTTTTAGTCCGTATAAAGATCTTCTTAATTTTATAGAGTACATATCTCTAGGTTTTGACTTAGAGTGAGGCTATGGTGCTATGCATAGCACGGATGGGGTCCGTGCTACGGCTAAAAAATTGACTTTTTAAAATTCTAATGGTCGATCCAACCGTTCAATGTGATAACCATATGAATATGTACTTGCAAACTAAATTTTATATTTTTTCGAATTTTTTTACTATTTTTTTAGATAGGTAGAATTTTGATGGTCCAGAATTTTCAGAAAACACTGATTTTTCTACCTATCTAAAAAAATAGTAAAAAAATTCGAAAAAATATAAAATTAAGTTTGCAAGTACATATTCATATGGTTATCACATTGAACGGTTGGATCGACCATTAGGATTTTAAAAAGTCAAATTTTTGGCCGTAGCACGGACTCCATCCGTGCTATGCATAGCACCATAGGTTCACTCTTTGACTTATATGCTTCAGGCATTTTCAATCCTTCGGAGATTTTCATGTATATGTCAGTGTCAAGTGAACCATATAAATATGCTATTACGACATCCATAAGTTGCATTTTTAGATTTTCTGTGACTGTGAGACTTATTAGAAACCTGAGAGTTATCGCATCCACTACAGGTGAATACGTCTCTTCATAATCGACTCCAGGTATTTGTGTAAAGCCTTGCTTTATATCTCACAATCTCATTTTTCTCATTTCTTTTTATAACAAATACCCATTTGTAACCTACAGGGTTAACATCTTTGGGCGTTTGGACTACAGGTCCAAATACTTGTGTTTTTCTAATGAACTTAATTCAGCTTGTACGGCATCTTTTCATTTAGGCCAATCATTTCTATATCTACACTCTTCCAGAGTTTTTGGCACATTTTCTTCTTCATTTATAACATCGCTTGCTATAGCGAATGCAAAGATTTCATTAATATATGTTTCTTCTGGAACTTGATCAACCTCTTCTAGGGTTTTATCAACTTCTTCAGGAGTTTTACCATTAATCTCTTCTGGAATTTTATTTACTTCTTCAAGAGTTCTACTACCAACCTCTTCTGGGATTTTATTAACTTCTTCAGGAGTTTTACCATCAACCTCTTCTGGGGTTGGACCAACTGTTTTATTCTACTCTTTCCTTTTACGTGGATTTACATCCTTAGAACCAAGTGGTCTTCCACGTTTTCTACGCACATTAGATTCATTAGATATTTTTGTAATGTCAATTCGAGCAGGTGCGTTTATAGCTGGAATATGCGATTTAGTAACTCTATTTGTATCTGTAAATGCATCAGGCAATTCATTTGCAATTCTTTGCAAATTTATAATCTTTTGAACTTCAAGTTCACATTGACCACTTCGGGGGTCAAGATAAGATAACGATGAATTCCAAGTTACTTGTTTATCCAGCTTTGGTTTTTCTTCCCCTAAGTTTGAGAATATTGATTCATTAAAATGACAATCAGCAAATCTTGCTGTAAAAACATCTCCTGTTAATGGTTCTAAATATCTAATAATAGAAGGAGAGTTAAAACCAATATAAATTCCCAACCTTCTTTGAGATCCCATTTTTGTGCATTGTGGAGGAGAAATTGGAACATATACTGCACAATCAAATACCTTTAAATGGGACAAATTTGGTTCTCTTCCGGAGACCAATTATAATGTGAAATATTTATGATCAGCAGTTGGTCTTAATCTAATTAGTGCAGCGGCATATAATATGGCATGTCCCCATGTGGAAGACGGTAAACTAGACCTCATGAGTAATGGTCTAGCAATGAATTGTAATATTTTAATCAACAATTCTGCCAGACCGTTTTGTGTATGAACATGGGCCACTGGATATTCTACCGTAATTCCAATAGACATGCAATATCATTAAAAGTTTGAGAAGTGAACTCACCTGCATTATCAAGCCGGATTATTCTAATTTGATAATCCGAAAAATTAGCTCTCAATTGGATAATTTGTGCTAATAGTCTAGCAAATGCAACATTTCTTGTTGCTAACAAACTCACATGTGACCAGCGTGTTGATGCATCAATTAACACCATAAAATATCTAAATGGTCCACATGGAGGTGTAATATGCCCACATATATCTCCTTGAATTCTTTCTAAAAATGAAGGAGCTTCAGGTCCAATTTTATTTGGAGATGGCCTAGTAATTAGTTTTCCAAGAGAAGCATGCTTCGCATGTCAATTCTTTTGATAATAGAATCTTCAGGTCCTTTAGGGGATGCCCATTTGCACTTTTAATTATTCTCCTCATCATTATATTACCTGGTTGACCCAATCTGTCATGCCACAAAGTAAATAATTTTGGATCAACTAACTTCTGGTTAGTAACAACTAACTTCTGGTTAGTATCAACTAACTTCGGGTTAGTAACCATATTTGATTCTATTGTACTTACATAAGTACCATATAGTACAGAGGACATTGCTTGCATCTTTTCTATTATAATTTTCTGGTCATTCTTAATAGATATGATATGAAGATATTCACAATTTTTCTCATTCATAGTTTCAATATGAAAACCATTCTTTCGAATATCTTTAAAACTTAGTAGATTTCTTCTGGATCTACTCGAATATAATGCATCATCTATTATTAATTTTGTTCCTTCAGGTAACAAAATACAAGCTCTTCCGGAGCCTTCAATTAAATTAGTTATGCCAGATATAGTGTGGATATTAGTCTCACCAAGATGCAATTGTGAAAAGTATTTCTTACCTTTCAATATGGTATTAGTTGTTCCACTGTCTACCAGACATAGATCTTCTTTACTTATCATTGCGTTAGCCATTTTTCTTTAAATTAAAAGAATGCAAGAATAAATTAAAATAAACTACCTTTATTCATTTGTTTGCATCTAAAAATATAAAAGTAATCTATACTTTTATTAAACATAAACATAAGCTTCTATATTATATTTTCTCCCTAAGTAATAATATATATATATATTTTTTTTTTATCCATATTCTGAAAGAAATCTGATACATCAAGATGTGTATCCATATGGTATTCATATTCGGGTCATTTTCAATAAAATTAGTTTTCACATTTTTTTTCCTTTTTCTTAATTGAGGCTTGATAAAGCTCTACAAAATGCTTGGGCGTACGACAGGTACGCAATCAATGATTTGTCATCTCACATATGTAACAAACATCTTCAGGATGTTTTCCTTTCTCATTTTTCATTAATACGTATTTATAACAAAATACAACTTCAGGTTTATTAATACCATAACTTCGAGTTATGATAAATGAAAAAGGAGATAAATTCAAACTTTGTGAGATTTGTCATATGTACTGCAAAATAGATACGTATTAACTTCAGGTTATTAATGCCATAACTTCAGGTTGTATAATTTCATGTTATGAATGCCATAACTTCAGGTTATTAATATCATAACTTCAGGTTATGAAAAGGGAGATAAATAAATATAAATAAAATAATATGTAAATTGCATAAATAAATAAATAAATAAATTTAAATGTATTAATAACTTCAGGTTATAATAAAATATTTATTTAATAACTTCTGGTTATTAAATTGCTTGGCTGCGCAATTGTAAAATTTAATTTGAAATAACTTCGGGTTATATTTTCATACAATGACCTATAATAACTTCTGGTTATTATATTGATTTTATATGAAAGTTTCTAATAAAACTTCAGGTTTTAATTGGGAATAACTTCAGGTTATTATTCATCCAGTGGCCTATAATAACTGCTGGTTATTATATTAATTTTATATTAAATTTTCAAATAGAACTTCAGATTCTAAACAATAATAATAACTTCAGGTTCTAAACAATAATAATAACTTCAGGTTATTATTCTTTTATTCTCTTCGGGTAATAAGAACTTCAGATTCTTGATAAACTTTTATTTTTGATAATAACTTCAGGTTATTATTCTATCATTCACTTCAAGGAATAATTCTTATAAACTAAAACAAATATAATAAAAAATTTAAATGAAATTTAAATTAATAAAAGATATAATGATCAATAATATAAATTACTTACAGAATAACTTTGCAACTTCTTCCGAGCAACTCGTGCTGATAACGTGTTGTAAAATAAAACAAAAGAATAATAAACAAGATATTGAGAATGTATAAAGATGGCTATCTTTTATTCATATGTTTTCTTGTCTCTAATACAAACTTACAATCCTCTATTTATAGATAGAAAATGTAAATAACAAGCCATCTAATTTAATTCAATTGATAAATGAGGGAGATAAAACATACTTCTTTAATGAGAAGTTTTGATGCAATTAAATGAACATTCATAACTTAATATATTTATAACAGTCTATAATTTTTTTATTTTTTTATTAATATCAAATAAACTAAGTATAAACAAATTTTGTTAAAATTTAACAAAAATAAAGAAGCAAATCTATTTACAAACTAACGTAGATAATACACTATGAGGAAATAACTTTTCCTGGCTAGCAAATGGAAATTCTTTTTACTGTTTTATGATTGTCTAATAGAAAAATATATTTGTCATATATATTATTTGTTCGTGTGATTATCGATTTCGAGGTGCGATTCACATCAATTATATATTTTTATACCATATAATCGAATATCAAAACACAAAAATTCATATATCATTTTTATATATTAAATCCAAACAAATTACATATCCAATTAGAAAAACAAATAGATTTTAACTAAAATAATGAAGAAACATATTTTAATATACGCATAAAAAAATATACACATTTAAAGTATATAAAAAAACTAATTCACTATTAAATTACGGTAATTTCTATAATTTCGACCAAGTGTTATGCGACTAAAATCATATTATTTTTGGTGTTAGTGGTGAGTTCATCATAGTTACACCAATCCAAAACACATAAAATGAGATTTATAACCTTGTGACTTGCATAATCTTATCCCCACTCAGGTAAGCTTACCTTAAAGATCATTATATTTCTTTTCAAGAATCGCAACTCCTATGATCTTTACTACCATCTTCTTACTTTTTAAAAAATAACAGTTGTTTTCCTAAAATCTCTCCATTGATTTGCGTTTTCACTTTACCACAAGAAAAATGTTGAAAGGAGGCCATCTGATTAGATCTGGACCGTTCAATCAGAATTTGCATGACTATTAAAGCGGTTTTATACGTTTTATCTCGGATCAAATTGACCCGGATTCCATTCTGACGTCCGTGATCCAAACAAAATATTTTGTTGTCTCAGAATATGGATTCATCCGACCACTAGTCCTCAAACAATATGCTTCCCACAAACCTTAGTAATTAATTAATTTTTAATTGTAATATCTCAATTTTGTTGTGATTAATTTGTAATTATAATATTTCAATTTTGTTATGATTGGTATTAAGAGTTTGTAAAAATTTACTATGAATAATTACAAAACATTAACATTTAAGTTGTTGATTCTTATCAAAACAAATTAAAATTACAACGATTTGAGAACTAAGTTTTTAGCCTAGTAACAAAGATAATATCTTTCATGTGAGAGATTGCATGTTTAAAATTCAGATGGTGATATTTACGAATATTAAATAGTTAGGTGGTTTGACCTTCAAGTTTTACTCAATAAAATAAAATAAATATTCATTTTTTTTGTTAAAAAAAAAAGTAATATAGAATTCATCTAGTCATTCTTTTATTTTAGTATTAAAATGTTTCTATATATTAAATAAAATGATAAATAGTAGAGTCATGAATACCAAACATTTGAATACTCGTTGTGGCTATTTAACTATTTCATATATAAATTTCATTTAAATTTTTCAGTGGATATTCAGTTATTTTTAATTGGCTATGGACTAAACGTAGTTTTCTAAATTGTTTTAATAAAATAGTACTGCGTTGTCATGGCAAAAGAAAACAAAATTAGGCGCTTACAAATTCTAAAGCTGTACATTCTAGATGAGTTCAACAACTGACACATAAGCCATTTACAATGCTGATTTTCTGTTACAAACACGCTTAACATATAAAGATAGTAGCATTAAAGCGTCTACATCAATAAAATTTAAAAACAATTAAATATAACTATTCTAGAAATAATAAAAATAATTTATGGCATCTTCATTTTGAAAAATTAATTAAAAATTAGTATGTTGGAGTAGAAATTAAAATGGAAAGTCTAATCAATGAGTGGAAATCTTTAATTTTGTCAACGTAAAATTCAGAAAATAATTTTCTTTAAGAAAACTTGTTAATTTTAAAGCTATCCATCTCACAAATTAAAAAATAATTATTACGTTAGATTAAAAATTAGCTTAAAAAACTCTGATGTTAGTTTTCTAACTTGTTGATTCTAATCCGCTACATTATTTCACCGTTTGAGTTATAAATCCGGGTCATCCAATCAGAACTTGTAATGTATAGTGTCCCTTTAAAATTTTATATCAATATACAATGAACGAACCGAATTCAAACTCAAAGGATTATCGAAGAACTGCATCTGCATCTGATGCCCATCCAACTCAAATTTGAGTTCAATAGGTTCGCTTCCATCCTATTTGCTTCATGATACGTACATAGATGATTAAGCAAATTGGACGGAAGCATAACCACCGAACTCAAATTCATTTTTCCATATAGAATGATAAGAAGTGCTAATTGGTGTGGTTACATAGATATTGAAACAGAGAATAGGGAGTAGAAACCGTGTAGAGTCACAGGTGATGTGGATAAGAGATTTGAATCTTGAAACGAAGGTGCAGTGACAGCAAAGCAAAGAGAGAGAAATTAGGAATTTGTGTGAGTGCCTGATTGGTGGGTCCTTTTCGACTATGAGAAGTGGCGAAGGGACGCTACAGCCAATCAATAATTCAATACCAATCACATCTATATCCATGTCATTTCTAATATACTCCTTACAAAGTATTGTATTAGAGTATTAGATTTAGGGACAAGGGGAAATTTCACCTATACCCTTCAAGAACATTAAAACTCTGTGTTTTTTTATTCCTTCTAAAATTCATATTATCATATTTACCCTTCTAAATTTTAAAAGCTAACAAATTTATTATTGTCTTTTCTATAAAAACTCATTTCAAATTGCAAATATGCCGTCCTTTTCTAAAACATATTATTACCTTTTCGATATTATATGTCATCCTTCTCTAAGAATATATTATTCGGAAAAAAGAAATACCAAGTAATAGAATCAATCTTTACAAAATTTCAAATATGACAATTTAGTATTTACCGTTTGGACCTAAAAAACAATCAAATGTATCTACACAAGATGAACTTTTCAACTCATCATTAATGGAAACCTACGGATTCTTTGCCAATCTCTCTCAAGTCACAGAACTAAAATATTATTTTATATGGTATTTTGTAATACTATTTTTTAAAGCAAGTAATAATAGAAATGTAAGTTTAATATGAGCAATCATATTTGGTGGAAAAGATAAAATAATAAATATGTAGAATAAATATTTTTATTATGTTCTAAGAACGATATATAGTGCATAATTTTGTGCATACTAATATAAAATCACAGGTTAAGTTCATCAACATTTGTTACTAATTTGGTTTTGTAACTTTTTACCTAATTTTATATGCATGTAGATTTGGCCATAAAAAAACAATAAAGATTCCCAACAAAAGTGATGGTATCTTATAAATAATAAATTAGGCTATTGAATAAGATAAGATCATGTGAGCTGGCCTTCATCACTTCATGTGTGATAAGATTTTACCCCCTAATTATTCAAATTAGGCTAAACAAAAGTTAATGTTGGTCATATTCATTTTACCCCCTAATTATTCAAATTTACAGTACTAGTTGACCTCTTTCCAGTATATTCTTTAAGGTTCTTTTTAAGATTCTAGCGCAACGCTCTCTCCAAACCAATGTAAAGTTATATATGTTTTTTTAAAGTTGTCCTCATATGATAAGATTTTACTAAACACATGCATGTAAAGTTCTATCTGTTTTAAAATTTATCCTCATATGATATGATTTTAGTATTGTAGACATGGAGGCTTTATTGGCACCAAGGTTAGCATGATTGTGCTCTGATTTTTTTTTTTTTCTCTTTCTTAATTAGAATCGTAGTTAGTGAAGATGTGTGTTGTTGTTCCATATAGAAGTAGCTAATGAGATACCAACATCTTAATTTGAATCATTTTTTGTTTAGAACATCTACATTGAACTTTCTATTCTAATTTTTAATCCAATGTGACAATTTCTTTTATAATTAACAAGCGTTTTTTTAGAAGAAATCACTTTATAATTCTCACTTTATAATTCTCACGTTGGCAAGATTATGGATTTTCAATTCTAATTTCTAATCCAACGTGATGATTTTTAATTAATTCTAGAAATGTAGATGCTCTAAGTTAATTTCTATTATTGTTATAACAGTTGTATTAAATTTCATTTTATGTAGATCCTCTAGTTTTAATATAAAGTCATGTGAAAATTTGCAGTCTTGTGGGATAATAATTTTTAATCTAAATGTAAGATTCCATGCTCTCCTTGGAATAATGATTGTTTATTAAAAGTTGAATAAGCATACAATTGATTTCATGAATAATAAGGTCTCTCTAATTAAATTCGGAATTTGCTACTAGCCGCTGATGTCATTTTCATATAAGAACAATAATGAATAATAATAAGACAAAGAAAGCAACAGCTGAATGTGATGTCCATGCAAAAGCACATTAGTAATATCATCAAATTATTGCACATGATACATTTCAGTTTTTCATACCAAGATAAATTAATTTATAGACTGAGGCATACTCTTATAAATAATTAATTAAGGCTCTATTAAACTTGAGTTAATTAGTAAATTGTTACTCATTCTTACATAAAAAAAAAGAACAGAATAAAGAAAAAACAGAGAAAATCATCAAAACAGAAAATTTGAACGGATATATGAACCTCAGTTCAATATATTTATTTATTTTTAATTAAACGGGCAACGCACTAATTATCTAATATTTATGATGAAATTTTTGTAACTTTTTATTTATTTGTAAAACATCAATATTTAATTTAATATATTATTTTAATTACAATACAATAAATTATATCAAAATTATATCTTGAATTTTAAATATTACCGAATTAATAATCACAACTTGTCAAACTTAGTACAATTAATGACTTGAATTATATATGCGGCGAATTGGAAAAGTGTTAATCGTACTAGAGGATCTTTTGTTATATCTTGAAAACAACTACTAGAACACAATAGGGATTATCATTCTAATAATTAGTGTTATATTAATTTTTTTATGATGATTTGGTGAAGAGTACTTATCCGAGTAAATTTTGATAAGATGAAACTTGCATGCCAAAGCGTTGAACTTTATTTTTGTTTTACTTGTATGACCATTGTCCATTGCTTTAAATAACACGCAATAAATATCTAACGATTTCATTATAGTTTTTTAATGCTCAACTACTAAGATATGAAAATACTAAAATTACAAAAATATATACTCTTCTTAATTGGTTGCAAATGCAAGATCCTCATAACTTCTAACAAGCAACAAATTGCAATCATAAGAATGGCATTGGAGAAAGGAGAGGTAGCACAGTTGGCTAGGAAGAAAGTCCTAGAACTGTTGGTTACTCAAATCTCGAGAGTTTGATTCCCCTCACGACTTCGTAACCTCTGTGAAAGTTAAAAAAAAAAAAGAATGACATTAAATATGCTAATATATATACTTATAATAGAAATTAATTTTGTTATAATTAATGCTCTTGATTCCATCTATAGAACAATAAAAGACCACTTATTCCCTAATCCTAATACATTTATCCCTTGCAAATGTATTTTTTTTTTTTGAACAAAAATGAGGATCTAACTCCTCATTTGATAAAATAATATTTAATTTTAAGATATTCTACAATTAATTTGCAATTATATTTAAAATGTATTATCACGTGCGTTATATTTTTTTGATCAACTATTAAATTTTGATTTAGAACAATGCTTTTAATTTAGATAAATTATAATAAAATATTTGATGAAAGATATTTGAGAAAAACAAAAACAAAAGAAAAATGATTAAGAAAAAAAATATAAATTATCAAATCCTTATAATCTGGAGAATCTGTTTTTGATCTAGTGGCAATATGCAATACTCTCCGTGTGTGAGGTTGCAAGTTCGAAAATAGCTTGATCCTAATCTTCTTCTCAAAAAAAAAAAAATCATATAATTTGTATATGCTCTAATCTTGATCCGAGTCAGATCAATCATAAACAAGTTACAAAAACAGAGAATCCAGACATGTTTTTCACAACCATAAATCATGTTGAGGAGATGACTAAACTATGCACATGTGGATAAGCAGAAATCATGTATTTAACACTTGTGCTGTGTCAATGACAGCCATGAGAGAGATTTCCCTTGGTGGTTAGTCAGCAGTCCTTTTCTTCTATGAGAAGTGGCGGAGGGACGCTCCAGCCAATCCAATCAACTAGAATTGTCAATTGTTGTCTGGTCAATATACTCAATACCCCTTCTTGTTTTATATTATTAGTTTCACACCCTCTTGCCAATTATTACGTATGAATTCCGCTTGTGCCTCTATTTCAAAATTTTCAAGGTATTCTTCGTTGGAGATATTTTATAGGGAGCAGTGGACAGTGGATCAAATTCGATCAAATATCTGATTTAAACATTACAATCTACATCATAATTTGCATCGTATACTTAAATATAAATTAGGTAAACATACAAATTTTGACGCGTAATAAATGGATCAAATTAGATATTAGACCGAATTTGATCTGATATCTATTGAAACCCTTCTATAACCATCAACTAGAATTTTTATGAGGTCAATACTAAATACTGGAAATTTTTTATCCATAGAAATTATAAAATTCAAACGTACAAAAATAGAAATAGTACCTCGTTTTCAACAAATATAGTAAGATTTGACGCATTGAGCCCGATCCAACTATTTATGAATCGGACTCAATGCTTCAAATCCAAGTTTAAAAAAAAAAAAAAAAAAAGGCTGATAATGAAAAAATTTGAAATACAGCTGCCACAGATGGTCACACTCAAAATATAATAGGGGCACATGTGGAATTTCATACGTAATAATTGGCAAGAGGGTGTGAAACTAATAATATAAAAAAAAGGGGTATTGAGTATATATATTGACCAGACAACAGATGAGAATTCTAGTTGATTGGATTGGCTGGAGCGTCCCTCCGCCACTTCTCATAGAAGAAAACAACTGCTGACTAACCAGCAAGGGAAATCTCTCTCATGGCTGACACAGCACAAGTGTTAATACATGATTTTGCCTATCCACATGTGCATAGTTTAGTCATCTCCTCAATATGATTTATGGTTGTGAAAAATATGTCTGGATTCTCTGTTTTTGTAACTTGTTTATGATTGATCTGACTCGGATCAAGATTAGAGCATATACAAAATTATATGATTTTTTTTTTTTTGAGAGGAGGATTAGGATCTAGAACGGTGATAAAAAAAAGTCTGAATTTCCCTAAATAATGTATGTCTGAATTTTATAATTTCTATATTGAGCATATATAAATTCTGTACGCCTAAATTTTATAATTTCTATATTTGTTAAAAATGGTGATAAAAAATTTCCCTAAATACCCCTTCTTCTTTATATTTTAGTTTCAGGCCCACTTGCCAATTATACGTATGAAATTTTACTTGTGCCCTTCATTTTACATATTATTTACTTTTTTATTAATCTTCCTTGATTATTTTTAACATGTATGAAAGTCCACTTGTGCCACAATTTTAAGTTTTTTTTCCACTTTCTATGATTCTCTTCTTGATTAATATCTAACATGTATGAAATTCCACTTGTGCCCCTGTATTAAATTTTTATCCACCTTCTAGGAATTTCTTCTTTATTGACTTTTAACATGTAGGAAATTTCCAACTTTTGCCTCTATTTGTAATTTTGTTTCTCACTTTCTGTAAATATCTTCTTAATTAATGTATAACGTGAATGAAAATTTAATTGTGCCCCAATTTTTTTTTTCCATTTTGTATGAATCTTATCTTGATTAATTTTCAATACTTTTAATTTCATCTTGATTAATTTTCCACATTATGATTGGTGCAACATTTTTAAGCCGGATTATATACGAGGGAGAAATTATTCTTTTACGAAGAAGATAAAATTATCAAGAAATAAATAAATAAATTGTAATTCTGCTTCCAGAGAGCCGGGGTGAAATTGCACCTTCCCAAAAGAAACAATAGATGTATGTATGATCATGGGCGGATCCAGGATTTCGATCAGGAGTAGGTACAAAATACTAATAAGAGTATAATTTTTTTTTCTCCTGACGAATTAGAACAGAAAAACATATAAGGATCTAAAAAACTCATGACGTGACAGATACGTCACGACACTACACGGTTCAGTCACAGCACAACATAGTTCCATCACGGCATGACATGGCATGTGTGCCAGTCACGTATTGTGACTCGCGTGTTCCGTGCCGTGACCATTCGCGATATGATCATCTTTTGAAAATTTGACACGACACGGCACGTCACGCAAAAAATTTGGTCACGGCACGGCACTTGGTCACGTGAGTGACGTATAATTAGGACCGTTAGATCTTGATCGAATGTTGAATCTTGAATAAAATAACCTAAATTATGAAAAAAAAATAGTTAAACATGACCAAACGTGACCATTCACATTTAGATACGTCACGTGTGGCCATGGCATGCCTTGGTCATGGCGTGACTAATATGTTGTGACCATTCACGTATCATGACCATCCTTCCAAATTTAGTCACGGTATGACTAGTTACGAATGTATATATTTAGATCTCTAGTAGCAGATCTTTTTTCTCTCCTGACGAATCGACGATTCTTCTGAATGGAGTAGCAAATCGGACCGCATCTTTTTTCTTTAATTCTTTTACGCGAATCAGTCTGGACTGACTTTTTTTCTGCGTAATTTTCTTCTACTTGATCGTGAATTAAATTTAGAAATAAGTATTATTTCCATTCAGAAGTAGACACAAATATAAAATATCACTTGATCTAAAAAAAATTTTGAATCCAGCAAGTCCTTATCCACTTTGGGTCCGCCAATGTGTATGATTGCTATGGGGTATGAACATTCTGTTTTTGTCGTATTTGATGATTATGCTTTGGCTTCAGGATCAAATTGGAATATTATATATAGAAGAATCTAAAGTAAATTTATTTATATTATATTAATTAAGAAATTTGTGAACTGTAACAATTTTAATATGACATCAAATAATTATTTACAGGTAGGTTGGCGAACAGACTGGCTGACACCATGAAAGTTGGTTCATTATCATACCGTCTTTCGGTATTTTTTTATCGAAATTTTTAAATATACTCCTGTTACTAAAGCCTACTAAATTCTGAAAATTTCATTTTCCGCACATTCGCAGCGGACAGTTTCCTTTTTCTTTTTATTAAACAGGAGCCCAAAAAGGTTATTCCATTTGTTAATTTTCAAACATAAAAAGAACAACTTATAATTTGAATATGTTAAAAGGAACATCAAATAAAATAGATAAAGTATCTTATAATTTATAATTTAGATATACTAGAAGCACTACGAAATATTTCAGGTAGGAGTTTTCCTAGCTGTAAAAAAAATTAAACTATTTCTTGGTGTGTTACTGGAAAAAATTAAAAATATTTTGGATCTGAGTTATTGATCCCGGTTCAAAAATCACTTCTGAATATATAAAAAAAATATAGTGGTCCTTCTAGTATATTCAAACTCTAAGATACTCCATCTATTTTAATATATTTCTAGAATCACTTTTAGAGAAATAGATGCAGTACCATAGAATTTAAATGTACTAGAAGGATCACTATAATTTTTTTATATACCCATAAGAGATTTTTGAACCAGGATCAATAATTAAGATTCAAAATATTTTTACTTTTTTCCAGTAACAAACTAAGAAATAGTTTAATTTTTTACAATCGCAAAAAATAATGCCTGAAAAATGTTTCGTGGTATTTCTAGTTCATATAAATTATAAGATATTGATCCATAGTACGGACCAATACACGCTATGCATAATAGGATATTGATCCATAGTATGGAGCAATGCACGCTATGCATAGTACCATAGCCTCATTCTAAATTTTTATTTAGAATACAATATATATATATATATATATATATATATATATATATATATATATAGAGGACAGTGCTACGGTGCTACGCGTATATAAGGGCCCTCCGTGCTATGGCTCACTTTTTGAGTTTCAAAATCCTAACGGTCGATCCGAACCGTTCAACATGATCTCCATATGAATATGTACTTGCAAACCAAATTTTATATTTTTTAGAATTTATTTACTATTTATTAAGCCACTTTGAAAAAACACTAATTTGTACACAACAGTAAACTTTTCTGGACCATTGGATCAGTGATTTTCAAAGTGGCTTAATAAATAGTAAAAAAATTCTAAAAAATGTAAAATTTGGTTTGCAAGTACATATTCATATGGAGATCATGTTGAACGGTTCGGATCGACCGTTAGAATTTTGAAAACTAAAAAAATGAGCCGTAGCACGGAGGGGCCCTTATATACGCGTAGCATATTAGCCAGATTCATATATATATATATATATATATATATATATATATATGAGCAAAACTAGGGTGTGATGTGCTCACACCGTGAGCGCACCTCCTATAGACCGCATTTTCAAAGTTCAAATAGTCGATTCGACTCTTCCAACGTGTTCTTCATATTAAAATGTGCTTGGAAACCAAATTTTACATTTTTTGGAAATTTTTTACTATTTTTTCAAAATCATTTGTTTTTCAAATGTAAAATTATTGTTTAGTTTAATCAAATGATTTTGAAAAATAGTAAAAAATTTCCAAAAAATGTAAAATTTGGTTTCCAAGCACATTTTAATATGAAGAACACGTTGGAAGAGTCGAATCGACTATTTGAACTTTGAAAATGCAGTCTATAGGAGGTGCGCTCACGGTGTGAGCACATCACACCCTAGTTTTGCTCTATATATATATATATATATATATATATATATATATATAGAGTAAGGCTACGGTGCTTTGCAAAGTAAACCACTCCGTTTACTTCGGGCTACTTTTTGGATTTTGAAAATCCAAACAACCGATCCGAACCGTTCAACATGTTCTAAACATTGAAATGTGCTTGGAGACCAAATTTTACATTTTTTGGAATATTTTTACTATTTATTAAGCCACTTTGAAAGTTTCTAATCTGGTGGTCCAGAAAATTTTACTGTTTTTTACTGTTTGCCGTCGGATCAGCGATTTTCAAAGTGGCTTAATAAATAGTAAAAAAATTCCAAAAAATATAAAATTTGGCCTCCAAGCACATTTCAATGTTTAGAACATGTTGAACGGTTCGGATCGGTTGTTAGAATTTTCAAAATCCAAAAAGTAGTCCGAAGTAAACGGAGTGGTTTACTTTGCAAAGCACCGTAGCCTTACTCTCTCTCTATATATATATATATATATATATATATATGTATGTATGTATGTATGTATGTATGTATGTATGTATGTATGTATGTATGTATGTATGTAGTCATTAATTACTGGAATTCAGATATTTTTGTGCATACTAGATCACAGTTTTAGTTCCGCAGTAATCTTGCACTAACTTGTTATTTTCCTGGTACTATATATGTATGAATCTTAATTAGACAGATGGATTTGATCATAACAGGGAAAAAAAAATGCCCAACAAATGCAATGACATCTTTCAAATAATATATATATATATATATATATATATATATATATATATATATATATATATATATATATATATATATAAGTTATTAATTGAAGAAGATAAGATCATATGAGCTGGATCAAGGCAACCAAATTATTCAAATATATACAATATTACATGATCTCATTTTCATACATTAATCAACGGTTCTTACACAGGTTTAGAAGTACAACTTGCTAATACAGAATTACCACTTGATAATAAATATCTGAAGATAAGTTGAATTATAAGCATATGAATGACTTAATGAATTATAAGGTCTATTGTTCTGTTTGAAAATTTATTAATTGCCGTACGTAGATGTCATTTTCATTTTAGATTATTATTTTACTAACAACATGATCAAGAAAGCAACAACTAATTAACATCTGATGTTAATGCGAACCAGCATTAGAATTTCAGTAATTTTAAATTTTTAAAGATAAAATCGTAATTCCTAGAAAGCAACTCGGATAATATAATTAAGGCACAATTAACAATTCACAAAGTACTTGGAAAAATGAATTATAATATTTTTTTTCACGAAAAAAATGAAAATAGAAGCGTCGAAAGGAGACATTAAACCAGAAATTTGAAATGTTTCAAAAAGAGAATAAAATCTTAAATCACCGTTCTACCAAAAAAAAATAATAGAAAAAACACTGTTTTTATATATTACAAGATATGTTTATATATGCATCAAAGGAGTAATGTTTTTTCTTAGACATAATATTATATGGGAAAGGCTGGCATGCTACCTGTAGCATAGTGATATGTCGTACTACCTCTCTCAAAAACCTATTGAATAGATTTCAATCGATGAATCCAAACTGTTGAAAGTGATCTACTTTACGAGTGATGTATTTACATATAAAATTTATAAATTTTTACATTCGTTTAGCATAAAGATTGGAGATGTGCGAATCATACCGGAATAAAGTCAATATGTAATTTAAATAGACATGGCATGTTCCTTGTAAATTTAGTTAAGAAAACATTTACATTAACAAAGATGTGTAATTTTTACTTGCTAGGTTGTGCCAAAAAATTAAAAATGAAATAGAGTAAATCAAATTTCATTTAATATCCTCTATGAGAGATAAAAAAAAGTGATCCGGTTAAAAAGACATATTTAATTGTCTTTTGGTTTCAAATTCAATTTGACCTACATCCGAATTTTAGCAGAAGTTGATTGATAAATTTTTTGTTGGCTTTAAAATAATAAATTCGGAAAATATTGTTTGACATTTTAAATTTACATTACAGTACGGTAAATTAATTATAAGTGTTAATTGATTTAGTTTTACTTACTTTGTTAGTGGAAAATACTTAGTCTAGCTAGCTTAATTAAGGTATCTTAAAACTTATTTAAACATTATGCATGTTAATTATAAAATTAGCATTTAAATGTCAAGTTATTTCTAATAATATAAGAGCTTGAGTGCATATTAATTAATTATTAGATAAGAAGAAAGAAAAACAATATATAGATGTAAATTTCTCTTAGGGTACGTTTGGATCGTGCAAGGATTAGTGCAAGAATAGCGATTTTTGGGTTAGTGGTTGAGAATAGTGCTAACCCGAGTCGTTTGAGAATAGTGCTAACTTTGGACTATTCGGGTTAGTAAAAATGTCGTTTGGATTGTATATTTGGAATAGCAATGGAGGGAATGAATAAAATATTGATTAAACTAATCTAATATTTAAATTAATATTATATTATATTTTCAATACTAATCTAATATTTTATTTAATACTAATCGATTCCAATCTAATATTATATTTATTTAATACTAATCAAATATTTTATTAATACTAATATAATATTTAAACTAAAATATTATATTACATTTAACATTTAAACTAATATTATATTACATTTAATATTTAAACTAATATTATATTATATTTAACTAATATTTTATTAATACACATAATATTTAAAGTAATATTATATTACATTTAATATTTAAATTAATATTATATTACATTTAATTAAAGTATTATTATATTATATTTAATATTTAAACTAATATTATATTATATTATATTTAATCTAATAGTTTATTTAATGCTAATCTAATATTTAAAGTAATATTATATTACATTTAATATTTAAACTAATATTATATTATATTTAATATAATATTTTATTTAATACTAATATAATCAAATCTGATATTATATTTGCTAATGTAATATTTAAACTCATATTATATTACATTTAACACTTAACATTTAAACTAATAAATATAATATTAAAATTTTAAATTAATATTTATTATATTTAATCTAACATTTTATTTAATATTAATCTAATTTGATATTATATTTATTTAATACTAATCTAATATTTTAATTAATATTATATTAAATTTAATATTTAAACTAATATTTTATTTAACACTAATCTAATCTAATCTAATATTATATTTATTTAATACTAATCAAATATTTTATTTAATACTAATTTAATATTTAAACTAACTCTAATTGAGAGGAATGAAAACTATTTTTTTATTAATATCACTAACCCCACTAGCTCTATTCTTGCTAACCCACCATTTCTATGGGTTAGTAGAATAGAGCTATTCTTGAGCTAACCCAATTTTCTAATTGTTGTTTGGATCACCCAAGATTAAGAATAGTGGAGCTAACCCAAGAATAGAGCTATTCTTGCCCCATCCAAACGCAACCTTAATGAAACCATGCTCATAAACAAGACACGTGTAACTACCTTGACCACTTATTTTAACACCACCCAACCCATTTCATTTTCGCTGGCCGCTTAACTATGACCTCTAATAGATACAAGTGAGAAATTCAACCAAAAAAAAAAAGTTGGGACCGAATTGCCAATTCGGTCCGGACTAAAAATCCTCTGGACCGAACTGGCAATTCGGTCCCTAGGCATTACACAAACGGCAACGCAGTTTTCTGCGGGAACTGTGAAATCAACAGGGGCCGAATTGCCAATTTGGTCTAAAAAAAAAAACAAGCGGACCGAATTGGCAATTCGGTTCTTATGATTTTTGTAAAAAAAAAAAATAATCATATTAGTTTGGTAAAAATATTTTTTTAATTATATTTTTTAAAATAAATCCCATAACGACTATATAGTATACCTAAAATGTTGTGTCCGTCTCTGACTCGATATCTGTTTCCGACACGACACCGATACTTATGTTGTATAAAAGTAGAATCGAGAATATTGTGTTATGTCGACCTGGACGGACACTTGGGTCCTTGACTCATGGAAGTTTATATGTCATCAGACATCAGATGTGTTGATCATTTGAATTGACAATGCCGTGATTCCATGAACTACAATAATCTATTTTATTTGTGTGGGTAAATTAAAGTGTTTAATAATATCGGTACTTTTGTAAATATTCCGCTGGTAATTAATAATAATATATTATAAAATAATTAATTACTTCTATCAGTTTACGCTCGATCGACAATAGTTATTTTTCTTATTTTTCAACTAAAGGTATTAGCTTATCAGTTAAGATACGAATAAGAACTATTTTGTATTCATTTTTATCGGTTATACAGTGCATGGATATCAGTCAGAATTATTTTGCATTCATTAAATATTACTATTTACCAAATAAAAATAAAATATATACAAGATTAATTTTAAATTAATACAAATACAAAAAAATCTGTTCCGTAACATAATCATTAACACCTTCATCTTAGCTGACAAAATTAATAAGCTAACTTATATATGATCACTCAATTTCTTGCACCCAGGCAAGAAAATGGGTAGGTTCAAGAACAACTCGATTTCTGACAATCCAGAAACTATAAATGCCGCTGATGATATTAATTTTTCAGTCATGCACAAGCAAATGTATTTATTTTCAATATTTGCCAATGCTTCGCAGCTCTAGCCGACATATACAAGCTATTGTCATTTACTATTTCGTAGGGATGTAATACTGACAGAAAATAATAACTAAATTCTATCGTTATTCATTTTTAATTTTTTAAGAACAGATTGGAATACAGATAGTCTTGGATATAATTGATTTGATATTATCGATGCTTAAACAGATATTGATACAAATACGAATATAGTTCAGATATATATTAATTGGATGTGCAACAAAATTTTGTATCATTTTTCAAAGTCAAATAAAAGTGATATCTGGGTCTGTACAATGGATATTCGGATTCAACAAAAATGTTGTTTGTAGATAATTTTCCTAATCCGCAACTATCTGCTTCCTAATTTAAAATTATATCACCATACACTAAAAAAGTATCTATATATATACTATAAGAATGAATCAATATCGGTGAGGGTAAAAAGTAACTATCCGCGAGAATATACCACATAAAGGTGTTTTTTTATTAGCCACGGGAGTATCCACGAGGGTATACTGACAGTATTTCTCGCGGATACTGTCCCATTCTTGTAGTATGTATACGTACCCATAAAAAGAATATCCTGATATAAATTTAGATATACATGAATAATGTCCAATCCGTTTACAACCCTACAACAAAATTTACTCTTTTATGATCATCTCAACTCAAAGTGCAAAGCATTGCATGCATCTAGACTACCAGTACTGATAGGTTCAAAATGAACAATGACTGATTAGAGTTTAACTACTGAAAACATATAATGACATATTGTACATAATTTTTCCTCCAAAAGAAACAATTTACATCATTAATGTTGAAGATAGATTGGACATTTTCAAGTACCTACACTAGAAATTGGGGTAGTCTCAATGCAATTAATTTCAGCTAATCATTAGTTTCCCCCCAAAAAAAAAAAACAAAGAAAGGAAACAAATAACAATTGGGGGCATGGGAAAACAAACAAAAAATATGAACAGAAAAATAAACATAGCCATGTTACTCCAATGTACCTTGACTAAATATGAGGAAGGTTCTTCTTTTTGCATTGTTTTCATCATGCATGGGTAACTATTTTGAAAAGCAATTATTGTTTTTTTTTGGACTATTCTTAAATTTATAAAGCTCTAGCCAATTCAACTCTTGATCACCTAGAGAATTTGTTTGCAACAGTCATTGATGAGATAAATAATAAAAGGATGACATTTTTCAAGTCATCAAAAATTCTCTAAATTATGAAAATGAGTGCACATCTCTTCATTAAAAGGTAGTTACATAAGTGCAATTGGGCTATTATATACAAGTAACCTTATGTATATGCATCATTAATACGCAAAAGATCGGTAATTAGAACGTGCAATGTAGCCCATATATGGTGTATTTTATGATACATGAAGCTATATGATCCATCCGTTAGTAGTGTTGATAATGTTATGTATGTGGGCTGATTCTAGGATTATGCGGGGGGTGGCAGGGGGGCGGCAGCCCCCTGCGAGCGGTGTCTGAGGTTACGAAAATTATTTTCGAGAAGTCAATTGCATATGAATTCTTGTATCCGACGGCCCAGATTAGCCAAATTTGTGATCTGTATGTACGGCCCAGATTGATCTCTATTTAGGCCTTTTACTGTTGGCTTGTTTTTCATTTTATATACATTTGCGATCTCCCTGTTATATGTGTTGTTGTAATCTAACTCCAAAAAAAAAATAGTGGATTTGCGCGATTTGGCGACGGCCGTGGGTTTTCTCCCCTTCAAAGAGTTTCCCACGTAAAATATCTTGAGCTTGATTGCTTTGATTTCTCTCTCGATTTCTCTCTTTGTGGGTTGATTTGCTCTTTGGTACTCGATTCCCTTTAACAAATAATTATACACAATGATAATTAGGCACAGCATATGTTGATAATACTTGATGCACCACCTTTTTATTAATTGTACACCCGTTAAACTTGGTAGTTAGCTAGTGGTTTTTTTTTCTTTCAATAACCTTTCTTTTGGTAGTTGTAGCGTAGAAGATCTTTAGCAATACAAGGAACTTTTAGGGGTCGAACAGGAATGTCTCTTGCTATCATCATTAATTATGTTTTTTTTTATTCTTATTATTATTATTATTATTATATTGTTTGGAAAGACAAAAATTATGTGTGCTTCAGTCAAGCTAAAACAAAAACCTTTGAGGGCTATAGATGCAATAATGATCACATTTAATCTTTATGGGCAGGAATGGAAAGTTGCAATTAATGCTTACAAATAATGCAGCTGCAACTGTGTTGGTTGTCTTTGTTGATCAGGGAATGAAATTAATACTTTTGTAGGTGAGTAGGTCTGATAGTGAATTGGGATCCCTCAGGTACCTGACCGCGTCAGGTTAGATTTGAACTGTTCGTCATGTTTCAGCATGAATCTGAAAGATATTATGTGAATCTAAACAGGTTTGAATTCCTTATCAGGCTCGGTTGAGAACTAATGTACATTGTGCGGTACCAGTACCGATGATGAATACCGACTGATATTGACCTGTCCAATACAATTATTGTAGTGTGTTTTTTTATCAGATAAACATATGAATTCTTACATTTCATAATAATGGTTTATTTGACGAGGTCAGCTAGCGTGCTCTTAAACTCACCTAACTCTTTTGATAAACTTAACTTCAAAATATATCAGAATAACTTCAAACGACAAATTCAAATAATTCAAATAATGTATTTACATGTCAAATATATAATTTTTCAAATTAATTTAGTATAAAGTCAAAACGGTTAAAAAATAAATTTTATTGCGTTCAATTTTTGTATGCTTGACTTGTACTAAATTAATTCGAAAATTTATAAATTTGAGATGTAAATACATAATTTGTAAAGTATATCAGTTTCACCAGTTTAGATTCATTATTTGAAATCACTCTGATAAATGGAGTTAAGTTCACCAATCCCTTACGCTAGCTCTACTTAGCTAATTAATTTGACCCCTTACGCTAGCTCTACTTAGCTAATTAATTTCACAATCTAGTGTACACGATATATACCGTGATTTTATTTTTACCCAAAAAAAATTATTTTAATATAAATAACCACGTTTTTAAAAGAATTTTATTTCTACCCAAACCGCAAATAATATTTGCGGTTTGAATTAACAATTCAAACCGCAAGGAATATATGCGGCTTGAATTGTGAATTCAAACCGCAAATATTCCTAGCGGCTTGAATTAATAATTCAAACCGCAAATAATCCTAGCGGCTTGAATCGCATTTATAACAATCGGTTAACCAATCACCATTTCATTTATTATTTTATTAAATGGTAATTTTTCACCGATAACCCTAGAAATTTATTCACCGATAACCCTAAAGTTATTTTTATTACAAAGAATTATATTATACGAACTTATCAATAATATAAAATTTCATTTATTATTTTATTAAATGGTAATTTTTCACCGATAACCCTAGAAGTTTATTCACCGATAACCCTAAAGTTATTTTTATTACAAAGAATTATATTATAAAAACTTATCAATAATATAAAATTTCATTTATTATTTTATTAAATGGTAATTTTTCACCGATAACCCTAGAAATTTATTCACCGATAACCCTAAAGTTATTTTTATTACAAAGAATTATATTATAAAAACTTATCAATAATATAAAATTTCATTTATTATTTTATTAAATGGTAATTTTTCACCGATAACCCTAGAAGTTTATTCACCGATAACCCTAAAGTTATTTTTATTACAAAGAATTATATTATAAAAACTTATCAATAATATAAAATTTCATTTATTATTTTATTAAATGGTAATTTTTCACCGATAACCCTAGAAGTTTATTCACCGATAACCCTAAAGTTATTTTTATTACAAAGAATTATATTATAAAAACTTATCAATAATATAAAATTTCATTTATTATTTAATTAAATGGTAATTTTTCACCGATAACCCTAGAAATTTATTCACCGATGACCCTAAAGTTATTTTTATTACAAAGAATTATATTATAAAAACTTATCAATATAAAATAGGGTTATCGGTGAAAAATTACCATTTAATAAAATAATAAATGAAATTTTATATTATTGATAAGTTTTTATAATATAATTCTTTGTAATAAAAATAACTTTAGGGTTATCGGTGAATAAATTTCTAGGTTTATCGGTGAAAAATTACCATTTAATAAAATAATAAATGAAATTTTATATTATTGATAAGTTTTTATAATATAATTCTTTGTAATAAAAATAACTTTAGGGTTATCGGTGAATAAATTTCTAGGGTTATCGGTGAAAAATTACCATTTAATAAAATAATAAATGAAATGGTGATTGGTTAACCGATTTTTATAAATGCGATTCAAGCCGCTAGGATTATTTGCGGTTTGAATTATTAATTCAAGCCGCTAGGAATATTTGCGGTTTGAATTCACAATTCAAGCCGCATATATTCCTTGCGGTTTGAATTGTTAATTCAAACCGCGGTTGGGTAGAAATAAAATTCTTTTAAAAACGTGGTTATTTATATTAAAATATTTTTTTTTTTGGGTAAAAATAAAAATCACGGCGATATATATATAGGAATATTGTAAAGAGAACATACATGTATGGAGAAGGCAGTGATGATAATATGTTTTTCTATTATTGCCTAGCATATTTTATTAGCTACAGAAGAGAACATAAATGCATGAAGGGAGAGAAATTAGGAATTTTGTGTCGCTGTGATTGGTGCGTCGTTTTCTTCTATGAGAAGTGGCGAAGGGACGCTCCAGCCAATCAATACCATTCACATCTTTGTCGTGTCAATATCATCATATCTCTTTTTTATATTATAATTTAATTTCTACACGTTCTTTCCACTCATTAGGTATGATTTTCTAATATAGTCCTTACTAAGTATTGTAATAGCAACTATTTTATTGAGGACTATCATATTTGGTGGAAAAGATAAAATTATAATGTATAATTTAATAATGTAATTCTGGTTCTAAGGGAAATTTTTCGTCCTCATAAGAACTAGTAAATAAATATATTTACTAAGAATCAGTTTTAGATCTGTTATAGAAATCTTCGTATGAGAAGCTACAGAATTGAAATCCGGATAGAATATTTTTTTTGTGAATATTAAATTGTTGAATGATTTGAACTCTAATTTTTACTTAAAAAATGTATGTGTATTATTGGTATGGAGCATGGACCATTGATGCTCTGCTTTAATTAATCTGCTGGTCCCATCATATATGATTATTATACGTTAATATCAATGTAATACATTATACATAGAAGAATCTAGAGTAAATCCATGTAGTAAATTAAGGTTGGCTTAATGTGTTTTATATCTCATTATGCTTTATATTTTGTATTTTTGTTTTTGAAAACAATAATATATATTGAATATGAGACACAATCAGATATCAGATATGAGGTATTTGATCATCTAATTGTACAAACTTTTATAATTATGTTTCAGATGGTAATCACATCAAATTTTTATTGACAGGTAGGCTAACAAAAAAAGAAAGAAAAAACAAAGTTAGGTTGGTCAACATATCCCTTTTATTAATTTTTTGGGTTCATGCTACATGAAATTATTGTTATAAACTATTAAATACTATGTTATACACGTGTCAATTTGTTGCATGCTCTTCTTCATGGCGAGTCACCCGAGATCCTCAATTTCTGAATTAGCCAATCAGCAGATTGGCAAACCATTTGATCACAAGTACCTACCTGAAAATAAAAAGAAAATAAAAAAATTCTAACAGTTTGCAAAGGTTGAAACTAATTGAAAATTGATATAATAGACAAAATTTACTGAGGGAAATTACTTGACTATTTTGAATTTTGATAATTTTGACTATCTTAAAAAAAAAATTAAATCTAACATTGTAGACATAATTTCATCATCCACATATCATCTCTGTAAAAAGTAACGAGTTTTATTATGTATTTTACTTACATCAAGTTATTTGAAATTTCAACCGATCTGAAATTAACAGTCCAGATTCATTATCAAATAATACTAGAAATTTTAGTCTATACTAAATTGTTAGGCTATTTCTTTGTCCGATTAGATAACTTTAAATTTAGTATTGAAGTTTTAATTTTCTTTGAATATTTTTTAAAAACTATAGTTGAGATTGTCAAAAATAACCATTGTGGATTGATCCCTCAGAAGTTTTCGACCTATATTTTTCCACAATATATGAGTTTAATTATTGATGGCATGAAGTTTCAGTTAGACACAATTTTTTAATTTCAACTCAGATAATTTTTATGCTTTAGAACTTAGAAGGAAAGAATGATATATATATAGTGCATAATTTTTTTGCACACTAATAACATCACAGGTCAAGTTCCTCAACATCTTTCACTAATTTGATTTGTAATTGTATATTAGTCTATTAGACCATATAGTAACAAAAAAGATTCCCTACCAAAGTAACGGTATCTTTTAAATAAGAAATTAGGCTATTCAATAAGATAAGATCATCTGACCTGGCCTTCATCACTACATGTGTAATAGATATCAAAACAAAAGTTATTGTTGGTTATATTCATTATGACCCCAAATTATTCAAATTGACAGTAACAGTTACCTCTTTCCCTTATTTAATCAATGTCTTGCACAAAAGAAAATTTAACACATACTAATAAATAATCCTAGATAATTAGTTTATCCGTCCGGGGACGACTGTACTTGCAAGGTGTTACACTGTACAACCTCATAACATGAGATAATTAGTCTTTCGTCTAGTGACAAAAGTAATGTCATATGTATAGAAGATCAGATATTCAAAAATTCAGATGAAGAATCTCATATAAATATTAAAACAGTTGGATAGCTTGAGCATCCTAGCTACTTTACTCAAAAAAAATAAGTTCACAATATCTTTTGATTAAATGAAAAAAAAAGACACATAAAAGAGGACCTCAGTACCTCACCATTTGAGAGGTAATCATTGAAACAATGGAACCCATAATTTTTTTAATATTGAATTCGGTAGAATGTCACAGTTGTGAGTAGAACAAAATGTTTCCGGTCAGTATGGTATTTGGGTCAGAATTGAAATGGTACAGTGGTACATGACATGGGTTTGCAATGATGGAGAAATGGTGACTTCATCTTTTGGTTATCTCCAATTCTCCATAGTAGTCATGCAATCTTTGTTTTATGTCAAAATCTGAGAATCTTTTCTGCTACTTACCTTTTTAAGTAGAAAGAGAAATGATTTTTAACCGTTTTAGTCACCTTAGTGGTGCACACATTTTTTTTAGAAAAAATAATGGGCGAGATCTCAAATTTTATCTATCGTCTTAGAGTCTGTTCAGCCAAACACTATGCGCATGGGAAAAAAAATTCACTCAGACTTTGCGAATTTCAGCTCACGCGCACAGTATTTCAGCCATTCAAAAATTATCATTCCCGTTTTCATTTCTGTTCCCTTTAGAGGGCCGAACAGGCCCTTAAACTCGCAACAAAAATCTAAAGTTGTCATCATAAAAAGAAAAACAAAACGGTAATTAAGAAACTAAGGTCTATGTTACAATTTTGTCGCTTCTTAGTTTCAGTATATCCTTTTGAGGTTCTTCTTGAGATTCTAAGCACAACGCTCTCTGTGTAATACTAAACATGTAAAGTTCAATCTATTTTTAAAATTGCCCCCATATGATGTGATTTTAGAATTGGAGACAGGGAGGCTTTGTTGGGACATAATGTTAGTATAATTGTGCTCTGATTTTTTTTTTGTTAGATAGCAGTAAGTGAATAGTGAAGATGTGCGTTGTTGTTTCATAATCTTTTCGGCATATATGAAATAGCTAATTTCTAATTTAATATGACAATTTCTTTTTTAAATTTTTGGAACGTATTAGAATTTCATAATTAGCAAGTTTTCTTTAAAAATAATGACTTTATAAATTTACCGTTGACAACATTATGAATTTGCATTCGCTAATTGTTAATTGTTAATTCTTTATTGAACTATTAATTCCAATTTCTAATCCAACGTGGTAGTTTTTAATTAATTTTCCAAATAGAGATGCTCTAATTTAATTACTATTATTTCTATTTCTTATTATAAAGCCATGTGAAAATTTGCACTCTTGTGGGAGTTGTGATTTTCCACAAATTTTCAAGATTGTTAGCAATGTGTACCTTTTTACAAACTTTCTAATAATGTTTGGCTCTAAATGTAAGATTCCATGCTCCTTGGAAAAATGACTGTTTGTTAAAAAAAATAAGTTGAATAAGTTGAATAAGCATATGATTGTGTTAACACCCGGTAAATTTTATTTTATAGATATCTTAAATTTATTGTGGACTTGTGTTTACAATATTTGAAAAAATGAAGGTCTAAGTTTAATATATGAAAATTAAAAAAAGGGCCAACGTGGCACCTTGCTACGCGGCAAATGCATAGTAAATTTCAAAACCGCCATAGACCCCTTCTAAATAAAATCCTATCTTCTCTATACTGGGAAAAAAAATAAAGTAGAAAATCAATTTAAAGAGAGAAACAGAGATTGTGAATTGACATTTTGTATTTTTATCTTTTAAATTTTTAGATTTTTACAAAATTATTACAAGTAACTCGCTCAAAAAATAAAATTACTTGATGAATAAATTCATCATGCTCGCCTATCTTA
>JAJGRW010001166.1:343945-359697 GCA_025461045.1 Carex parvula | reverse complement strand
CAAAAAATAATTTATGGTGCAAAATTTGAACTGGTATAGTTGCATCTAAAATTTTTAACAACGTGAAAACTACATGAATCTTTCACTATCTGCGATGATAGAAATATACAACAGTTTCGGTATCGTTATGAATATTCATATCGGTAAAATGATACTCTCGAAAATATAATTTTTGTCGGCTTATTCTTGATAATAGTCATTTTTTAAACTTACAGACATTGGCAAATTCTTGTAAATCAACACAAAATAATTTAATGTATCTATAGCATTTTAGTTAAAATATTTATTTTACAGTAACAATTTAAAGATATTGTTATAAAGAAATTAGAGTCAATTGACCCATACTGAGCATTATTTTTGCTAAAAATGAAAAAAAAAAAAAATGAACCCATACTTTTTATCTGCATCTTCTTTGCAGGTGCTAGGATAATTCCAAGACAATCACTGTCTGATAAAGAAGAAATGTTTTGACAGACAATTAATTTATACAATAAATAACATATTCATAAAATTAAAAATTTTATTGTAGATGTGCTTTTTTTTATATATAATTTAGGTTGTGCAATGTATTTGGTACTATTTTGAATATTGCCAGGTCGCCCTTTAATTGTCAATAAAATTAAATTGTTAAATTTTCAAATTGCTCCATGGATAACAAATTATTAAGTTTAAAATGTCATATTTAAAGTATATAGTAAAACAATAACAACGACAACAAGATAACTACAACCATAATTACAACATGAAAAACAAAAACGATGATAATGATGAAAAATATATAATATATATAATAATAATCGCCATTTCTCATATCCCTACTTTGTTATATTTGAATATTTTAGCCTCATTCTGACAATATTTTTAACTGAAGTTGCGTTATTTCACTATTCTATGTTGTCAAAATATAAGCGGAATGAGTTAAATGGTAAAATAGTGAATTTATATCACCTAACGTATCTGATCCTGAGCTTGAATCCGGCCCATTCATTATAAATTGATACGAATCTTAAAGCACCCAGTTAATAATCCGAATTGGCCCTGATTCAGATCAAATGGTCCGATTCTAAACTCACCGATTACATTAATTTAGAGAATGCAAATTTCTATGCGCTATCAAAATATACTATTTTACTAATTATAAACAGTGCATTTTGTAAAAAAATTGTACATAATTTGCGAAATGTTCCATTTTTATTTGTATATGCACAATATTAGAGGTGTCAATGGCGAATTCACATCACCCCCAGTACCGTAATAGGGAATCTTTTACAATTACTTGATCTAGACCGTTCTTTTTAACTTGGCACGAATCTCAAAGCCCAATAATACTGCCCCCTCTGTCAATCCGAATCCCAAACCGGCTGGGAGTTAATCTCAAACCGTAAAATGAAGGGAATCTTTTACAGTATCCGGGAGGATATGGATCCGTCAATGGCACCATTTTATTTGTTTACCCGACCCGTACCGTAACTGATAAGACGGATACGAGTAAGATTTTGTTTTCATAAACTTATCGGGTACAGGTATGGGTAAAATTTTTTTCTTTATCTAAATGGGTAAGGGTAAGGGTAAAGTCTATTTCGTACCCGTTACCCGATCAAGTAATTATAAAAAAATTATATATATTATATATATTAATAAGCATTGAAATAGTACTAATTAGTTTACTTGCACTTAGCATAATCAAAATTTTTTTTTCAATGAAGTACTATACATGTATGAAATGAATATATATATTTTAATATATTATTTAATAAATAATAAAAATAATTATTATATTAGTATTACTCATTATTTACCTGCTACCGTTTCATTATCTGACAACCATAACGGATAATGATATGATACGAATAAAATAATTTATAGCGAATAAAAATAAAATACGAATAAAAATAATTTGTTACGAGTACATGTATGAAAATGCTTCCATCTGATCTTTACCGTACCCGCTGACACCCCACACAATATGTTGTTTTCAATTAAAGTTGACAGGGGCATTTGCTAGCGTTATGGACTTAATGGCTGTTCACAGTTTGACTGCATAATTTTTATTTATTTAAAAATAATATAGGATAATAGATAAATTGTCCTAAGATTTTGATCTCATAGACGAACTTTTTTTTTAAAGGAATAAAAAATTTGATTCAGTTCCTTTAGTTTAAAAATTGTATTGATACGCTGAATTTTAAAATAACCGAAATTTGTTTTGACAATTCTAACACAATCTTTATACAGAATTAAAATTTCCATAACATTAATCTATTATCTTATATAATTTGATATTATTTCTATAAATAAAAAAATAACAGTTTGACTGGGGCTTTATTATGCTTCTCCAGCAATGACATCCCTGTCTTTTTCTCCTTTTCCTCGTGTCTCTCTGACTTATATCTCCCTCTCTCTGCTTTCGCACGAGAGAAAGAAAGAGAGAGATCACTGCTCACTGATGAGAGAGAGAGAGAGAGAGGAGGAGAGTATTAAATTGCACTGGATGTCTGGTCGGAGAGGTTATTAGAACAAGGAGAGAGATCTGGTACCAGTACCACTTGACAGATCAGAGATAAAGAGAAAGAGGAATTGGTAAGAGCTAGAAGTAGTGAGCCTTTCAAGAGCAAAAAAGAAAGAGCTAGAAATATAGGCTCTCTCTCTCTCTCTCTGAAACACACACACACACACACACAAGAACAGTGCTCTCTGGTTACATGGATATCAGAGAAAAGAAGAGAGAGAAATGGCTTTGTATTTCGCCAAATATGTTTCTTTCTTTGGCAATTGTCTCTCTACTTGCTCTTTCTCTTGTCGCCATTCCTCCCCTTGCAAGAAGCTTTGGTGTAATTCAAGGTAAGATTTTCTTAATTTCTAATTATTTGCATTGTGTTGTGCCATTCATTTTTTTTGGGTCTTTGTTAGGGTTTAAGATACAAATGTGCTATGTGCCCAGTAAAGTTGTCTCAAAAAATCTTGTTGATTTTATTTGTAGATGGTTTTCCTTTTCATTGTTTAATCTAATTGATTTTCAATTTTGACTTGTAATTAATTTCTTCACTTATCTAACAGAGGTGGTATATATTCACATTTAATTTATTTGACATTATTCCTTTACCTTCTTTTTAGGTGTAAGAAGTGTAAGAAGGAGATCAAGTCCTTATGTGGAGGTACTCATTCTTCTTTATTTTTATTTTGGTTTAATTTATATTCAAATTTAATTTATTGACAACTATTTTGATTAGTGTTAAAACTCATCAAATTAAAAATAAAATTATGCAAATATTGTGTACTTTTTAGATCTATCAATTATATATGAAGTTTGGTATAATCATTTAGGTAACCCTAGTTTTGCAATTTTGATAAATAAAAAGTTATCAAAGGCTGAAATTTATAATCAATTAGTTACTTTTGCTTCTGAGAGTACCTTTCATTTTAAATTTTACCTCTCCCCAAAAAAAGTAACAAACTGGTGTGGTGTATACCAGTGTTGTAAAAAAAGTCCGTTTAAACCGATTAATCGGCCGATTAGTCGTTGACGGTGATAATCCGTCACGGATTTTCTCAACTAATTGACCGATTATTTTCAATTATTTCTGATTAATCACTTGATGGTACCTTGTCCGTCTGTCCGACAAACTAATAGTGTTATTTACAACACTGTTGTATACTTGAAAAAGATAGAATCTCATATTGAACTGATCAGTGCATTAAACAATTTGACATCTTTCCCCAAAACAAGGTGATGACTGATGAACATTGAAATTCAGACCAAGATGCCTAAAATAGCCTGACACCTCATCTATTTTTAATTCTGTTGATGATTGGATAAAAAATAAAATAATTGGATATGCATAGAAAAATACAACTATAGAACTAAAATCTCCCCTAGGCTAGGGGCGGTGCACGTTAGCATGCTAGTCAGAGAACCAAGCAAAATTAACAGCTGGAATGCATCCCAATGCCCTGGGCTAAAATGCGCCTATTACTGACTGTAGGACCCGCCAACCAGAACTTTTAGAAAGTCTCTTTTTATCTGACAAGACCTACTAGTGAACTTGTATCATGAAGCAAAAAAATATCATGTACGCACGGAACGTGTACTATTTATTGTAGTAGATTTTTTGATAATTCAATTAATAATTTAATATGACGAATTATTTTATGAGTTTGATTTTTGGTTGTGTTATACTTTGCATGATTAAGTTACTTTCATGCATAATATATTACTTTTGTTATTTATAATGTTTTTAATGGTCAAGCAGAATTTGCGAAGGTATCCAATCCGTCGGCGGCTGAGCTTCGGACCCGGTTCGTACCCGCCGCGATGCATGTACAAGTGTGGCCGGTGCGCACCGTGCTACCCAGTTCACGTACCGGTCCCGCCCGGTAAGTTATATTTCCCGATGGAATACTACCCCGAGGCGTGGCGTTGCAAGTGTGGCAACAGGCTCTACATGCCTTGACATAATGCAACACTTTTGTCTGAAGTTTCAAATGGTCACTGTTCACTGTTCAGTCCGTTCACTATGCAACTCGACTTACAGCTTTTCCACTTGCATGTAACTCGACTTGCAGCTTTTCCATTTGCATGCAACTAATGCAAGTTTGTTTGCTGGCGAGATAATGCCAATGCAAGAGTGTAACCATACTCTCTGAGAGGTAACCATACCATGTAAAGTATGGTGTCACCTACCCTTCAACAGTGATTTATTTAGATTTGTTCAGAGTTCAAGAGAGAGAGACATTGGCACAGTGTAAGAGGTAAGAGGAATGGAGACATGTAACATGGGAGGCTGATATCTGCACTGCAAGGACCTATCAATGGAAGGATAGCTTTTTAAAATTTGCAAAGAGTTAATTTGGGACTACATTCCAAGGAGAACTTAGTATGGGAACTGAGATTATTGGAGTAAGGAATTTTTCAGATTTCAAATAACAAAAAAATGGGAGTAAATTCCAAGGAAAATGGAATGGGAACTAAGTCTTGTATGTTGTACATTTTGGCAATGGTGTACATTTTTTTTTTCTTTGGTTATGTTTATTGAGAGAAATTATTACTTTCAGAACATGTTCAATTCTTAATATGATAAATTAGTTGCTAAATATTTTTTAAAAACTTGTTTGTCGAACAAGAAATAAAATTTGAATATTTTTTATGTTCTTATCTGAGCCATTAGGCATGTATAATTTGAATTTGAGCATAATTTACTTTTACCGACAAAATTATGATGTGTTGTACTCTAAAATGCTTTCATCTGCCTTAATTATTAATAATTGGTCAATTATCAGGTATAAATTACTCGTGTGGCATATATTGTTTGAGTTCAATCCCTTATCCGTTTCCGGTTCAGATAATAAAGACAAGGATTTATTGTGGTTGATTCAGGTAATGAGAATATAACAAAAATATAACAAAAGTAGAACTAGGGTGTTATTAAGTTCATCAACTACATTTGTGAACTCAACTTTACAATCTATTATATTGACTTTAAAATGACAAATTCGGACTGTTGAAATCCATTTATCTTTCCAGTAATGCATCTATATGTGAATATTTTCAACTTTCAAATTAATATAGTATAAAATCAAGCGGTCAAAATTATAAGGTTATAAATTAATTTTAATGCATTCATTTTTTTAAACATATTTTGACCACATGACTTTATACAAAATTAATTCGAAAATTTAAATTTTCACATGTGGACGTGTCAATCATTTTTTGAATATTTAGATTCGTCATTTGAAGTCATTTCAATATGTTTTAAAATTTAGTTCACAAAGAGACTTGATAAACTTAAGAACACCCTAGTTTTACTCAGAACAAACATACTTTGTGAAATTCGTATTTGAATATAATAAGAATATACTTTAGAAATAATATTTCTGTTGCAAGTAAAATATTCTGAAAACAAAAAAATATAATTCAGGGATTATTTCCGGTAGGAGTCATATATTATTGTAAAATTTACAAAATCAGTTAATAATACATATATTAGTCAACTTATTCATGTATTTTAATTATATCTTTTGTCGAAAGAGATGTTTAAAAAGTATAATATGAATATTGAAGTAGAATTAGGGTGTTCTTAAGCTCACTAAACTTCTTTATGAGCTTAACTCAAAAATCCATCGGATTGTTTCAAGCGACGCATCTAAACCATTGAAACTGATTTATTTCTTAAGTGATGAGTTTACATGTCAAGTTTTAAATTTTTTGAACTAATTTAATATAAAGTCAAGCGGTCAAAAAATAATGAAAAATGAACACATTAAAATTAACTTATAAACCATCTTTTTTTTTACCGCTTGACTTTATACTAAATTAGTTCAAAAATTTATAAATTTGACATGTAAATGCATCACTCGTGAAGTAAATAGATTTTAACGGTTTGAATGCATAATTTGAAACCAATTCAATTAATTTTTGAATTAAGCCCACTGAGAAACTTGATGAGCTTAAAAACACCCTAGTTCTACTCTTGAATATCGTTCAAACACTTTTTTTGTAATAATTTGTTTAGGTGAGTTGTTTTCTTCACAGGTCATACTTGATAGCATATCAAATCATACCATCTGTTGTTTGTTCTTTAGTTCTTGTTACGTGCCATCACAAAGCATTTCCGTTGCATTTCAGTACATGTTAACACAGTAAGTACAAGGTACATGTACTATTAGTTAGAGCTCAGATATTAAGTGACATTTCAGTTGGTACCATCAAAAATAAAATACACAAATATTGCTGGGTAAGGAGAGGGATTTGCTCAAAGCTATTGGATTAGCGTTGAGACGTTAGACGTACAAACAATTTAGATTCGCGAGACAGTTAAAATTAGTACATATTTAAATTTGCTTATACATACGAATTTCAACGGGAATCAAACGGATTTTGATCCGATATCAGTTGAAAACTCCCATATCCCTTTTTGCGTGACTTTCTTAGGCATTATATATGTCGTCGGGGAGACGGGGACTGACTGTCCCTGACTCACCACACGGAATATTGCATTGTTAGAGGATCCGGAGTGACTTGAGGGGGTAAAGGGTTCACTCGTGGCGCACGTGCATGATAGTCAATAAATGGTTTTGAAAAGGAAAGCAGATGCAAAAGTTGCTAATATTAATTTACAAGAAGACCATGGGGATTGGGGCCTTGGGGGGTTCATGAAGCATGGTTTGGTGAGAATTCAATGAGACAGTCCTTCCCATTTGGCCCTACCACCCTGCCGGAGAGAGAGAGAGAGAGAAGTGAGGTTGCCTTGGCACTTGGCAGCTGCTGCTAAGCGTTTCCAAAGAGAAAAAAAGGAAAGAGAGAGAAAGTGATAGATTTCATGTGCCATGTTTAGTTTTCTCATATCCTCCTCATCAGTAGGATCATCATGATCACGATCATTGTTGCTTTTTGTAATTAAAATGGATTGCACATTGTTGCTTTTGATGTGATAGCCCATAAACTAAGTCCTGTTGAGTCATGAGTTCGGATTTAGTTAGGCACCGCGCGCAAGATCTGAATCGTCCGTTTAATATGATACATATTGAAAGGGATTCCGTGCATCTAAACTTGGCCCGTATAAATTTTTGACAATACTGGAAGCTAACCACATCCGTGCGATACTACAAGTCATGTGGAGGCATTTTCATACCCATATCCATTAAAATTGACTTTATTCATATCCTACCCATACTCATTAAAAATTGACCTTATCATACCCTACTCTTATCCGTTAATATTATCGGGTAACAAAACTGTACGGAATGAATAACGGATATTACTAATATAATAATTAGTTTTATTATATTTTACAAATTAAATATAAAAAACTCATTCATTTCACACATATGTAATTACATTTCTAATAAAAAATAAAAATGAATGTGCAATTAATTCCACCTAAATTACTTTTTATAAAGGAAGAAATTTAAAAACACGAATACATATTTAGATGGGTTGGAAATTGAATTGAATATATATTTAGATTTTATAATTACCCTATAAGGTAACGGGTACGAAATAGTCATTATCCCATACCCTTACCCATTTGGTTAACAAAAAAAATTCTTATTCATACCCATACCTAATAAGCTAACGAAAAAAATCTTACCCATATCCGGCTTATCGAATACGATACGGGTCGGGTAAACGGCTAAAAATGTACCATTGACACCCCTAGCTACAAGAGATCGATACACACTTGAATTCAGACCCAGTCAGGTACCTGACCTGATAGAATGAAACATGGACCGTGTATTTTAATAATGGCCTAAAGAAGTTGGGTTTATTAATTTTTCCAAAGAGAATAGTAATGAAGATGGCAAAATAATATGTTATGCTGGCCAAGGCTTATGAAGATAATAGGTCCATCAAAATTTAAACTTAATGGGCCAGATTAGATATATAAAATCCCGGTAATATTTTGTGAAATTGTTTGTTTCTTGAATGGGCCAGCTAAATGTTAGTTTTTCATAATTTAATGTTTTCTTTTCTTTTAAAGAAGCTATTGGGCTTATTAGTAGTTTCTTCCTATAATGGGCCTAATGGCTAAGATCCATAAATCCTATAATTGAATGCATTTCGGCCTAATGGATAACATAGCCTCACTGGAAACATAATATATAGAGAGGTAATTCAAAATGATTTAAAACCTTTGGAAGATTTGTCATTGTTTGGACGCTATTTATTGTCAAAATGCAAGATATGAAAGATATAAAGCCTTTGGGATATCTTAAATAATCTATTTTTTTTTTAAATTCATTAGTAAAATTTTCTCTCTCTCTCTCTCTCTCTCTCTCTGTTTTTTTTTTTTTGTATCTGTTGGATTTTATAGCTTCATGTCTCATAAGATACACCACGCCTAGAGCCACATTGCACGTTCCAACCGATCTTTTATGTAATGATGTATGCATAAGGTTACTTAATTTATATAATAGCCAAAATGCACTTATGTGATTACCTTTTGAATATGAGTTGTGCACTCACTTTCATAACATTTATAGAAAATATTGATGAGTTGTGCACTCACTTTCATAACATTTATAGCCAAAATGCACTCACTTTCAATGACTCTTGCATACAAGTTTTCTAGGTGATCAAGAGTTGTATTAATGGCTAGTTATTTATGAATTCAAGAATAGTCCAAGAAAAACGGTTGCTTCTCAAAATATATAGAAGAACCTTCCCCACATTTAGTCAAGATACATTGGAGTAACATGGCTATGTTTATATATAGTTGCATGGGGAAAACAATGCAAAAAGAAGAACCTTCCCCACATTTAGTCAAGATACATTGGAGTAACATGGCTATGTTTATTTTCTTGTTATTTTGTTTGTTTGTTTTTCCATTCCCCCAACTGTTAGATCTGTCTTCTTTCTTTCTTTGTCTTTTTGGGGGCAAACATACGATCAATTGAAATTAATTGCATTGAACCTACCCCAATTTCTAGTGTAGGTACTTGAAATGTCCATTCTATCTTCAATAATGATGTAAATTGTTTCTTTTGGAAGAAAAAGTTATGTACAATGGGTCATTATATGTTTCAAGTAACTAAACCTCTAATTAATCATTGTTCATTTTGAACCTATCAGTCCTGTAGTCTAGATGCATGCAAATGCTTTGCACTTTTGAGTTGAGATGATCATAAAGAGTATACTTCTTTGTAAGGGTGTTTTTTTTTTTCCCCTCTCGTGAAAAGTTGGGGTCGAGTCTGTCATTTTTAAGATAATAGAGATTCATGCATAGCAGCATAGTCACTCAATTATTTTTAAAGATAAAAGATGAGAAGCAAGTTACTCACTTTTAAATATTCATAAATAATTTCATATAAATTTTGAACTTGCAATCTATCACATAAAGGATATTGTCTTTAGTCACCAGATGAAAAAATAATTCTCTGCAACAAAGATGTGTAAACGGGCTATCTATTTATATTGGAACTTAATTGTATCTGGATATTTGTCATATACACAGGTACAGATTTGGAAATTTGTTGGCACATATATGGATATAGATATTTTTCTTGTGAATATGAATACAGGTACAATTTTTTTTAGTGGAATTGGATATGAATATGATCATTAAGTCGTAAGAGAAAACGAATATATATTTGGATAATTATATCTGCCTTCGGATTCTTTTAAAATCTGAATATCTGTTTCCGAGACCCATTTATCTCTTTGATTTGGACTTTGAAAAAAATAATATGAAGTTTTATTACAAATCTAATTAATATAGGAACTATATTCATATTTATATCCGTATCCGTATCCGTATCCAGTTTAATGTTTGATGAGTATCCATATTCGTTTAATATCATCTACCATCCATATCTGAATATGTTCTCAAATTAATTAAACATAATTAAGATGCAAATTTGTTATTTTTTTTATTAAAAGACCTAAGCCTATTTCATTAAAGAAATAGTTAACTTACAACCAACTCACATATCACAGAGTTCTCATATCATCTAATAAATTCTGGTACCACAATGCAAATTTGTTATTAGCTTATTATGCATGAGAATTAATTGATCTGATCTGTTTGCATCCTACGAAATATATAGTAAATAATTCTTATATATGTTGGATAGAGGCGCTGGTAAACATTTGCAAATGATAATAAATACATGTTCATTTGCTTGTGCATGGCTCGAAACTATATATCACACAAGAGAAATTTATGGTCTTGTCATTTTTAAAACTTGCTTGCCATTCTGAACTTTTTGTCAGGAAAAACCAACTTGTCTAAATTTTCCCATTTTTCTTATCTAGGTGCATGCAGTCGAGTGATCATATATAAATTCGTGCAAATAAATAGCTTGTAATAATTGTCAGCATGATTACAGTACGGATCAAATGAGATATTTTCATATTCGTGCCCATATAAAATTATTGTCGTCTATATTATATTCTTATTCGTTTAACTAATAGTTGTTGTACTCTAACTTTCTGTTAAGAGATAACAAACAAATAATGAATATTTACTTAAAAATTGATGTATAACTTATATAATCAAACCAAAAAAAATAGCAAACAAATATATATATATATATATATATATATATATATATTACTTGAACATATCATGTGCATACTATTATATTATAAAAAAATAATTAAAGTACTAATTCTTGGCCTCATTATTTTTTAAGCAAATATAAAATAATAATTAAATAAAATTATGAAAAATATTGTACAAATCACTCTCATGATAAATTACTAATTAAATAAAACTATATAAAATATTGTATATAAATTAATCTCATAATAATAATAACAACAACAATAATAATAATAATAATAATAATAATAATATATTATGTAGTTTAATGTATAAAAATTTACATACATATGGTTTTGTATTTACCAATGTATTGGGCAACGAATACAAAATAACTCTTACTCTTATCTTTATCTGATAAGCTAACGAAAAAAATTATGACTGATGTCCACCTTGCCGAATATGATATAGATAGAATATATAAATAAAAGAATTTGACTGACATATATCTCTGGACAAAGAGTAGTAGTGAAAGTTTTGTAAAATGAAAATAAAGTGCCTGTGCATATTTTGTTGATGCACATCATGAGCACATATAATTTTTTGATTCGAGAAACATAAATTTTCATGTTTAGCACGTGTAACTAGCTCCTTCAATTGTTATATCGACGAGTGGCATGCACATTGCCATATTTTAGTTTAGGTGCTTATATTGTCGTTTGATTAATTGATTATATGCATGAAAACTATGCACAGGAGACTAGGAAAAAGAAAAAATAAGAAATAAGCACAAGCAAAGCTAGGGTGTGATGTGCTCATCCAGAGAGATTGGTGAGCACAACTTTAAAAGTATATCTGATCGGTTTCAAACGACGAATCTAAACCGTTGAAATCTATGTACTTCATAAGTGATGCATGTACATGCAAAATTTTGAAAGTTTCGAATTTATTTGCTACAAGGTCAAACGGTCAAAGAAATGATGAAAAATGAATATATAAAACAACTTATAAAATAACTTATAAAATGCTGATTTCTTTGACCGCTTGACCATGTAGCAAATAAATTCGAAACTTTCAAAATTTTGCATGTACATGCATCACTTATAAAGTACATGAATTTCAACGATTTGGTTCACCGTTTGAAATCGATCTAATATATTTTTAGAATTGTGCTCACCAAACTCTCTTGATGAGCACATCACACCCTAACTTTTCTCAATAAGCACGGGAGCTTTACTGGCCGAACAACTGAATTTTAATCTTCTCTTGCAGTCTAGCTATTAGGTTCACGGAATCACAACATTAATTGTCAACTCAAATGATCAACACATGTACATCCAATGACATATAAACTTCCACGTGTCCAGCTCCACATAACACAATATTCTCGATTCTACTTTTATGCAGCATAAGTGTCAGTGCCGTGTCGGACACGGATATTGACTCAGAGACGGACACAATATACATATAGAGATTGGCTACTCTACTTACATAAGCATACGAGTACATATGCTTATAAGTTATTTTTGTATTTACAAAGTTTAAATAGTCGATTTGAAGCGCTCAACATGTTCTCCATATTATAATGTGCTTGAAGACCAAATTTTATATTTTTTGAAAAGTTTTGACTATTTTTGTAGAATTTTTCAAAACAGTATTTTAATATGGCAATGTATATATATATATGTAGTCGTTGTGTTATATATATATTACTTGACATATTGTCCGAGCTTGCTGTTGCTGATGAAATTGTTGATTGGAAGCAATATTGTACACTAAAGATATTTGCATTTGTGGCTTCTACTTCTAATTAAAACAACTGTTATATATCCATGTCCTAGAGATATATGCAAGTTTCTCTTCTATATCTTAATGTATTTCATTTATACAAGGTTGTTTTCTGGAATTTGATTAAAAGATATTTATTGAGGAAAGACAAATATTTGAATGGAATAATCCATTCTAGATGCTTTGGAATATAACAAAACTTGTTCCAGTATGATTCGCACATCTCCAATTCGCCTCATAGTTCAGTTAATATTATCCGACTTGCTTTCTAGGTCTTACGATTCTATTATCTTTAAAAAAATTTAAAATTATTAAATTCTAATGCTGGTTTTCATTAACATCACATGTGAGTTGTTGCTTTTTTTATCATGTTGTTAGTCAAATAATAATCTAAAATGAAAATGACATGTGATAATTATAAATAACCTCATTGTTCATGAAGTCATTCAAAGCTTAATTATAATTCAACTTATCTTGGTATATTTATCAGCAAGTGGTAGTTTAAATTGCTTGTGTAAGAACCGTTGATTCATGTATGAAACTGAAAACACGTAATCTGGTTGCCTTCATCCAATTGACCTAGTCACATGCTGTTATCAACAGGCCAGCTCATATGATCTTATCTTATTTAATATTTCATATTATTATTTGAATGATATCACTGCATTTCTAATTGGGCATCTTTGTTTTTTGTTTTTATCCTGTTATGATCAAATACATCTGTATAAGAATAACCAAGAAAATAACATTATGCACAAATTATCTGAATTTAAGGTCATGCAGTGATATATTCTAAATCAAAATTTAAGTCTCTCTCCTTTGCTGTAATTACAAGATTATTAAAATAGTTAGGTGGTTAATTTAACCTCCAACTTTTACCAAAAAATAAAAATAAATAAAGTCTCTCAATTATGTGCACTCATATATTGTGGATAAATGAATTATTTTGGCAGCTAGATAAATTATTATTCATTTCACTTTTGGGCTTTCCATATTTATTATTTTCTTTTTAATTTTAGGCAAGTATTCATGATATAATGGTTTACCAATTTACACTCCAAAAAGGTATATCATGCTGATTCTGAAAATGAGCCCCTTGTATGATTCACCATGAGACATGCATTAATGCAATTAAAAATTTGACAAATGTGTAAACTAACAAAGTTTTGAAATATTAACATTTAATCTAGTAGTTAAAATAATGTCCTTGGAAATATTCATAAGTTGGTAAAATAATGTCAACTTCTAATCCAATTTTAAAAGTTGGGTTACTGGATTACTTGATTAAAAGTATCAAATAATCCAAGTTAAATTATTGTATTTGATTAAAGTTAGATTATTGGATTATTGAATCACTTGATTAAAAGTTGGTAATCAAACTTTTAATCTAGTAGTTACAATAATGCCCTTCGAATCAAGTAAAATAACGAGGATTACAAAGTTCCGAAATTAGAATGAAAAATCTTGAATATTTAAAATTGAATTACTTAACTAGATTTCTAAAAAACAAAGTTTGAATAATAACAAAGTTATAGATTAACCAACCTAACCTGATACAATTTGTGCATGTTTTGGTACTGTAAATATTATATGAAAATTAAAACTGAGAGACGGTATAATTAATGATGACCCACTTTCATGTTGTCATAACCAACCTGTAAATAAGTATTTGATGTATAAAATTTTTTACAGTTCACCTACCATTCTTCTTATATTTAATGTATATAAATATAAATTTACTTTAGATTCTTCTATGATACGCCGCTTTGATCGTAAATCATAAGCATTATTATTTATTAATGATCAAATACGACAAAAACAAAATGTGTATGCTCCATAGTAATGATCCATACATCTATAATGTCTTTTGGAGAGGTTCAATTTCACCTTGGCTCTTTGGAACATGAGGAGGGTTCCAATATCTCATGTTATTCATACCTCATCATATCTCATATTGTATATTTTTATTTTTAAAGTCCAAACTATCGATCCGAACAGCTCAACATGATTGAAATTTTATAATTTTTGCAATTTTTTTACTATTTTTTAAGATAGGTACAAAATCACTGTATCTGAACTGTTCAAAAACAGTGATTTTCTGCCAATTTAAAAAAATAGTAAAAATTTTGAAAAATTATAAAATTTCATTGCCAAGCATATTTTAGTACGGATATCATATTGAGCGGTTCATATCGACATATTGGACTTTGAAAATGAAGATATAAAATATGAGGTATGAAAATCATGAGGTATTGGAACCCTCCTCTTGTAACATATATAATTACAATATTTAAATTATTTCTTAATAATTTTTTTATCAAAAAAAACATGTTAGAAATTAATCAGGAAGAGATTCATAGAAAGTGGAAAAATAATAATTAGAGGAACCAGTGGACTTTCAAACATGTTAAAAATTAATCAAGACAACATTTATAGAAAGTAAAATAAAATAGGGGCACATGTGGAAAATTTCATACGTAATAATTGGCAAGAGGGTATGAAACTAATAATATAAATAAAAGAAGGGGTATTGAGTATATTGACCAGACAACAATTGACAATTCTTTGTGGATTTGATTGGCTGGAGCGTCCCTCCGCCACTTCTCATACAACTATACAAGCAAGAAAAATCTCTCTCATGTGCTCGTCTCCTAATAAACATTATTTATGGTTCTGTTTATAAATGGTTCGAGATAAGAGCGGATATAAATTATAAGATTTTTTTTTAGAAGAGGATTGGGATCAAGTATCCTTTATTAGTCATAAGGGATCCTCTCAACTAAAATTTGAACGTGCATGCCACCTGCAGCAAAATCAGAAAATTGAGATAGGCGAGCATGATGAATTATTCATCAAGTAATTTTATTTGTTGAGCGAGTTACTTGTAATAATTTTTGTAAAAATTAAAAGTTTAAAGGATAAATATACAAAATGTCAATTTATAAGAGATAATTCAAACGGTCAACATGATCTCTATATATAAAA
>JAJGRW010001166.1:91961-339553 GCA_025461045.1 Carex parvula | reverse complement strand
AATTGCCTGACACCTCATCTATTTTTAATTCTGTTGATGATTGGATAAAAAATAAAATAATTGGATATGCATAGAAAAATACAACTATAGAACTAAAATCTCCCCTGGGCTAGGCGGCGGTGCACGATAGCATGCTAGTCAGAGAACCAAGCAAAAGTAACAGCTGGAATGCATCCCAATGCCCTGGGCTAAAATGCGCCTATTACTGACTGTGGGACCCACCAATCAGAACTTTTAGAAAGTCTCTTTATCTGACAAGACCTACTAGTGAACTTGTATCATGTACGCACGGAACGTGAACTATTTATTGTAGTGGATTTTTTGATAATTCAATTAATAATTTAATATGACGAATTATTTTACGAGTTTGATTTTTGGTTGTGTTATACTTTGCATGATTAAGTTACTTTCATGCATAATATATTCTTTGTTATTTATAATGTTTTTAATGGTCAAGCAGAATTTGCGAAGGTATCCAATCCGTCGGCGGCTGAGCTTCGGACCCGTTCGTACCCGCCGCGATGCATGTACAATGTGGCCGGTGCGCACCGTGCTACCCAGTTCACGTACCGGTCCCGCCCGGTAATAAGTATTTTCCCGATGGAATACTACCCCGAGGCGTGGCGTTGCAAGTGTTGGCAACAGCTCTACATGCCTTGACATAAGCAACACTTTTGTCTGAAGTTTCAAATGGTCACTGTTCCTGTTCAGTCCGTTCACTATGCAACTCGACTTACAGCTTTTCCACTTGCATGTAACTCGACTTGCAGATTTTCCATTTGCATGCAACTAATGCAAGTTTGTTTGCTGGCGAGATAATGCCAATGCAAGAGTGTAACCATACTCTCTGAGAGGTAACCATACCATGTAAGTATGGTGTCACCTACCCTTCAACATGATTATTTAGATTTGTTCAGAGTTCAAGAGAGAGAGACATTGGCACAGTGTAAGAGGTAAGACGTAGAGGAATGGAGACAAGTAACTGGGAGCTGATCTGCACTGCAAGGACCTATCAATGGAAGGATAGCTTTTTAAAAATTGCAAAGAGTTAATTTGGGACTACATTCCAAGGAGAACCTTAGTATGGGAAACTGAGGATTATTGGAGTAAGGAATTTTTCAGATTTCAAATAACAAAAAAATGGGAGTAAATTCCAAGGAACATGGAATGGGAACTAAGTCTTGTGTTTGTACATTTTGGCAATGGTGTACATTTTTTATTCTTTGGTTATGTTTATTGAGAGAAATTATTACTTTCAGAAGATGTTCAATTCTTAATATGATAAATTAGTTGCTAAATATTTTTTAAAAACTTGTTTGTCGAACAGAAAAGAAATTTGAATATTTTTTATGTTTTTTATCTGAGCCATTAGGCATGTATATTTGAATTGGCATCATTTACTTTTTCCCCGACAAAATTATGATGTGTGTACTCTAAAATGCTTTCATTCTGTGCCTTAATATGTACATATGTGGTCAATTATCAGGTATAAATTACTCATGTGGCGATATTGTTGAGTTCAATCCCTTGTCGCCGTTTCCGGTTCAGATAATAAAGTCAAGGATTTATTGTGGTTGATTCAGTTAATGAGAATATAACAAAAATATAACAAAAGTATGAAACTAGGGTGTTATTAAGTTCCTCAACTACATTTGTGAACTCCACTTTACAATCTATTATATTTGACTTTAAAATGACAAATTCGGACTGTTGAAATCCATTTATCTTTTCCAGTAATGCATCTATATGTGAATATTTTCAACTTTCAAATTAATATAGTATAAATCAAGCGGTCAAAATTATAAGGTTATAAATTAATTTTAATGCATTTATTTTTTTAAACATATTTTGACCACATGACTTTATACAAAATTAATTCGAAAATTTAATTTTCACATGTGGACGTATCAATCATTTTTTGAATATTTAGATTCGTCATTTGAAGTCATTTCAATATGTTTTAAAATTTAGTTCACAAAGAGACTTGATAAACTAAGAACACCCTAGTTTTACTCAGAACAAACATACTTTGTGAAATTCGTATTTGAATATAATAAGAATCACTTTAGAAATAATATTTCTGTTGCAAGTAAATATTCTGAAAACAAAAAATATAAATTCAGGGATTATTTCCGGTAGGAGTCATATATTATTGTAAAATTTACAAAATCAGTTAATAATACATATATTAGTCAACTTATTCATGTATTTTAATTATATCTTTTGTCGAAAGAGATGTTTAAAAAGTATAATATGAATATTGGAGTAGAATTAGGGTGTTCTTAAGCTCACTAAACTTCTTTATGAGCTTAACTCAAAAATCCATCGGATTGTTTCAAGCGACACATCTAAACCGTTGAAACTGATTTATTTCATAAGTGATGAGTTTACATGTCAAGTTTTAAATTTTTTGAACTAATTTAATATAAAGTCAAGCGGTCAAAAAATGATGAAAAATGAACACATTAAAATTAACTTATAAACCATCTTTTTTTTTACCGTTTGACTTTATACTAAATTAGTTAAATTTATAAATTTGACATGTAAACGCATCACTCGTGAAGTAAATCGGTTTCAACGGTTTGGATGCATCGTTTGAAGCCAATTCAATAGATTTTTGAATTAAGCTTACAAAGAAACTTGATAAGCTTAAGAACACCCTGGTTCTACTCTGAATATTGTTCAAACACCTTTTCTGTAATAATTTGTTTAGGTGAGTTGTTTTCTTCACAGGTCATACTTGATAGCATATCAAATCATACCATCTGTTGTTTGTTCTTTAGTTCTTGTTACGTGCCATCACAAAGCATTTCCGTTGCATTTCAGTACATGTTAACACAGTAAGTACAAGGTACATGTACTATTAGTTAGGGCTCAGATATTAAGTGACATTTCAGTTGGTACCATCAAAAATAAAATACACAAATATTGCTGGGTAAGGAGAGGGATTTGCTCACAGCTATTGATTGGCGTTGAGATTCGTACAAACAATTTAGATTCATGAGACAGTTAAAATTAGTACATATTTAAATTTGCTTATACATACGAATTAAAGGGGAATCAAACGGATTTTGATCCTATATCAGTTGAAAACCCCCAAATCCCTTTTGCGTTACTTTCTTAGGCATTATATATCGTCGGGGAGTCGGGGACTGACTGTCCTTGATTCACCACACGGAATATTGCATTGTTAGAGGATCCGGAGTGACTTGAGGGGGTAAGGGTTCACTAGTGGCGCACGTGCATGATAGTCAATAAATGGTTTTGAAAAAGAAGGCAAATGCAGAAGTTGCTATTCAATTTAATTGACAAGAAGACCATGGGGATTGGGGGTTTCACGAAGCATGGTTTGGTGAGAATTCAATGAGACAGTCCCTTCCCATTTGGCCCTACCACCCTGCCAGAAAGAGAGAGAGAGAAGTGAGGTTGCCTTGGCACTTGGCTGCTGCTGCCAAGCGTTTCCAAAGAGAAAAAGGAAAGAGAGAGAAAGTGATAGATTTCATATTTTCATGTGCCATGTTTAGTTTTCTCATATCATCCTCATCAGTAGGATCATATGATCATGATCATTGTTGCTTTTTGTAATTAAAATGGATTGCACATTGTTGCTTTTGATGTGATAGCCCATAAACTAAGTCCTGTTGAGTCATGAGTTCGGATTTAATTAGGCACCGCGCGCAAGATCTGAATCGTCCGTTTAATATGATACATATTGAAAGGGATTCCGTGCATCTAAACTTGGCCCGTATAAATTTTTGACAACACTGGAAGCTAACCACATCCGTGCGATACTACAAGAGATCGATACACACTCGAATTCAGACCCAGTCAGGTACCTGACCTGATAGAATGAAACATGGACCGTGTATTTTAATAATGGGCCTAAAGAAGTTAGGTTTATTAATTTTTCCAAAGAGAATAGTAATGAAGATGGCAAAATAATATGTTATGCTAATTGGAACACTGGGCCAAGGCATATGAAGATAATAGGTCCATCAAAATTTAAACTTAATGAGCCAGATTAGATATATAAAATCCCAGTAATATTTTGTGAAATTGTTTGTTTCTTGAATGGGCCAGCTAAATGTTAGTTTTTCATAATTTAATGTTTTCTTTTTCTTTTAAAGAAGCTATTGGGCCTAATGACTAAGATCCATAAATTATTGAATGCATTTCGGCCTAATGGATAACATAGCCTCACTGGAAACATAATATATAGGGAGGTAATTCAAAATGATTTAAAACCTTTGGAAGATTTGTCATTGTTTGGACGCTATTTATTGTCAAAATGCAAGATATGAAAGATATAAAGCCTTTGGGATATCTTAAATAATCTTTTTTTTTTGTAAATTCATTAGTAAATTTTTACTCCTTTTTTTTTTGTATCTGTTGGATTTTATAGCTTCATGTCTCATAAGATACACCACGCCTAGAGTCACATTGCACGTTCCAACCGATCTTTTATGTAATGATGTATGCATAAGGTTACTTAATTTATATAATAGCCAAAATGCACTTATGTGATTAGCTTTTGAATATGAGTTGTGCACTCACTTTCATAACATTTATAGAAAATATTGATGATTTGGGAATGTTATCCTTTGTTTATTCATCTCAATGACTCTTGCAAACAAGTTTTCTAGGTGATCAAGAGTTGTATTAATGGCTAGTTATTTATGAATTCAAGAATAGTCCAAGAAAAACGGTTGCTTCTCAAAATATATAGTTACATGGGGAAAACAATGCAAAAAGAAGAACCTTCCCACATTTAGTCAAGATGCATTGGAGTAACATGGCTATGTTTATATATAGTTACATGGGGAAAACAATGCAAAAAGAAGAACCTTCCCCACATTTAGTCAAGATACATTGAAGTAACATGGCTATGTTTATTTTCTTGTTATTTTGTTTGTTTGTTTGTTTGTTTTTCCATTCCCCCAACTGTTAGATCTGTCTTCTTTCTTTGTTTGTCTCTTTGGGGGCAAACATACGATCAATTGAAATTAATTGCATTGAACCTACCCCAATTTCTAGCGTAGGTACTTGAAATGTCCATTCTATCTTCAATAATGATGTAAATTGTTTCTTTTTGAAGAAAAAGTTATGTACAATGGGTCATTATATGTTTCAAGTAACTAAACCTCTAATTAATCATTGTTCATTTTGAACCTATCAGCCCTGCAGTCTAGATGCATGCAAATGCTTTGCCTTTTGAGTTGAGATGATCATAAAGAGTATACTTCTTTGTAGGGGTGTTTTTTTCCCTTTCGTGAAAAGTTGGGGTTGAGTCTGTCATTTTTAAGATAATAGAGATTCATGCATAGCAGCATAGTCACTCAATTATTTTTAAAGATAAAAGATGAGAAGCAAGTTACTCACTTTCAAATATTCATAAATAATTCTACATAAATTTTGAACTTGCAATCTATTACATAAAGGATATTGTCTTTAGTCACCAGATTAAAAAATAATTCTCTGCAACAAAGATGTGTAAACGGGCTATCTATTTATATTGGAACTTAATTGTATCTGGATATTTGTCATATACACAGGTACAGATTTGGAAATTTGTTGACATATATATAGATATAGATATTTTTCTTGTGAATATGAATACAGGTACAATTTTTTTTAGTGGAATTGGATATGAATATGATCATTAAGTCGTAAGAGAAAACGAATATATATTTGGACAATTATATCTGCATTCGGATTCTTTTAAAATCTGAATATCTGTTTCCGAGACCCATTTATCTCTTTGATTTGGACTTTGAAAAAAATAATATGAAGTTTTATTACAAATCTAATTAATATAGGAACTATATTCATATTTATATCCGTATCCGTATCCAGTTTAATGTTTGATGAGTATCCATATTCGTTTAATATCGTCTACCATCCATATCTGAATATGTTCTCAAATTAATTAAACATAATTAAGATGCAAATTTGTTATTTTTTTTATTAAAAGACCTAAGCCTATTTCATTAAAGAAATAGTTAACTTACAACCAACCCACATCACAGAGTTCTGATCATATCATCTAATAAATTCCTATACGACAATGAAATTTGTTATTAGCTTATTATGCATGAGAATTAATCGATCTGATATGTTATTAGCTTATATATGTTGGATAGGGGCGCTGGTAAACATTTGCAAATGATAATAAATACATGTTCATTTGCTTGTGTATGGCTCGAATTAAACTATATATCACAAGAGATATTTATAGTCTCGTCATTTTTAAAACTTGCTTGCCATTCTAAACTTTTTGTCAGGAAAAACCGACTTGTCTAAATTTTCCCATTTTTCTTATCTAGGTGCATGAAGTCGAGTGATCATATATAAATTCGTGCAAATAAATAGCTTGTAATAATTGTCAGCATGATTACAGTACGGATCAAATGAGATATTTTCATATTCGTGCCCATATAAAATTATTGTCGTCTATATTATATTCTTATTCGTTTAACTAATAGTTGTTGTACTCTAACTTTCTGTTAAGAGATAACAAACAAATAATGAATATTTACTTAAAAATTGATGTATAACTTATATAATCAAACCAAAAAAAATATAGCAAACAAATAAATAAATAAATAAATATATATATATATTACTTGAACATATCATGTGCATACTATTATATTATAAAAAAATAATTAAAGTACTAATTCTTGGCCTCATTATTTTTTAAGCAAATATAAAATAATAATTAAATAAATTATAAAAAATATTGTACAAATCACTCTCATGATAAATTACTAATTAAATAAAACTATATAAAATATTGTACTTAAATTAATCTCATAATAATAATAACAACAACAACAATAATAATAATATATTATGTAGTTTAATGTATAAAAATTTACATATATACATATGGTTTTGTATTTACCAATGTAATGGGCAACGATACAAAATAACTCTTACTCTTATCTTTATCTGATAAGCTAACGAAAAAATTATGACTGATGTCCAACTTGCCGAATATGATATAGATAGAATATACAAATAAAAGAATTTGACTGACATATATCTCTGGACAAAGAGTAGTAGTGAAAGTTTTGTAAAATGAAAATAAAGTGCCTGTGCATATTTTGTTGATGCACATCATGAGCGCACATAATTTTTTGATTCGAGAAACATAAATTTTCATGTTTAGCACGTGTAACTAGCTCCTTCAATTGTTATATCGATGAGTGGCATGCACATTGCCATATTTTAGTCTAGGTGCTTATATTGTCGTTTGATTAATTGATTATATGCATGAAAACTATGCACAGGAGACTAGGAAAAAGAAAAAACAAGAAATAAGCACGAGCAAAGTTAAGGGTGTGATGTGCTCACCAAGAGGAATTGGTGAGCACAACTTCAAAAGTATATCGGATTGGTTTCAAACGACGAATCTAAACTGTTGAAACCTATGTACTTCATGAGTGATGCATGTACATGCAAAATTTTGAAAGTTTCGAATTTATTTGTTACAAGGTCAAACGGTCAAAGAAATGATGAAAAATGAATATATAAAACAACTTATAAAATAACTTATAAAATGTTCATTTCTTTGACCGCTTGACCATGTAGTAAATAAATTTGAAACTTTCAAAATTTTACATGTACATGCATCACTTATAAAGTACATAGATTTCAACGGTTTGGTTCGCTGTTTGAAGCCGATCTAATATACTTTTGGAGTTGTGCTCACCAAACTATCTTGATGAGCACATCACACTCTAATTTTGCTCAATAAGCACGGGAGCTTTACTGGCCGAACAACTGAATTTTAATCTTCTCTTGCAGTCTAGCTATTAGGTTCACGGAATCACAACATTAATTGTCAACTCAAATGATCAACACATGTACATCCAATGACATATAAACTTCCACGTGTCCAGCTCGACATAACACAATATTCTCGATTCTACTTTTATGCAACATAAGTGTCAGTGCCGTGTCGGACACGGATATTGACTCAGAGACGGACACAATATACATATAGAGATTGGCTACTCTACTTACATAAGCATACGAGGACATATGATTGTAAGTTATTTTTGTATTTGTAAAGTTTAAATAGTCGATCTGAAGCGCTCAACATGTTCTCCATATTAGAATGTGCTTGAAGACCAAATTTTATATTTTTTGAAAAATTTTGGCTATTTTTGTAGAATTTTTCAAAACAGTATTTTAATATGGCAATGTATATATATATATGTAGTCGTTGTGTTATATATATATTACTTGACATATTGTCCGAGCTTGCTGTTGCTGATGAAATTGTTGATTGGAAGCAATATTGTACACTAAAGATATTTGCATTTGTGGCTTCTACTTCTAATTAAAACAACTGTTATATATCCATGTTCTAAAGATATATGCAAGTTTCTCTTCTATATCTTAATGTATCTCATTTATACTAGGTTGTTTTCTGGAATTTGATTAAAATATATTTATTGAGGAAAGACAAATATTTGAATGGAATAATCCATTCTAGATGCTTTGGAATATAACAAAACTTGTTCCAGTATGATTCGCACATCTCCAATTCGCCTCATAATTCAGTTAATATTATCCGAGTTGCTTTCTAGGTCTTACGATTCTATTATCTTTAAAAAAAATTTAAAATTATTAAATTCTAATGCTGGTTTTCATTAACATCACATGTGAGTTGTTGCTTTTTTTATCATGTTGTTAGTCAAATAATAATCTAAAATGAAAATGACATGTGATAATTAATTATAAATAACCTCATTGTTCATGAAGTCATTCAAAGCTTAATTATAATTCAACTTATCTTGGTATATTTATCAGCAAGTGGTAGTTTAAATTGCTTGTGTAAGAACCGTTGATTCATGTATGAAACTGAAAACACGTAATCTGGTTGCCTTCATCCAATTGACCTAGTCACATGCTGTTATCAACAGGCCAGCTCATATGATCTTATCTTATTTAATATTTCATATTATTATTTGAATGATATCACTGCATTTCTAGTTGGGCATCTTTGTTTTTTGTTTTTATCCTGTTATGATCAAATAAATCTGTATAAGAATAACCAAGAAAATAACATTATGCACAAATTATCTGAATTTAAGGTCATGCAGTGATATATTCTAAATCAAAATTTAAGTCTCTCTCCTTTGCTGTAATTACAAGGTTATTAAATAGTTAGGTGGTTAATTTAACCTCCAACTTTTACCAAAAAATAAAAATAAATAAAGTCTCTCAATTATGTGCACTCATATATGTGGATAAATGAATTATTTTGGCAGCTAGATAAATTATTATTCATTTCACTTTTGGGCTTTCCATATTTATTATTTTCTTTTTAATTTTAGGCAAGTATTCATGATATAATGGTTTACCAATTTACACTCCAAAAAGGTATATCATGCTGATTCTGAAAATGAGCCCCTTGTATGATTCACCATGAGACATGCATTAATGCAATTAAAAATTTGACAAATGTGTAAACTAACAAAGTTTTGAAATATTAACATTTAATCTAGTAGTTAAAATAATGTCCTTGGAAATATTCATAAGTTGGTAAAATAATGTCAACTTCTAATCCAATTTTAAAAGTTGGGTTACTGGATTACTTGATTAAAAGTATCAAATAATCCAAGTTAAATTATTGTATTTGATTAAAGTTAGATTATTGGATTATTGAATCACTTGATTAAAAGTTGGTAATCAAACTTTTAATCTAGTAGTTACAATAATGCCCTTCGAATCAAGTAAAATAACGAGGATTACAAAGTTCCGAAATTAGAATGAAAAATCTTGAATATTTAAAATTGAATTACTTAACTAGATTTCTAAGAAACAAAGTTTGAATAATAACCAAGTTATAGATTAACCAACCTAACTTGATACAATTTGTGCATGTTTTGGTACTGTAAATATTATAAGAAAATTAAAACTGAGAGACGGTATGATGATGACCCACTTTCATGTTGTCATAACCAACCTGTAAATAAGTATTTGATGTATAAATTTTTTTACAGTTCACCTATCATTCTTCTTATATTTAATGTATACAAATATAAATTTACTTTAGATTCTTCTATGATATGCCGCTTTGATCGTAAATCATAAGCATTATTATTTATTAATGATCAAATACGACAAAAACAAAATGTTATGCTCCATAGTAATGATACATACATCTATAATGTCTTTTGGAGAGGTTCAATTTCACCTTGGCTCTTTGGAACATGAGAAGGGTTCCAATAACTCATGTTATTCATACCTCATCATACCTCATATTGTATATTTTCATTTTTAAAGTTCAAACTATCAATCCGAACCGTTCAACATGATATCCATACTAAAATATGCTTTGGGTTGAAATTTTATAATTTTTGCAATTTTTTTACTATTTTTTAAGATAGATACAAAATCACTGTATCTGAACCATTCAAAAACAGTGATTTTCTGCCAATTTAAAAAAATAGTAAAATTTTTGAAAAATTATAAAATTTCATTGCCAAACATATTTTAGTACGGATATCATATTGAGCGGTTCATATCAACATATTGGACTTTGAAAATAAAGATATAAAATATGAGGTATGAAAATCACGAGGTATTGAAAACCCTCCTCTTGTAACATATATAGTTACAATATTTAAATTATTTCTTAATAATTTTTTTTTATCAAAATAAAATTTCATACATGTTAGAAATTAATCAGGAAGAGATTCATAGAAAGTGGAAAAATAATAATTAGAGGAACCAGTGGACTTTCAAACATGTTAAAAATTAATCAAGACAACATTTATAGAAAGTAAAATAAAATAGGGGCACATGTGGAAAATTTCATACGTAATAATTGGCAAGAGGATATGAAACTAATAATATAAAAAAAAGAAGGGGTATTGAGTATATTGACCAGACAACAATTGACAATTCTCGTGGATTTGATTGGCTGGAGCGTCCCTCCGCCACTTCTCATACAACTATACAAGCAAGAAAAATCTCTCTCATGTGCTCGTGTTTGAATCCACATGTGCTCGTCTCCTAATAGAACATTATTTATGGTTCTGTTTATAAATGGTTCGAGATAAGAGCGGATATAAATTATAAGAAATTTTTTTTAGAAGATGATTGGGATCAAGTATCCTTTATTAGTCATAAGGGATCCTCTCAACTAAAATTTGAACGTGCATGCCACCTGCAGCAAAATCAGAAAATTGAGATAGGCGAGCATGATGAATTTATTCATCAAGTAATTTTATTTTTTGAGCGAGTTACTTGTAATAACTTTTGTAAAAATCTAAAAATTAAAGGATAAATATACAAAATGTCAATTTATAAGAGATAATTCAAACGGTCAACATGATCTCTATATATAAAAAAAATAACAATTTTGTATCTATTTTAAAATATAGTGTAAAATTTCCAAAAAATATGAAATTTGGTCTCCAATTACATTTTAATATGAAGATCATGTTAAACAGTTTGGATCAATTGTCTGGTTTTTGAAATTGAAAATATTAATTCAAATTAAAACAAAGACTTTAATTCGCGATGTACATCAATCCATCTCAAGATATAATTTGGTTATAATTTATTGTTTTACAGTGAAAATAATATATAATAATATTGATTTTTCCAAATAAATAAAAAATTTCTTTCATTTCATTAAATAAATATTTGATAATTAGTATGTTGTCCGTTTGATTTTTCAAAATAAATATACTAAACAGAGATCATAGTACGACCCATTCAAAATTTCCATTTTGATGTCTCTCTGCGTTGTTTCTATTTTTTTTTATCTTTCTTATTTTTTATTTAATAATGTGTAACAGTTTACTAATTTACTAAAGCTTATGCTCCTGTGCGTTGTGCTAATAGAGCCTTAATTAATTAATTAATTATAAGAGTTTGCCTCGGTCTAGATAATAGTGATAACACTTGGATCTAATTATCAGTAAAACAAGTCATATAGTATGCATATCATTTCATTCCACATAATCATATCATTTACAAATTTCAGTACATAGAATCATATCATTTCACAATTCAAATTCGAACCTCAGACCCGCTATTCCGTTAAATATGACCTCATAATTCAATATCCAATTCAAACATTCAATTTAACCACACAACGAAAACACAGATTATAGAGAAGTCTGATTACCTGATAGCGATCAATTCAGAAATCCAATTTGAATTGCAACGACTGTTCAAAATCAACGCGACGTAGTCGGAATTCTAATTGAACTCGCAATCCAACAAATAATTAATATCAAGAAATATTTTATCAAAATATTTGCTTTATTTCATTCCAATTCAGAATCTCTGTTTCTCTCTGTAAATTGATTTTCTACTTTATTTTTTTTCCCAGTATAGAGAAGATAGGATTTTATTTAGAAGGGGTCAATGGCGGTTTTGAAATTTACTATGCATTTGCCGCGTAGCAAGGTGCCACGTTGGCCTTTTTTTTAATTTTCATATATTACTTAGACCTTCATTTTTTCAAATATTGTAAACAAGTCCACAATAAATTTAAAATATCTATAAAATAAAATTTACCAGGTGTTACACAATGATATGCTTATTCAACTTATTTTTTTATAACAAACAGTCATTTTCCCAAGGAGCATGGAATCTTGCATTTAGAGCCAAACATTATTAGAAAGTTTGTAAAAAGGTACACAATGCTAACAATCTTGAAAATTTGTGGAAAATCACAACTCCCACAAGAGTGCAAATTTTCACATGGCTTTATAATAAGAAATAGAAATAAAAGTAATTAAATTAGAGCATCTCTATTTGGAAACTTAATTAAAAACTACCACGTTGGATTTGAAATTGGAATTAATAGTTCAATAAAGAATTAACAATTAGCGAATGCAAATTCATAATGTTGTCAACGTTATATTTATAAAATCATTATTTTTAAAGAAAACTTGCTAATTATGAAATTCTAATACGTTCCAAAAATTAAAAAAGAAATTGTCATATTAAATTAGAAATTAGGATATAAAGTTCCATATAGATGTTCTAAAACAAACTTAATCCGAAGAGGTTGATATCTCATTAGCTATTTCAATATATGCCAAAAAGATTATGAAACAACAACACACATCTTCACTAATCACTTACTGCTATCTAACAAAAAAAAAAAAATCAGAGCACAATTATACTAACATTATGTCCCAACAAAGCCTCCCTGTCTCCAATTCTAAAATCACATCATATGGGGGCAATTTTAAAAATAGATTGAACTTTACATGTTTAGTATTACACAGAGAGCGTTGTGCTTAGAATCTCAAGAAGAACCTTAAAAGGATATACTGAAAACTAAGAAGCGAAAAAATTGTAACATAGACCTTTGTTTCTTGGGGGAATTTCATGTATATCCCTCAAAAGTTTCAATATTACGTATGTATCCCTCTAAAATCAATAATTACATATTTATCCTTACAAATTATAGAAACTCACATATTTGTCCAATCTATATATTTAACATTAATTTTCTATGTATTCCCATTTTACCTTTCTTTTATTTTCCCTTCTAAGGCCACTGTGTTAGAGAACAGTATTAAATCGTACCAGTACCAAAATTGAACAGTACTGTACCAGTACCAAAACTGAACCGTACCAGTACCAACACTGAACCGTACCAGTACCAAAACTGAAATCGAGAGATGAGGAAAGGCGTGGAGAAAGTTCGAGAGAAGAGCCGGGAGATTATGTGAGCGTGTTTGGAGAGAAGAGACGGGATGTTTTGGCGCTCTCAGGACTCAACAGATTAAAGGGAGAGAGGAAGAAAGGGTATAGTGGTCATTACAATATTAATTAATATTGTAAAATAAATTTTAATGTTTAAAAAAATATTATTTAATTATTTTTGGAGATATTTGATATATAATAGAGTTAGATTGGACAAATATGTGAGTTTTTATAATTTGTAAGGATAAATACGTAATTATTGATTTTAGAGGAATAAATACGTAATATTGAAACTTTTGAGGGATATACATGAAATTCCCCCTTGTTTCTTAGTTACCGTTTTGTTTTACTTTTTACGATGACAACTTTAGATTTTTGTTGCAAGTTTAAGACGATTGATAAAATTTGAGATCTCGCCCCTTATCTTTTCTACTTAAAAAGGTGAGTAGCAGAAAAGATTCTCAGATTTTGACATAAAACAAAGATTGCATGCAACTACTATGAAGAATTGGAGATAACCAAAAGATGAAGTCACCATTTCTCCATCATTGCAAACCCATGTCCTGTACCACTGTACCATTTCAATTCTTACCAGATACCACACTGACCAGAAACATTTTGTTCTACTCACGACTGTGACATTCTACCGAATTCAATATTAAAAAAAGGCAAATTCTTCTATGGGCATAAGGACCTATTTGTAAAATGAGTATATTTTCATTTTCAAAGTTCAAACAGTCGATCCGACCGTTCAACATTTTCTCCATATTACAATGTACTTGGAGGTCAAATTTTACATTTGTTTGAATTTTTTTACTATTTATTAAGATGGGTACAAAATTCAATGGTCTGACTTTGACTAGTTTTGTAAAATACTTAATAAATAGTAAAACAATTCAAAAAAATGTAAAATTTGACCTCCAAGTACATTTTAATATGGAGATAATGTTGAACGGTCGGATCGACTGCTTGAACTTTGAAAATAAAAATATGTTCATTTTACAAATAAGTCCTTATGCCCATAGAAGCATCCCTCTTAAAAAAATTATGGGTTCCATTGTTTCTATGATTACCTCTCAAATGGTGAGGTACTGAGGTCCTCTCTATGTATCGGAGCGTTTTTTTTTTTTTCCATTTAATCAAAAGATATTGTGAACTTATTTTTTTGAGTAAAGTAGCTAGGATGCTCAAGCTATTCAACTGTTTTAATATTCATACGAGATTCTTCATCTAAATATTTGAATTTCTATACATAGGATATTAGTTTTGTCACTAGACGAAAGACTAATTATCTCATGTTATGAGGTTGTACAGTGTAACACCTTGCAAGTACAGTCGTCCTCGGACGGATAAACTAATTATCTAGGGTTATTTATTAGTATGTGTTAAATTTTCTTTTGTGCAAGACATTGATTAAATTAGGGAAAGAGGTCAACTGTTACTGTCAATTTGAATAATTTGGGGTCATAATGAATATAACCAACAATAACTTTTGTTTTGATATCTATTACACATGCAGTGATGAAGGCCAGGTCAGATGATCTTATCTTATTGAATAGCCTAATTTCTTATTTAAAAGATATCGTTACTTTTCTAGGGAATCTCTTTTTGTTACTATATGGTCTAATAGACTAATATACATGCATAAAAATTAGGAAAAGAAGTTACAATTACAAATCAAATTAGTGAAAGATGTTGACGAACTTGACCTGTGATGTTATTAGTGTGCAAAAAAATTATGCACTATATATATATCATTCTTTCCTTACTAAGTTCTAAAGCATAAAAATTATCTGACTTGACTGTAATTAAAAAATGTGTCTGACTGAAACTTCATGCCATCAATAATTAAACTCATATATTGTGGAGAAAATATAGGTGGAAAACTTCTGAGGGATCAATCCACAATGGTTATTTTTGACAATCTCAACTATAGTTTTAAAAAAATATTCAAAGAAAATTAAAACTTCAATACTAAATTTAAAGTTATCTAATCGGACAAAGAGATAGCCTAACAATTTAATATAGCCTAGAGTTTCTAGTATTATTTGATAATGAATCTGGACTGTTAATTTCGATCGGTTGAAATTTCAAATAACTTGATGTAAGTAAAATACAAAATAAAACTCGTTACTTTTTACAGAGATGATATGTGGATGATGAAATTATGTCTACAATGTTAGATTTAATTTTCTTTTTTAAGATAGTCAAAATTATCAAAATTCAAAATAGTTAAGTAATTTCCCTCAGTAAATTTTGTCTATTATATCAATTTTCAATTAGTTTCAACCTTTCCAAACTGTTAGAATTTTTTTATTTTCTTTTTATTTCCAGGTAGGTACTTGTGATCAAATGGTTTGCCAATCTGCTGATTGGCTAATTCAGAACATGAGGATCTCGGGCGACTCACCATGAAGAAGAGCATGCAATTACAAATTGACACGTGTATGAAAATAACATAGTGTTGAATAGTTTATAACAATAGGAGGGCTCAAATGCTTCGTGATTTTGTGCTCCAATATGCTCTACATATTTTATCTGCATATTCAAAGTCCAAACAGTCGATTCGAATAGCTCAACATGATCTTTATAATAAAATATTCTTAGAGACCAAATTTTATATTTTTTAAATTTTTTAACTATTTTTTTACATAGGTACAATATCACTATCTCGGATGGTCCAAATTCTCCTTAAAACAATCATTTTGTACCTATCTAAAAAAATAGTAAAAAAATTCTTAAAAACATAAAATTTGGTTTTCAAGCATATTTTATTATGAAGATCATGTTGAGCAGTTCGGATCGACTGTTCGAACTTTGGAAAACGGAAATATAAGAATATGGAGCATATTGGAGCACAATATCATGGTGCATTTGAACCGTCCTCTTATAACAATAATTTCACGTAGCATGAACCCAAAAAATTAACAAAAGTGATATGTTGACCAACCTAACTTTGTCTTTTTCTTTCTTTTTTTGTTAGCCTACCTGTCAATAAAAATTTGAAGTGATTACCATCTGAAACATACTTATAAAAGTTTGTACAATTAGTGATCAAATATCTGATTGTGTCTCATATTCGATTCTAGATTACTGTTTTCAAAAACAAAAATACAAAATATAAAACATAATGAGATATAAAACACATGAAGCCAACCTTAATTTACTACATGGATTTACTCTAGATTCTTCTATGTATAATGTATTACATTGATATTAACGTATAATAATCATATATGATGGGACCGGCAGATTAATTAAACCAGAGCATCAATGGTCCATGCTCCATACCAATAATACACATAGATTTTTTAAGTAAATATTAGAGTTCAAATCATTCAACAATTTAATATTCACAAAAAATATTCTATCCGGATTTCAATCCTGTAGCTTCTCATACAAAGATTATTATAACAGATCAAAGACTGATTCTTAGTAAATATATTTATTTACTTGTTCTTATGAGGATGAAAAATTTCCCTTAGAACCAGAATTACATAATTAAACTATACATTCATAAATTTATCTTTTCTACCAAATATGATTGTTCATATAATAGTGTGTTTTCTATTATTAATTACTTGTGTGAAAAATTGTATTTACAAAAATACCAAATAAAATAATATTTTAGATCTGTGACTTATGAGAGAGAGAACAATTGGTATAGTGGAACGAGGATGAATTAAGAGTGCACATGAAAAATGATTAGTTGAAAACGGTAAATACTATATTGTGATATTTGCAATTTTGTAAAGGTTGACTCTGTCATTTTGTATTTTTAATTTTGTAAACGGTAAATACTTAGAGAAGAACTACATACATATGATATATCGAAGCATACTTTAATTTTCTAACAACCAACCACTTGTTATTTATAAGTTCAAGAATTAGGAGGTCAAATTAATAGATTTTTAGTATATAATATTAATATTATAAGCTCATTCTTTACTGTTATATAGTTTAGTTGCCAAAATAAAAGGATGGAGAGACTTCATCCATTTTGCTTCACTAAACTTCGCCCCCTACTGAATGATACATATAGCATCAGATGCGTGCAAATAATATATACACCAATAATTTTTTTTAAAGGAATTTCATGTTTCAAATATATGTAATTGCTCGACTTATTTTAGTAAGTAACTATAAGTAACCAACCATCAACTCTTGATGGAACTAATAAAATTCACTACAAGAATGAAACAGTATCCGCGAGAGTAAAAAGTTACTATCCGCGAGGATATACGGATAGAAAAGTATTTTTCTATTACCGACGGGAGTATCCGCGAGAGTATACCGACAGTATCTCGCGGATACTATTCCATTATTATAGTATTATTGTAAATTACTCCTAAGAGTAGACTCTTATTTCTCACAAAATTAAATCATAATAAATTTAACTTAAACACCAACTCCGAAAGCAATTTTGGGTACCTTCAATTAATTTGAATATTTGGTTGTGCGTAGTGTTAAACGTGGAAGACTGCATACAATAATATATATATAAAATCTCCATACCTAATTTGTAAATATTATAAATCAAGATGATATTTACATAAACCACCCTAGAAACCATACTCTAAATTAAGGTATGTTTGATGAAGTTATCAAATTAAAGAGGGTTTTAGTTATTTCAAGTTAAACATGCTTAAGCTATCATTATTTAGTAGAGGTTTAAATCTAAAAAATTCAAGTTAAGCAAGACAGATCGAGCAGCTCTCACAAATATATTTAGTTAATCTCTTAGATATATGATTCATCTTAGGTCGGACTAAGTAGGCTTATGCAAAAGAATTTCGTATTTGACGGTTAAAGTGATAACTAAATTTATATTTTTAAATTTAGTACTCAATAAAATAGTTGCTATTACAATACTTTTAGAAAATCATACCTAATGAGTGGAAAGAACGGAAAGAAATTAATTAAATTATAATATAAAAAAGAGATATGATGATATTGAGACGACAAAGATGTGAATGGTATTGATTGGCTGAGCGTCCCTTCGCCACTTCTCATAGAAGAAAACGACGCACCAATCACAGCGACACAAAATTCCTAATTTCTCTCCCTTCATGCATTAATGTTCTCTTTTTCAGCTAATAAAATATGCTAGGTCATAATAGAAAACATATTATCATCACTGCCTTCTCCATGCATGTATGTTCTCTTTACAATATTCCTATATATATATATATATATATATTGGAAAAAAGTGACCAGACGTATTATCGTGTACACTAGATTGTCAAATTAATTAGCTAAGTAGAGCTAGCGTAATCTTAAGCTCACTAAGTTCTTTGGTGAGTTTAACTTTATTTATCAGAGTGATTTTAAACAATGAATCTAAACTGTTGAAACTGATATAATTTACGAGTGATGTATTTACATCTCAAATTTATAAATTTTCGAATTAATTTAGTATAAGTCAAGCATACAAAAATTGAACGCAATAAAATTCACTTATAAAATTTCTTTTTTAACCGTTTTGAATTTATACTAAATTAATTTGAAAATTCATATATTTGATATGTAAATACATTACTCGTGAAATAGATTGGTTCTAATTGGTTGAATTTGTCGTTTGAAGTTATTCCGATATATTTTGAAGTTAAGCTTATCAAAAGAGTTAGATGAGTCTAAGAGCACGCTAGCTGACCTAGCTCGTCAAATTAATCATTATTATGAAGTGTAAGAATTCATATGTTTCTCTGATAAAAAACACACTACAATAATTGTATTGAACAAGTCAATATCAGTCAGTATTCATCATCGGTACTGGTATCGCACAATGTACATTAGTTCTCAACCGAGCCTGATAAGGAAATCAGACCTGTTTAGATTCACATAATATCTTTCAGATTCATGCTGAAACATGACGAACAGTTCAAATCTAACCTGACGCGGTCAGGTACCTGAGGGGATCCGAATTCACTATCAGACCTACAAAAGTATTAATTTCATTCCCTGGTCAACAAAGACAACCAACCCAGTTGCAGCTGCATTATTTGTAAGCATTAATTACAACTTTCCATTCTTGCCCATAAAGAATAAATGTGATCATTATTGCATCTATAGCCCTCAAAGGTTTTTGTTTTAGCTTGACTGAAGCACACATAGTTTTTGTCTTTCCAAACAACATAATAAGAATAATAAGAATAAAAAAAAACATAATTAATGATGACAGCAAGGGACATTCCTGTTCGACCCCTAAAAGTTCCTTGTATTGCTAAAGATCTTCTACCCTACAACTACCAAAATAAAGGTTATTAAAAGAAAAAAAAACCACTAGCTAACTACCAAGTTTAACGGGTGTACAATTAATAAAAAGGTGGTGCATCAAGTATTATATATCAACACATGCTATGCTACAGGGTAGCACGCCATCCTTTCCCATATAATTTTATGTCTAAGAAAAAGCATTACTCCTTTGATGCATATATAAACATATCTTGTAATATAAAGACAGTGTCTTTTCTATTATTTTTTTTTGGTAGAACGGTGATTTAAGATTTTATTCTCTTTTTGAAACATTTCAAATTTTCTGGTTTAATGTCTCCTTTCGACGCTTCTAATAAGTTGTTATTTCTATTTTTAGAAATTAACAAATGGAATAACCTTTTCGGCTCCTGTCTAATAAAAAGAAAAGAAAATTGTCCGCCATTTGAGATTGTGGACGTGCGAAAAATGAAATTTTCAGAATTTAGTAGTCTTTTAGTTTATTTTTTATAACAGAAGTATAGTGAACCAACTATCATGGTGTCAGCCTCTGTCTGTTCGCCAACCTACCAGTAAATAATTATTTGATGTCATATTAAAATTGGTACAGTTCAAAAATTTCTTAATTAATATAATATAAATAAATTTACTTTAGATACTTCTATATATCATATTCCAATTTGATCCTGAAGCCTAAGCATAATAATCAAATACGACAAAAACAGAATGTTCATACCCCATAGCAATCATACATGCATCTATTGTTTCTTTTGTGAAGGTGCAATTTCACCCCGGCTCTGAACCAGAATTACAAATTTTTTATTTATTTCTTGATAATTTTATCTTCTTCGTAAAAGAATAATTTCTCCCTCGTATATAATCCGGCTTAAAAATATTGCACCAATCATAATATGGAAAATTAATCAAGATGAGATTAAAAGTATTGAAAATTAATCAACATGAGATCATACAAAATGGAAAAAAAAAATTAAAATTGGGGCACAACTAAATTTTCATTCACGTTATACATTAATCAAGAAGATATTTACAGAAAGTGGGAAAAAAAAAAAATTAAAAATAGAGGCAAAAGTTGGAAATTTCCTACATGTTAAAAGTCAATCAAGAAGAAATTCATAGAAGGTGGATAAAAATTTAATACAGGGGCACAAGTGGAATTTCAGACATGTTAGAAATTAATCAAGAAGAGAATCATAGAAAGTGGGAAAAAAAAACTTAAAATTGTGGCACAAGTGGACTTTCATACATGTTAAAAATAATCAAGGAAGATTAATAAAAAAGTAAATAATATGAAAAATGAAGGGCACAAGTAAAATTTCATACTTATAATTGGCAAGTGGGCCTGAAACTAATAATATTAAAAACAAGGGGTATTTTAGAGAAATTTTTTATCCATAGAAATTATAAAATTCAGATGTAAACATAAAGAGTACATCGTTTTTGACAAATATAGGAAGATAGGAGGCATTGGGTCCGATCCAACTATTTATGGATCGGACTCAATGCTTCAAATCCAAGTTTTAAAAAAAAAATTAGGCCGATGATGAGAAAATTTGAAATACGGCTGCCACAGAAAATCAAAATCAAGTGAGAATTGGATCGGCCTCATTGGATCTGATCCAAAAGCATGTCGACAGAGAATCCTGCTGCCTCTCTTTCTTTCTTCTCTCTGCCTAATTCATTCCTTCACCCACCATACAACATCTAAATTCAATCTATATTCATGATCTGAAGCATTGAATCCGACCATCTGTGGTAGCCGTATTTCAAATTTTCCCATCATCGACCTAATTTTTTTTAATCTGATGTTTACATAAACCACCCTAGAAACCATACTCTAAATTAAGGTATGTTTGATGAAGTTCTAAAATTAAAGAGGGTTTTAGTTATTTCAAGTTAAACATGCTTAAGCTATCATTATTTAGTACAGGTTTAAATCTAAAAAATTCAAGTTAAGCAAGACAGATCGAGCAGATCTCACAAATATATTTAGTTAATCTCTTAGATTATATGATTCATCTTAGGTCGGACTAAAGTAGGCTTATGCAAAAGTATTTCGTATTTGACGGTTAAAGTGATGACTAAATTTATATTTTTAAATTTAGTCCTCAGTAAAGTAGTTGCTATTACAATACTTAGTAAGGACTATATTAGAAAATCATACCTAATGAGTGAAAAGAACGCGTAGAAATTAAATTATATATAAAAAGAGATATGATGATATTGAGACGACAAAGATGTGAATGGTATTGATTGGCTGGAGTAGGGCTGGGCAAAAATTGCTCGAACTCGCAACTCGCTCATTTACAGCTCGCTCTAACTCGTTCATTTACAACTCGAGTTAGTTCCAACTCGAGTTGGCTGACTCGTTTAATAAATGAGCTGAGTTTGAGCTGACCCCAACTCGCTCATTTATAACTCGAGTTACATAAAGCTACACAGTTTGGACACAAAAAATTCCAGAATAACCATAACCAAACTCAAACTCGGCTCAAACTCAGCTCAAACTCGTTTATAACTTGTGTTGTATTGATTTAACTGGTTAAACGAGTTTATAAACGAGTTGTGAGCCAACTCGAGTTGATAACGAGCTGAGTTCGAGTTGGCTCTACAGCTCGTTATTACCATCTCAACTCGAGTTGACTCGCTCATTTATTAAATGAGCTGAGTTCGAGTTGGAGGTAACTCGCTCAAACTCGACTCATTTACAGCCCTAGGCTGGAGCGTCCCTTCGCCACTTCTCATAGAAGAAAACGACGCACCAATCACAGCGACCAAAATTCCTAATTTGTCTCCCTTCATGCATTTATGTTCTCTTTGGTAGCTAATAAAATATGCTAGCTAATAATAGAAAACATATTATCATCACTGCCTTCTCCATGCATGTACGTTCTCTTTACAATATTCCTATATATATATATATATATATATATATATAGAGAGAGAGAGAGAGCTGGGATATGGTGAGTTGTGAAGTAAGATGTTATTTTTACTTTATGCTCATATTTTTATTTTGTAAATTCAAACAACTGAACCGAACCGCTCAACATGTTCTCTATATTGAAATGTGCTTGAAGACTAACTTTTATATTTTTTTTGGAATTTTTTTACTATTTATTAAGCCACTTTGAAAATCGCTGATCCAGTGGTCCAGAAATCTTTACTGTTTTTTTACTGTTCACAGTGGATCAGCGATTTCAAAGTGGCTTAATAAATAGTAAAAAAGTTCCAAAAAAATGTAAAATTTAGTCTCCAAGCACATTTCAATATAGAGAACATGTTAGCGGTTCGGATCGGTTGTTTGAATTTTTAAAATGAAAATATGGCGTGAAGTAAAATGTTATTTTACTTCACAACTCACCATAGTCTATCTCTCTCTCTCTCTCTCTCTCTCTCTCTCTCTCTATATATATATATATATATATAGATAGATAGATAGAGTAGAACTAGGGTGTTTTTAAGTTCACCAAGCCTCTTTGTGAACTCAACTCTAAAATCTATTGAATTGGCTTCGAACGAACGAATCCAAACTATTAAAATCCTTCTATCTTATTAGTGATGCATCTACATGTGGAAATTTTAAAGTTTTGAATTAATTTAGTACAAAGTCAAGTGGTCAAAATTAGAAAGTTTATAAATTAATTTTAATGCATTCATTTTTTGGACGCCTTTTGACCACTTGACTCTATACAAAATTATTTTAAAATTTTAAAATTTTCGCATGTAGACACATCACTCTTAAGATATAATGATTTCAATGGTTTGAATTTGTCGTGTGAAGCTAATCCGATAGGTTTTAGAGTTGAGTTCACAAAGGGGTTTGGTGAACTTAGGAACACCCTAGTTCTTCTTTCTCTCTCTATCTCTCTATATATATTGGAAAAAAGTGACCAGACGTATTATCGTGTACACTAGATTGTCAAATTAATTAGCTAAGTAGAGCTAGCGTAATCTTAAACTCACTAAGTTCTTTGGTGAGCTTAACTCTATCTATCAGAGTGATTTCAGACAATGAATCTAAACTGTTGAAACTCATATATTTTATGAGTGATGTATTTATATCTCAAATTTATAAATTTTCGAAATAATTTTGTATAAGTGAAGCATACAAAAATTGAACGCAATAAAATTTACTTACAAAATTTCTTTTTTATTTATACTAAATTAATTTGAAAATTTATATATTTGACATGTAAATACATTACTTGTGAAAAAGATTGGTTTTAATTGTTTGTATTCGCCGTTTGAAGTTATTTCGATATTTTGAAGTTAAGCTTATCAAAAGAGTTAGATGAGTTTAAGAGCACGCTAGCTGACCTCGTCAAATTAACCATTATTATGAAGGGTAAGAATTTATATGTTTCTCTGATAAAAAACACACTACAATAATTGTATTGGACAGGTCAATATCAGTGAGTATTCAAAATCGGTACTGGTACCGCACAACGTACATTAGTTCTCAACCGAGCCTGATAAGGAATTCAGACCTGTTTAGATTCACATAATATCTTTCAGATTCATGCTGAAACATGACGAACAGTTCAAATCTAACCTGACGCGGTCAGGTACCTGAGGGGATCCGAATTCACTATCAGACCTACAAAAGTATTAATTTCATTCCCTGATCAACAAAGACAACAAACACAGTTGCAGTTGCATTATTTGTAAGCATTAATTGCAACGTTCCATTCCTGCCCATAAAGTGATCATTATTGCATCAGTAGCCCTCAAAGGTTTTTGTTTTAGCTTGACTGAAGCACACATAGTTTTTGTCTTTCCAAACAATATAATAAGAATAATAAGAATAAAAAAAAGCATAATTAATGATGATAGCAAGGGACATTCCTGTTAGACCCCTAAAAGTTCCTTATATTGCTAAGGAACTTCTACGCTACAACTACCAAAAGAAAGGTTATTAAAAGTAAAAAAACCACTAGCTAACTACCAAGTTTAACGGGTGTACAATTAATAAAAAGGTGGTGCATCAAGTATTATCAACACATGCTATGTCTAATTATCATTGTGTATAATTATCAACACTACTAACGGATCGATCATATAGCTTCATGTATCATAAAATACACCATATAGGGGCTACATTGCACGTTCTGATTACCGATCTTTTGCGTATTAATGATGCATATACATAAGGTTACTTATATATAATAGCCCAATTGCACTTATGTAACTACCTTTTTAATGAAGAGATGTGCACTCATTTTCATAATTTAGAGAATTTTGATGACTTGAAAATGTCATCCTCTGATTATTTATCTCATCAATGACTGCAAACAAATTCTGTAGGTGATCAAGAGTTGAATTGGCTAGAGCTTAAATTTAAGAATAGTCCAAAAAAAAACAATAATTGCTTTTCGAAATAGTTACCCATGCATGATGAAAACAATGCAAAAAGAAGAACCTTCCTCATATTTAGTCAAGGTACATTGGAGTAACAGGGCTATGTTTATTTTTTCTGTTCATATTTTTGTTTGTTTTTCCATGCTCCCAATTGTTATTTGTGTCCTTTCTTTATTTTATTTTTTTGGGAAAACATATGATTAGCTGAAATTAATTGCACTGAGACTACCCCAATTTCTAGTGTAGGTACTTGAAAATGTCCGATCTATCTTCAACAATGATGTAAATTGTTTCTTTTGGAGGAAAAATTATGTACAATATGTCATTATATGTTTTGATAAGTAGTTAAACTCTAATCAATCATTGTTCATTTTGAACCTATCAGTACTGGTAGTCTAGATGCATGCAATGCTTTGCACTTTGAGTTGAGATGATCATAAAAGAGTAATTTTTATTGTAGGGTTGTAAACGGATTGGACATAATTCTTGTATATCTAAATTTATATCAGAATATTCTTTTTTATGGGTACGTATACATACTACAAGAATGAGACAGTATCCGCGAGAAATACTGTTAGTATACCCTCGTGGATACTCCCGTCGCTAGCTAATAGAAAAAACACTTTTCTGTCGGTATACCTTCGCGGATAGTCACTTTTTACACTCGTGGATATTGTTCCATTCTTGTAGTATATATATCGATACTTTTCTAATGTATATTGATATAATTTTAAATTCGGAAGTAGATAGTTGCGGATTAGGAATTATCTACAAACAACATTTTTGTTGAATCCGAATATCCGTTTTACAGACCCATATATCACTTTTATTTGGACTTTGAAAAATAATACAAAATTTTGTTGCACATCCAATTAATATATATCTGAACTATATTCGTATTTGTATCAATATCCGTTTAAGCATCAATAATATCAAATCAATTCATATACAAGACTATCTGTATTCCAATCTGTTCTTAAAAAATTAAAAATGAATAACGATAGAATTTAGTTATTATTTTCTGTCAGTATTACATCCCTACGAAATAGTAAATGACAATAGCTTGTATATGTCGGCTAGAGCTGCGAAGCATTGGCAAATATTGAAAATAAATACATTTGCTTGTGCATGACTGAAAAATTAATATCATCAGCGGCATTTATAGTTTCTGGATTGTCAGAAATCGAGTTGTTCTTGAACCTACCCATTTCTTGCCTGGGTGCAAGAAATCGAGTGATCATATATAAGTTAGCTATTAATTTGTCAGCTAAGATGAAGGTGTTAATGATTATGTTACGGAACAGATTTTTTTGTATTTGTATTAATTTAAAATTAATCTTGTATATATTTTATTTTTATTTGGTAAATAGTAATATTTAATGAATGCAAAATAATTCTGACTGATATCCATGCACTGTATAACCGATAAAAATGAATACAAAATAGTTCTTATTCGTATCTTAACTGATAAGCTAATACCTTTAGTTGAAAAATAAGAAAAATAACTATTGTCAATCGAGCGTAAACTGATAGAAGTAATTAATTAATTATTTTATAATATATTATTATTAATTACCGGCGGAATATTTACAAAAGTACCGATATTATTAAACACTTTAATTTACCCACACAAATAAAATAGATTATTGTAGTTCATGGAATCACGGCATTGTCAATTCAAATGATCAACACATCTGATGTCTGATGACATATAAACTTCCATCAGTCAAGGACCCAAGTGTCCGTCCAGGTCGACATAACAGAATATTCTCGATTCTACTTTTATACAACATAAGTATTGGTGTCGTGTCGGAAACAGATATCGAGTCAGAGACGGACACAACATTTTAGGTATACTATATAGTCGTTATGGGATTTATTTTAAAAAATATAATTAAAAAAAATATTTTTATCAAACCAACATGATTATTTTTTTTTTTTAAAAATCATAAGAACCGAATTGCCAATTCGGTCCGCTTCTTTTTTTTTTTAGATCAAATTGGCAATTCGGCCCCTGACAATTCGGCTCATGTTGATTTCACAGTTCCCGCAGAAAACTGCGTTGCCGTTTGTGTAATGTCTAGGGACCGAATTGCCAGTTCAGTCCAGAGGATTTTTAGTCCGGACCGAATTGACAATTCGGTCCCAACATTTTTTTTTTTGGTTGAATTTCTCACTTGTATCTATTAGAGGTCATAGTTAAGCGGCCAGCGAAAATGAAAATGGGTTGGGTGGTGTTAAAATTAGTGGTCAAGGTAGTTACACGTGTCTTGTTTATGAGCATGATTTCATTAAGAGAAATTTACATCTATGTATTGTTTTTCTTTCTTCTTATCTAATAATTAATTAATATGCACTCAAGCCCTTATATTATTAGAAATAACTTGACATTTAAATACTATGTTTATAATTAACATGCATAATGTTTAAATAAGTTTTAAGATACCTTAATTAAGCTAGCTAGACTAAGTATTTTCCACTAACAAAGTAAGTAAAACTAATGTAAATTTAAAATGTCAAACAATATTTTCTGAATTTATTATTTTAAGACCAACAAAATTTATCAATCAACTTCTGCTAAAATTCGGATGTAGGTGAATTGAATTTGAAACCAAAAGACAATTAAATATGTTTTTTTTAACCAGATCACTTTTTTTTTTTATCTTCCATAGAGGATATTAGATGAAATTTGATTTACTCTATTTCATTTTTTATTTTTTGGCATAACCTAGCGAGTAAGAAGTTCATATCTTTGTTAATGTAAATGTTTTCTTAACTAAATTTACAATAATGCTATTTATTAAGCAAACTCTAAAAAAAAAAAAAAGTTGGGACCGAAGTCTTTTTCGGATTTTCCGTGGCCGCTTTTCTGAAAATTTGTGAAATCAAGAGAGACTGGATTGGCAAAAAAAATCAAGCGGACCGAATTGGCAATTCGATTCTTATGATTTTTGTAAAAAAAAATAATCATGTTAGTTTGGTAAAAATATTTTTTTAATTATGTTTTTAAAACAAAAATCTGTCGTTATGTATTACGAGGAACATGCCATGTCTATTTAAATTACATATTGACTTTATTCCGGTATGATTCGCACATCTCCAATTCGCTTCATATATAATTCAATCTACCTAATAATTGGATATAATCATTGTAGTTACGAAAATTTGGACGAATCGTCTTGCCGGCTCCGGTACAATTAAAATATGAAAATTCAAACAAGAGCTAGCTTCGAATGAACTAGGTAAGAACCTATTGGCTCTGCTAATTAAACATATATAAATGAAGAACAGATAGGTTTCTTTATTCACCTTCTGTACCTCTTCAATAGCATTGTGTGGTTGGAATTTTTTTTTTTCTATTTTAGAAAAAAAAATGGAGCTCTAACTTTTTAAGTTTCAACATTTACAAAGAATTTTTATTCAAATTTCAAACTCATAATTTTCCACATTATCGGTGTTGCTTTTTGTCACTAGACTAAAGATTGATTTTATTATGGTTGGATTTTAATTTTTTATTTTAGTATGTTGTAATTTAGTATATATATAATATGAATAAGGCTAGCGTGCTACCTGTAGTAAAGTGACATGTCGTGCTACCTCTTCAAAAACTTATTAGATATGTTTAACGGCGAATCCAAATCGTTGAAACCGATCTACTTCATGAGTGATGTATTTACATGCAAAGATTATAATTTTTTTTTTAATACATTTGGTATAAAGTCAAGCGCTCAAGAAATGAAGAATTATAAGTTAATTTTAATACATTCATTTTTCATTATTTTTTTACCGCTTGACTTTATGCTAAACGAATGTAAAAATTTATAAATTTTATATGTAAATACATCACTCGTAAAGTATATCACTTTCAACAGTTTGGATTCATCGATTGAAATCTATTCAATAGGTTTTTGAGAGAGGTAGTACGACATATCACTATGCTCCAGGTAGCACGCCAGCTTTTCCCATATAATATTATGTCTAAGAAAAAACATTACTCCTTTGATGCATATATAAACATATCTTGTAATATATAAAGACAGTGTTTTTTCTATTATTTTTTTTGGTAGAACGGTGATTTAAGATTTTATTCTCTTTTTGAAACATTTCAAATTTTCTGGTTTAATGTCTCCTTTCGACGCTTCTATTTTCATTTTTTTCGTGAAAAAAAATATTATAATTCATTTTTCCAAGTACTTTGTGAATTGTTAATTGTGCCTTAATTATATTATCCGAGTTGCTTTCTAGGAATTACGATTTTATCTTTAAAATTAAAATTACTGAAATTCTAATGCTGGTTCGCTACTTAACATAGATGTTAATTAGTTGTTGCTTTCTTGATCATGTTGTTAGTAAAAATAATAATCTAAATGAAAATGGACATCTACGTACGGCAATTAATAAATTTTCAAACAGAACAATAGACCTCATAAGTCATTAAGTCATTCATATGCTTATAATTCATATCTTCAGATATTTATTATCAAGTGGTAATTCTGTATTAGCAAGCTGTACTTCTAAACCTGTGTATAAGAACCGTTGATTAATGTATGAAAATGAGATCATGTAATATTGTATATATTTGAATAATTTGGTTGCCTTGATCCAGCTCATGTGATCTTATCTTCTTCAATTAATAACTTATATATATATATATATATATATATATATATATTATTTGAAAGATGTCATTGCATTTGTTGGGCATTTTTTTTTTCCTATTATGATCAAATCCATCTGTCTAAGATTCATACATATATAGTACCAGGAAAATAACAAGTTAATGCAAGATTACTGAGGAACTTAAACTGTGATCTAGTATGCACAAAAATATCTGAATTCCAGTAATTAATGACTACATACATGTATATATAGAGAGAGAGAGTGGCTAATATCAAAAACGTTTGCACCAAGTCACTCGTGCAACCAAGTTGTTTTCGGGTTTTCAAAGTCCAAACGGTCGATCTGAACCCTTAGATGTTCAATCTATATTAAAATCTGCTTGGAGACCAAATTTTATATTTTTTGAAATTTTTTTACTATTTATTAAGCCACTTTGAAAATTGCTGATCCGGATGAACAGTAAAAACAGTGCAACTAATTTCTGGACCATGTGATCAGTAATTTTCAAAGTGGCTTAATAAATAATAAAAAAATTCCAAAACATATAAAATTTGGTCTCCAAGCAGATTTTAATATAGAGATCACATCTAACGGCTCGGATCGACCGTTTGGACTTTGAAAATCCGAAAACGACTTGGTTGCACAAGAGGCTTGGTGCAAACGTTTTGATATATATATATATATATATATTGTATTCTAAATAAAAATTTAGAATGAGGCTATGGTACTATGCATAGCGTGCATTGCTCCATACTATGGATCAATATCCTATTATGCATAGCGTGCATTGTCCCGTACTATGGATCAATATCTTATATTTTATATGAACTAGAAATACCACGAAACATTTTTCAGGCATGATTTTTTGCAGTTGTAAAAAAAAATTAAACTATTTCTTGGTTTGTTACTGGAAAAAAGTAAAAATATTTTGAATCTCAATTATTGATCCTGGTTCAAAAATCTCTTATGGGTATATAAAAAAATTATGGTGATCCTTCTAGTGCATTTAAATTCTATGGTACTGCATCTATTTCTCTAAAAGTGATTCTAGAAATATATTAAAATAGATGGAGTATCTTAGAGTTTGAATATACTAGAAGGACCACTATATTTTTTTATATATCCAGAAGTGATTTTTGAACCGGGATCAATAACTCAGATCTAAAATATTTTTTTTTTTTTTTTCCAGTAACACACCAAGAAATAGTTTAATTTTTTTTACAGCTAGAAAAAATCCTACCTGAAATATTTCGTAGTGCTTCTAGTATATCTAAATTATAAATTATAAGATACTTTATCTATTTTGTTTGATGTTCCTTTTAACATATTCAAATTATAAGTTGTTTTTTCTATGTTTGAAAATTAACAAATGGAATGACCTTTTTGGGCTCCTGTTTAATAAAAAGAAAAAGAAAACTGTCCGCTGCGAATGTGCGGAAAATGAAATTTTCAGAATTTAGTAGGCTTTTAGTAACAGGAGTATATTTAAAAATTTCGATAAAAAGAAGGTATGATAATGAACCAACTTTCATGGTGTCAGCCTGTCTGTTCGCCAACCTACCTGTAAATAATTATTTGATGTCATATTAAAATTGTTACAGTTCACAAATTTCTTAATTAATATAATATAAATAAATTTACTTTAGATTCTTCTATATATAATATTCCAATTTGATCCTGAAGCCAGAGCATAATCATCAAATACGACAAAACAGAATGTTCATACCCCATAGCAATCATACACATTGGCGGACCCAAAGTAGATAAGGACTTGCCTATTTCTTGATTCAAATTTTTTTTATACCAAGTACGTATTTTATATTTATATCTACTTCTGAACGGAAACAATACTTACTTCTAAATTTAATTCACGACCAAGTCGAAGAAAATTACGTGAAAAAAAAGTCAGTTCAGACTGATTCACGTAAAAGAATTAAAGAAAAAAGATGCAGTCTGATTTGCTACTCCATTCAGAAGAATTGTTGATTCGTCAGGAGAGACAAAAAATCTGCTACTAGAGATCTAAATATATATCATTCGTAATTAGTCATGATGTGACTAAATTTGAAAGGATGATCATGACACGTGAATGGTCACAATATGTTAGTCACGCCATGACCAAGGCATGCCATGACCACACGTGACGTATCTAAATGTGAATGGTCACGTTTGGTCATGTTTAACTATTTTTTTTTCATAATTTAGGTTATTTTATTCAAGATTCAACATTCGATCAAGATCTAACGGTCCTAATTACACGTCACTCACGTGAACAAGTGCCGTGCCGTGACCAAATTTTTCGCGTGACGAGCCGTGTTGTGTCAAATTTTCGAAAGATGATAACGTCGCGTGAATGGTCACGGAACGAAACACGCGAGTCACAATACATGACTGGCACACGTGCCATGTCATGCCGTGATGGAACCATGTTGTGCTGTGACTGAACCGTGTCGTGTCGTGGTCACGTCATGAGTTTTTAAGATCCTTATATGCTTTTCTGCTCTAATTCATCAGGAGAAAAAAAAAATTATACTCTTATTAGTATTTTGTACCTACCCCTGATCGAAATCCTGAATCCGCCCATGATCATACATACATCTATTGTTTCTTTTGGGAAGGTGCAATTTCACCCCGGCTCTCTGGAACCAGAATTACAATTTATTTATTTATTTTTTGATAATTTTATCTTCTTCGTAAAAGAATAATTTCTCCCTCGTATATAATCCGGCTTAAAAATGTTGCACCAATCATAATGTGGAAAATTAATCAAGATGAAATTAAAAGTATTGAAAATTAATCAAGATAAGATTCATACAAAATGGAAAAAAAATTGGGGCACAATTAAATTTTCATTCACGTTATACATTAATCAAGAAGATATTTACAGAAAGTGGGAAACAAAATTATAAATAGAGGCAAAAGTTAGAAATTTCCTATATGTTAAAAGTCAATCAAGAAGAAATTCCTAGAAGGTGGATAAAAATTTAATACAGGGGCACAAGTGGAATTTCATACATGTTAGAAATTAATCAAGAAGAGAATCATAGAAAGTGGAAAAAAACTTAAAATTGTGGCACAAGTGGACTTTCATACATTTTAAAAATAATCAAGGAAGATTAATAAAAAAGTAAATAATATGTAAAATGAAGGGCACAAGTAAAATTTCATACGTATAATTGGCAAGTGGGCCTGAAACTAATAATATAAAAAAGAAGGGGTATTTAGGGAAATTTTTTATCACCGTTTTTAACAAATATAGAAATTATAAAATTTAGACGTACGGAATTTTTATATGCTCAATATAGAAATTATAAAATTCAGACGTACGGTATTTAGGGAAATTCAGACGTTTTTTTTTATCACCGTTCTTGATCCTAATCCTCTTCTCAAAAAAAAAAAATCATATAATTTGTATATGCTCTAATCTTGATCCGAGTCAGATCAATCATAAACAAGTTACAAAAATAGAGAATCCAGACATGTTTTTCACAACCATAAATCATATTGAGGAGATGACTAAACTATGCACATGTGGATAAGCAGAAATCATGTATTAACACTTGTGCTGTGTCACAGCCATGAGAGAGATTTCCCTTGCTGGTTAGTCAGCAGTTGTTTTCTTATATGAGAAGTGGCGGAGGGACGCTCCAGCCAATCCAATCAACTAGAATTCTCATCTGTTGTCTGGTCAATATATATACTCAATACCCTTTTTTTTTTTTTTTTTATATTATTAGTTTCACACCCTCTTGCCAATTATTACGTATGAAATTCCACATGTGCCTCTATTATATTTTGAGTGTGACCATATGTGGCAGCTGTATTTCAAATTTTTTCATTATCGGCCTATTTTTTTTTTAAAAAAAAACTTGGATTTGAAGCATTGAGTCCGATTCATAAATAGTTGGATCGGGCTCAATGCGTCAAATTTTACTATATTTGTCGAAAACGAGGTACTCTTTCTATTTTTGTACGTCTGAATTTTATAATTTCTATGGATAAAAAATTTCCAGTATTTAGTATTGACCTCATAAAAATTCTAGTTGATGGTTATAGAAGGGTTTCAATAGATATCACATCAAATTCGGTCTAATATCTAATCTGAACCATTTATTACGCGTCAAAATTTGTATGTCTACCTAATTTATATTTAAGTATACGATGCAAATTATGACGTAGATTGTAATGTTTAAATCAGATATTTGATCGAATTTGATCCACTGTCCACTGCTCCCTATAAAATATCTCCAACGAAGAATACCTTGAAAATTTTGAAATAGAGGCACAAGCGGAATTCGTACGTAATAATTGGCAAGAGGGTGTGAAACTAATAAGATAAAAAAAGAAGGGGTATTGAGTATATTGACCAGACAAAAATTGACAATTCTTGTTGATTGGATTGGCTGGAGCGTCCCTCCGCCACTTCTCATAGAAGAAAAGGACTGCTGACTAACCACCAAGGGAAATCTCTCTCATGGCTGTCATTGACACAGCACAAGTGTTAAATACATGATTTCTGCTTATCCACATGTGCATAGTTTAGTATCTCCTCAACATGATTTATGGTTGTGAGAAACATGTCTGGATTCTCTGTTTTTGTAACTTGTTTATGATTGATCTGACTCGGATCAAGATTAGAGCATATACAAATTATATGATATTTTTTTTTTTTTGAGAAGAGGATTAGGATCACCATTTTCGAACTTGCAACCTCACACACGGAGAGTATTGCATATTGCCACTGGTTCTATTTAATGCAAGAGTCAGGATAGACGTCTTATTCTTCAGTGTTTTCTGCAAGTAGAACTCTTCATATGGTAGTACCTAATATATTAGCCTGACCTTTCTTAAGCGACGATAGCATGAAACAAACTAGATCAAAAGCAGGTTCTCCAAATTATAAGGATTTGATAATTTATATTTTTTTCCTTAAACATTTTGCTTTTGTTTTTGTTTTTCTCAAATATCTTTCATCAAATATTTATTATAATTTATCTAAATTAAAAGCATTGTTCTAAATCAAAATTTAATAGTTGATCAAAAAAATATAACGCACGTGATAATACATTTGAAATAATAATTGCAAATTAATTGTAGTATATCTTAAAATTAAATATTATTTTATCAAATGAGGAGTTAGATCCTCATTTTTGTTAAAAAAAAAATACATTTGCAAGGGATAAATGTATTAGGATTAGGGAATAAGTGGTCTTTTATTGTTCTATAGATGGAATCAAGAGCATTAATTATAACAAATATTAATTTCTATTATAAGTATATATATTAGCATATTTAATGTCATTTTTTTTTTTTGAAAACCTTCGCAGAGGCTGCGAAGTCGTGAGGGGAATCAAACTCTCGAGATTTGAGTAACCAACAGTTCTGAGACTTTCTTCCTAGCCAACTGTGCTCTGTGCTACCTCTCCTTTCTCCAATGCCATTCTTATGATTGCAATTTGTTGCTTGTTAGAAGTTATGAGGATCTTGCATTTGCAACCAATTAAGAAGAGTATATATTTTTGTAATTTTAGTATTTTCATATCTTAGTAGTTGAGCATTAAAAAACTATAATGAAATCGTTAGATATTTATCGCGTGTTATTTAAAGCAATGGACAATGGTCATACAAGTAAAACAAAAATAAAGTTCAACGCTTTGGCATGCAAGTTTCATCTTATCAAAATTTACTCGGATAAGTACTCTTCACCAAATCATCATAAAAAAATTAATATAACACAGATAATTATTAGAATGATAATCCCTATTGTGTTCTAGTAGTTGCTTTCAAGATATAACAAAAGATCCTCTAGTACGATTAACACTTTTCCTACTCGCCGCATATATAATTCAAGTCATTGTACTAAGTTTGACAAGTTGTGATTATTAATTCGGTAATATTTAAAATTCAAGATATAGTTTTGATATAATTTATTGTATTGTAATTAAAATAATATATTAAATTAAATGTTGATGTTTTACAAATAAATAAAAAGTTTCAAAAATTTCATCATAAATATTAGATAATTAGTGCGTTGCTCGTTTAATTAAAAATAAATAAATATATTGAACTGAGGTTCATATTATCCGTTCAAATTTTCTGTTTTGATGATTTTCTCTGTTTTTTCTTTATTCTGTTCTTTTTTTATGTAAGAATGAGTAACAATTTACTAATTAACTCAAGTTTAATAGAGCCTTAATTAATTATTTATAAGAGTATGCCTCAGTCTATAAATTAATTTATCTTGGTATGAAAAACTGAAATGTTTCATGTGCAATAATTTGATGATATTACTAATGTGCTTTTGCATGGACATCACATTCAGCTGTTGCTTTCTTTGCCTTATTATTATTCATTATTGTTGTTATATGAACATGACATCAACGGCTAGTAGCAAATTCCGAATTGAATTAGAGAGACCTTATTATTCATGAAATCAATTGTATGCTTATTCAACTTTTAATAAACAATCATTATTCCAAGGAGAGCATGGAATCTTACATTTAGATTAAAATTATTATCCCACAAGACTGCAAATTTTCACATGACTTTATATTAAAATTAGAGGATCTACATAAAATGAAATTTCATACAACTGTCATAACAATAATAGAAATTAACTTAGAGCATCTACATTTCTAGAATTAATTAAAAATCATCACGTTGGATTAGAAATTAGAATTGAAAATCAATAATCTTGCCAACGTGAGAATTATAAAGTGATTTCTTCTAAAAAAAAGCTTGTTAATTATAAAAGAAATTGTCACATTGGATTAAAAATTAGAATAGAAGGTTCAATGTAGATGTTCTAAACAAAATAATGATTCAAATTAAGATGTTGGTATCTCATTAGCTACTTCTATATGGAACAACAACACACATCTTCACTAACTACGATCTCTAATTAACAGAAAAAGAAAAACAAAAATCAGAGCACAATCATGGTGCCAATAAAGCCTGCATGTCTACAATACTAAAATCATATCATATGAGGATAAATTTTAAAACAGAGAGAATTTTACATGCATGTGTTTATTAAAATCTTATCATAAGAGGCAACTTTAAAAACAAATATAAATTTACATTGGTTTAGTATTACGGAGAGAGCGTTGCGCTAGAATCTTAAAAAGAAGCTTAAAGAATATACTGAAAAAAGGTCAACTAGTACTGTAAATTTGAATAATTAGGGGGTAATAATGAATATGACCAACATTAACTTTTTTTTTTGGTATCTATCACACATGAAGTGATGAAGGCCAGCTCAGGTGATCTTATCTTATTCAATAGCCTAATTTATTATTTATAAGATACCATCACTTTTGTTGGGAATCTTTATTGTTTTTTTATGGCCAAATCTATAGGTAAAAGTTACAAAACCAAATTAGTGACAAATGTTGATGAACTTAACCTGTGATGTTATATTAGTATGCACAAAATTATGCACTATATATCGTTCTTAGAACATAATAAAAATATTTATTCTACATATTTATTATTTTATCTTTTCCACCAAATATGATTGCTCATATTAAACTTACATTCCTATTATTTCTTGCTTTAAAAAAATAGTATTACAAAAATACCATATAAAATAATATTTTACTTCTGTGACTTGTGAGAGATTGGCAAAGAATCCGTATGTTTTCCATTAATGATGAGTTGAAAAGTTCATCTTGTGTAGATACATTGATGAGTCCGGCTAATATGATATTGGTGTCATTCCAAATTCAATAACACCACATCGTATACCGTTGGATCTGCTTTAATATTCGTGCAAAACACTAGTGTCTTTAATATTCGTGCAAAACACGAATATTAAAGCAGATCCAACGGTATACGATGTGGTGTTATTGAATTTAGAATGACACCAATGTCATATTAGCCGGACTCTACATTGATTGTTTTTTAGGTCCAAACGGTAAATACTAAATTGTCATATTTGAAATTTTGTAAAGATTGATTCTATTACTTGGTATTTCTTTTTTCCGAATAATATATTCTTAGAGAAGGATGACATATAATATCGAAAAGGTAATAATATGTTTTAGAAAAGGACGGCATATTTGCAATTTGAAATGAGTTTTAATAGAAAAGACAATAATAAATTTGTTAGCTTTTAAAATTTAGAAGGGTAAATATGATAATATGAATTTTAGAAGGAATAAAAAAACACAGAGTTTTAATGTTTTTGAAGGGTATAGGTGAAATTTCCCCTTGTCCCTAAATCTAATACTCTAATACAATACTTTGTAAGGAGTATCGTACAATTGACATAGATATAGATGTGATTGGTATTGAATTATTGATTGGCTGTAGCGTCCCTTCGCCACTTCTCATAGTCGAAAAGGACCCACCAATTAGGCACTCACACAAATTCCTAATTTATCTTCTTTGCTTCGCTGTCACTGCACCTTCGTTTCAAGATTCAAATCTCTTATCCACATCACCTGTGACTCTACACGGTTTCTACTCCCTATTCTCTGTTTCAATATCTATGTAACCACACCAATTACCACTTCATATCATCTATGTCACAGTGACATATCAATTGTTCAGAAAAGGTTTGGGAAGATAAAAAATTCGTGATTTGAATATAATTCGGGAATGATTTGATATAACAAGAAAGCACAAAAAGAAATTAAAAAACTAATGTTAGAGTTTTTTAAGCTAATTTTTAATCTAACGTAATAATTATTTTTTAGTTTGTGAGATAGTTTTAAAATTAGTAAGTTTTCTTTAAAGAAAATTCTTTTCTGAATTTTACGTTGACAAAATTAAAGATTTCCACTCATTGATTAGACTTTCCATTTTAATTTCTACTCCAACATACGAATTTTTAGTTAATTTTTCAAAATGAAGATGCTATAAATTATTTTTATTATTTCTATAATAGTTATATTTAATTGTTTTTAAATTTTATTGATGTAGACGCTTTAATGCTACTATCTTTATATGTTAAGCGTGTTTGTAACAGAAAATCAGCTTTGTAAATGGCTTATGTGTCAGTTGTTGAACTCATCTAGAATGTACAGCTTTAGAATTTGTAAGCGCCTAATTTTGTTATCTTTTGCCATGACAACGAAGTACTATTTTATTAAAACAATTTAGAAAACTACGTTTTGTCCATAGCCAATTAAAAATAACTGAATATCCACTGAAAAATTTAAATAAAATTTATATATGAAATAGTTAAATAGCCAATACGAGTATTCAAATGTTTGGTATTCATGTCTCTAATATTTATCATTTTTTTTAGGGTAAATTTCGTCCGAGGTCACTAAATTTTGTCTTTTGTCACGAATTAGTCACTCAATTTTGATTTGTCCCTCTGTGATCACTGAACTTTGTGTTTGTTCCAATCTAGTCACTCTGTTAACATTTCCGTTAAAAAAACTAACAGAATCCTACGTGGCTCCAGCTCATCTAACTTGTGTAATTATGTGAGTTATTGTGGGGACTTAAAATTATTTTTCTCTTTCTTTCCTGGCTGCCTCCTGTCTCCCTCTTCGTGTCCTCCCTCTCTCCCGTCTATCTCCTCTCCTCCTCGCCTCCTCGCCAAGACGAAACCAATCTCCTTTGCACCTGCCCGACTGCCTTCTTCTCTCTCAGATCCCTCCTCCCTCTCCCGTCTATCTCCTTCTCCCTCTCTGATCCCTCCTCATCCTACCTGTACATCATACCATGCATACCAACTTGTGACACTAGAAATATTCAAGGCGTCAATGGAATATCTCGTGCCAGTCAGAGGAACCACTGAATCTGTATCACCACTACAACACCGGTCAGAGGAACCATATGTGCAATAGAAGTATTATTGGGCAAAGGGGCTAGCTCAGAACCTGCCAGTGGTTGCATTTGTTGCTAGCCTTCTTACATATGGGAGTGTAGATGCTGTACGGGTCAATGTTCCCCATCTCATCATATGCCATATTGATGGGCATCATTACAGGCATTTGAGGGGTGCTCAGAAGAGTCCATTGGGTAGATGCTCTTGGTTTTAGAGTTATGAAAATGTCATAATTTCAGTTTACATTAAAGCTCAATTGATTATGTTTTCTAGGCGGTATCAGATCTGAATTTTATTTCTTTTGTCCTAGTTGTAATTTCATTCTAAAGTTTGTAACTTTCTGAAAGAAAAAAAATTCTGTTAATATACACTCAGAATTAGGCCTGTGTGATGAAATTACATGATGAGAATTTTCTGAATGACTCTACTTTGGATAAGTTATGTTTCTTTTTTTTAATAAGCGACAAAATGCCATCATTTTTATTAATGATACTTCTCTTGATTTGTTAAACTGCTATGTTGGGGATAATCTGTACTGTTTTTAATAAGCGACAAAATGCCATCACTTTCCAATTTGTGAATATCATACTTACTCTGATTTAATTTGTTTCTGAGATGATCTGTACTGTTTGTGCAGTTGTGTGTGCATGGAGAAGTTCATATCAAATGCTTTGTTATTTCTATAAATTGAATAGAAACACAAACAACTGAACTCGCATATTATTTTCTCAAAATATTAGTTTACCAAACATGAACATTATTAATTGACATAAAATGGTACAACAAAGTTTGAATTTGCATATAAATAAATAGAAATACAATTACACCAACCGCAATTTGGTACAACCAACATCAAGTACATTTATGCTTGTATGATAAAAACATACATTTACAACCCACAACATTCAAGTTCTATTCCTAAATCACATATAGTGTTGTCCAACTCTTGCATGAACTATGACAAACAAAGGTAGTTGGCATTCCTTGCATGTTTCTTGCCGGAGTTCACTCAAGGAAATTTCCTTTAAACTATTGAAGAGAGAAATAAAGAAGTTCAGTTAAACATAGAGAATGTGATAGCAAAATTAACAAAATATCAACTTAAATATTAGCACTGGTACAATACTGGTGATGGATCGGGTCTATCAATACTGGTACAATATTGGTGAATTTTTTTTTAAACAGAAACACAAGATCAAGTCTATTAGTAAATCTAGCTTTCAGTATATACTGGTAAAGTACTATATAGGATCTATTAGTACTGGTATACTGGTGAAGTCTTGAATTGATCAACAGTACAATAGGTGTCTTGAATTGATCAACACTACAATAGGTTCAAGTTAATGAAATATGACATGCAGATGTGAAAGAATGAGAGATTGAGATATCTAGATCTCCTCCAATACTGTACAATTATTCAAAATTTCTCTAAATCTTGCATTTTTTTACTCTTACCATTATGTGGTGTTGCAGTGTGATACAGATTCGGTGGTTCCTCTGACTGGCACGAGATATTCCATTGACGTCTTAAATATTTCTAGTGTCACAAGTTGGTATGCATGGTATGATGTACAGGCAGGAGGAGGAGGGATCATAGAGGGAGAAGGAGATAGATGGGAGAGGGAGGAGGGGTCTGAGAGAGAAGGCAGTCGGGCAGGTGCAAAGGAGATTGGTTTCGTCTTGGCGAGGAGGCGAGGAGGAGAGGAGATAGACGGGAGAGAGGGAGGACACGAAGAGGGAGAGAGGAGGCAACCAGGAAAGAAAGAGAAAAATAATTTTAAGTCCCCACAATAACTCACATAATTACACAAGTTAGATGAGTTGGAGCCACGTAGGATTTTGTTAGTTTTTTAGGATTTTGTTAGTTTTTTTAACGGAAATGTTAACAGAGTGACTAGATTGAAATAAACAGAAAGTTGAGTGATCACAGAGGGACAAATCAAAGTTGAGTGATCAATTCATGACAAAAAACAAAGTTTAGTGACCTCGGACGAAATTTACCCTTTTTTTTATTATAGAGATACATTTTAATACTAAAATAAAAGAATGACTAGATGAGTTTTTATATTATTTTTTTTTACAAAAATATGAATATTTATTTTATTTTATGAGTAAAGTTTGAAGGTCAAACCACCTAACTATTTAATATTCGTAAATAATCACCATCTGAATTTTAAACATGCAACCTCTCACATGAAAGATATTATCTTTGTTACTAGGCTAAAAACTTAGTTCTCAAATCGTTGTAATTTTAATTTGTTTTGATAAGAAATCAACAACTTAAATGTTAATGTTTTGTAATTATTCATAGTAAATTTTTACAAACTTAATACCAATCATAACAAAATTGAAATATTATAATTACAAATTAATCACAACAAATTGAGATATTACAATTAAAAAAAATTAATTTTGAGATATTATAATTAAAAAAATTAATTACTAAGGTTTGTGGGAAGCATATTGTTTGACTAGTGGTCAGATGAATCCATATCTTGAGACAACAAAATATTTTTGTTTGGAACACGGACGTCCGAATGGAATCCGGGTTAATTTGATCTAAGACGAAATGTATGAAACTGCTTTAATAGTCGTACAAATTATGATTGAACGGTCCAGATCTAATCAGATGGCCTCCCTTCAACATTTTTCTTGTGATAAAGTTAAAATGCAAATCAATGGAGAGATTTTAGGAAAACAACTGTTATTTTTTAAAAAGGTAAGAAGATGGTAGTAAAGATCATAGGAGTTACGATTCTTGAAAAGAAATATAATGATCTTTAAGGTAAGCTTACCTGAGTGGGGATAAGATTATGCAAGTCACAAGGTTATAAATCTCATTTTATGTTTTTTGGATTGGTGTAACTATGATGAACTCACCACTAACACCAAAATAATATGATTTTAGTCGCAAAACACTTAGTCGAAATTATAGAAATTACCGTAATTTAATAGTGAATCAGTTTTTTTTATATACTTTAAATGTGTATATTTTTTTATGCGTATATTAAATATGTTTCTTCATTATTTTAGTTATAATCTATTTGTTTTCCTAATTGGATAATGTAATTTGGTTGGATTTAATATATAAAAATGATATATGAATTTTTGTGTTTTGATATTCGATTATGTGGTATAAAAATATATAACTGATGTGAATCGCACCTCGAAATCGATAATCACACCAACAAATAATAAAGATGACAAATATATTTTTCTATTAGACAATCATAAAACAGTACAAAGAATTTCATTTGCTAGCCAGGAAAAGTTATTTCCTCATAGTGTATTCTCTACGTTATTTTGTAAATATATTTGCTTCTTTATTTTTGTTAAATTTTAACAAAATTTGTTTATACTTAGTTTATTTGATATTAATAAAAAAATAAAAAAATTATAGACCACTTTCATTCTTTTTGTTTGTGAGTCATCAACCCAATATAGTTATATTGTTAATTGTTTAGCATGAACATACGAAATAAAACTAATACTTTATTATGTGCGTATTTTGTTTTTTTATTATTATTTTCATTATAAAAATATAATTCTAACTAATTAATATTTATTGGTCGATTTTAAAAAATTGATATGCTTTTATGATATAAATTTTTATTTTTATTTTAATGATTAAGTATCTCTAAATAATATTTAATATACATCTCGTACATTTTTAAATGTTATGTTTATTAAGTTCAATTAATAAATATATAAGATATAATATTTATTCACAATATTTTAATTTAGTATTTACATAAAAATATATAACTCCAAAATAATTCGATAAATAGATAAAGTACCATTAAAATTTCACACCAACTCAAGATGATTCTACACATTGAATTCTAGAGGACACGTGTCTCATTGACGTGTACGACTTGTAGATGAGATTGCCACGGCTTGCGTTGCGGTCCCTCAAATGATGACAACAAACCACTCAATGTTGGAAATATTTCGAAAAATGACATTTTGCAAAGGAGTCGTTCAAATGATATCGAACTTGCCTACGGGCGTGTTTGATGCAAAAAAATGATATCAAACCAAAATTTGTTTCCATCTTAGAGTCTAAGAAAAAATCAACGTCAATTTAGACTTTAATTACTAGCAGACAAAAACCATTTTTTATGATAAAACTAGAAATATTTCGTCACTAATGTTAATTGAAGAATATTTTTTTTTTATTTTTGACGAGTGAAAACATTATTTAAAAAAAGGAATCAACGTAAGATGCTATTTTTAATTTTATTTTTTTTTGCAATTTTGCAGTCGAAGCCATGTGTTTGTGCCTTGTTCTTGTCAGCATAGTTACACGATTGCAAATTATTTCCGAATTATTCTCGAATCACGAATTTTTGACCTTGTTGAACCGAATCTGAATAATTCATTTGTCACTATGCTTGTACGTGATTTGTGTGGAGGTAGAAGATTTACACGTCACACAATATGATATGTGCAAGGACACATTGAAAACAAACATGTTAAAACACAGTTGAACACATTTGGACATGATATGCATGAACAAAAGCTATAAAGTTCACCTAGTTTGCACTCGAAAATGTTATGTACTAATTATGTAAAGTGTTGGAAAATTTGAAAAATTAGAAAGTGATATGGGAAATTCCAAAAAACATTGAAAAAAAATGCTTAACTTTGGTTGTTCACTGTTTGGGGGTGACAAAAAATGGAAATCTTATCCGAAACTTCCAGAAATTACTCCCAATTTTTTTTCAATATATTACTCATAATTAGCAAGATTTCTTCTTTTAATGACAATAATAGTAATATCTCAATATCGGAATTATCTACAAAATTGACAAAAGGACACCCACCGCTTATCAAGTAAACATTATTTCCTCATTATAATTTTACTATCAAGTTAATTAGAAATTTAATGATTAAAGAAAGCATTCTATTTTCATAAAATTGCTTATTTCCCCACTAAATGTCTAATTTTCTCAGAAAAAACTTCTAGATATCCATATTTTCATTCAAAATGTTAGATTAAAGAAAATAAAACTGAGATATATTATTTGTTTTTTGTGGGAAGAAAACTTGTTTTGATGGGAAAATTAAATATTTAGAAGTTTTTAATGGTTACACAAACAATTATCTCATAATTAATAAACAGTATTCCCCTCTTTTAAGTTTTATGATGAGTTGATTTAAAATTTTACAATTACAGCAAAAATGCTGGACTCAAATGTAATATAGCTCCCAACATAATGGGCATTTTACCTAAACTCAACCGTACTTGTTGTCAAGTTGTGCTAGAGACAAGACTAGTTAAAAAGTGAAAACAAAAATGAGATGAATAAAAAAGGATATACATGGCTAGATTCCTCGTTAGCGGAAGTCCTTTCATAAAAAGTATAATTGCACATATTTTGGAACATAACTGCAAATTGTACCTTCTATGATTAGTATTACCTTCTATGGTTTCTCAAACTTATCGATTTTAAGAGATTGTTCGATCGGACGGGATTACAGATACATGAATTTATAAATTAGTTTATAAAACAATAATTTATATACGATTGAGAATATGCTAAAGTAAATATTTTTGCTGTATTATGAAAAATAATTGTGAAAATACTAATTTGTTTTAAAAAAAAATGTATTTATTTAATTTTTCTTATTTATATTAACATTAATTTACTTAGAATCGAAACTAAATAAATTAAATATAGTTCATTTTTAGGTTCAAATAAATAAAAATATCCTGAAAACAATTTTAATTGTAAAAAACAATAAAAAGAATCCGGAGCTGTGGGCCTTGGGGCCTGTTGGTTCACGAATATTCTAAATTTATTAAAAAAACATTAAAAAGAACAAAAGCATATTCTCTCCTCTAGGAAATTGTAATATTAAATACTTTCAGGGGTAAACTGTAAAATAAGACATGCGCTCGCGGATAAACTCTCGAATCGCCGACTTGATTCTTCCTAATCACTGTCTAGTTGGCTTTTAATTATCTAAATTAAGAAAAAAATTAACCCAAAATTCGAGTATTTAAAACCTATACCCCTTTTGAAACCCAATTGGAAAATAGAGCACCCATATCTCTCTCTTTCTCTCTTCTCCAGGGATCTCTCTCTCCTGCTCTCATTTTGCAAAGGTACTTTGCTCCTCTCTCTTTCTCATTGAAATATATTTCAATATTGTAAGAATTGGGGTGGCTTAGGATTGTTCAAATGCTTCATTTAGCTCTTTTCACCAACAGAAAATGTGATTTTGTGGCTTTTGGTTGAAACAAACTCGTGGCTTGTTGTTATTCTTCGATGGAGTTAATCTCCTCTTTTGTATCAATTGGGGAATTGTTTTGGGTTAAAATGGTATTATTGAATTCGATAATGCCTTGAGATTCAGATTTCGTTAAATTATAAAAGGCTCTTGCTGATTCTGAGGCTAGTTATCTATTTATTTTTTTCGGAGGGAAAAATAAGTAAATATTGAGTTGGTTGTAATTAATTAATCTGTCCAACCTTGCTGGATTTTGGGCGAGTTCTTTAAAGATTACAATTTTTTTATTTTTGTTCGTGCTTTGCTCGATGCTTATATACCAACAATGTAATGAAATAGAACCTGGAAATAATCCTTGTTAAAAAATACTACTATTCATAGCTGGATTTTTATTTTTTTTAAATGTTTACAAGTTAGTCCTTTGTACTTTCTCAAAAGGAAAAAAAAAATGTTGTTTCTTGTGAAACTATAGAATTCACTGTTTCTTTGTTTTTGTTTCAGATAATTTTCTCACATCAACTGGGAATGCTGAAAGATGTGCTTTCTCATTGAAGCCACCCCTTGTAATGCTATCACCAAAACTACGCCTCGAACTGGACACTCCATTTCATTCTCTTATGAGACCAACAAATTCTCCCTTTCTGGACCCTCCTTCCAATTTCTCAGATTCGATGAAGCCATCAGATTAATCCTAGAAGAAGGCGGTTAATTAATAAACTTCGTAAGTTAAAGCAGTATATTTGTTCATTGCCTATCTATATAGTAAAAGATGGAGACCAAGAGTATTCTAATGGGGAAATATGAGGTAGGGAGATTATTAGGTCAAGGCACTTTTGCCAAGGTCTATTTAGCAAAAAACCTAAAATCAGGCCAAACTGTTGCCATAAAAGTATTCGACAAGGAGAGGGTTTTTAAGGCCGGTTTAACCGAACAAATAAAGCGAGAGATATCTGTCATGAAAATGGTGAATCACCCGAATATTATTAAACTATATGAAGTGATGGCCACCAAGAAGAAGATATATTTTGTGATAGAGTATGCGAAAGGTGGAGAGCTGTTTCAAAAAATCGCCAAAGGGGGAAAGGTGAAAGAGGAAATTGCTCATAAATATTTCAGGCAATTAATCAATGCTGTTGATTTTTGCCACAGCCGCGGTATTTACCACCGTGATTTGAAATTAGAGAATTTGTTATTGGATGACGACGACAATTTGAAGGTCACTGATTTCGGGTTGAGTGCACTTATCGGGTCGGATCACCAAGATGGGTTGCTGCATACAACTTGCGGCACGCCTGCTTATGTGGCACCTGAGGTGTTGAGTAAAAAGGGGTATGATGGGGCTAAAACTGACATTTGGTCCTGTGGGGTTATTTTGTTTGTTTTAGTGGCGGGTTATCTCCCTTTTCACGATTCAAATATAATGGAGATGTACAGAAAGATCCAAAAGGGGGAGTTTAAGTGCCCATTTTGGTTTTCATCCAGGCTCAAGAAGCTTCTCCGTAAGATTCTTGACCCAAATCCATTAACCCGGCTTACTGTTGAGGGGATAAAGGGTATGTCTTGGTATAGAAAGGGTTTTGACAGAGACCAAATTTCCAAAGAGACGAAAATTAAAGAAACTGTTACTGGTGTGAAGAAGGATAAAAGAGAAAGGATGCGAGTGGCAAGCATGAATGCCTTTGACATAATATCTCTCTCTAGTGGTTTCGATTTATCGGGTTTCTTTGTAGAGAAGGAGAACAAAAATGAGATATGGTTTACAACTAGGCAACCCATCTCTCTCTTGGTGGCACGGTTAGAAGAATTGGGTAAGAAGTTGAAGCTTAGAGTGAGAAAGAAAGAGAACGGAGTCGTGAAAATGGTGGCTAGAAATGGAGGGAGAAATGGAGTGGTAGAGATTGATGCAGAGATTTTCCAAATCGGTGCCTCAAATTATATGGTTGAGATAAAAAAATTAAATGGCGATACTTTGGAGTATCAGAAGATGCTGAAAGAGGAGATTCGACCAGCTCTAAAGGATATAGTTTGGACATGGCAAGGTGATGATCTAGTGCAATAGCAAATTTAGTTTGAATTCTTTGTATGTACTTGTTATAGATGTCTGACCGACTAGTATTATAGCGGTTTTTTCATTATCATTTTTGAGTTTTTTCTGTTTTGGCAACATTTTATAAGGATATTTTTATGCTTGATTGTGTTTTGAACTAGTTCTAGAGCGGGCATGTAAAATTGCATAGGCCAACTTGTACTATGCTTGAGAGTTTCTGAGTTGTGCATTTGATGTACTGGACCAATTTAAGGTTGAAGCTTCATTTGATTGTCAGGCTCTTCAATTTTTTTTTATTACTTCTATTTTCTTCTGGTAGATCAGTTTTTTTTTTTTTTTTAATTTAAATCAAGCAGTAGTTTTGCAATTTTAATTGGATATATGTACGATATTTGAAACCCAGTCTAATTTACAAGTAACAGAAACTCTTTACTTGAGTTGAGATTTAATTTGCCAGTTACCAGAATCCTCGGGCTTCTCTGAACCGTATATGGATCCACAAAATTAACAGGTAAGAAGGGAATTAAAGTACAAAACAAGGATTTTTCAATATGGTCGAATTTCTGTAATGTAATGGTTCTTCTAACCCGCTTATGGGCATCTCGATACTAGGATTCAATAAGAAAATTTGACACTATTACTAAATAACTGAGGGAAGAATAGCTTAATCATTGCTTGATTCATGTTTTTAAGCTTGTCTGTCACTCCTTCTATTCTGGTACCAGTAAATACCAGTGCAATGCCTACTGTTGTGTAATAAGTGAAAACAAAGTACATCAAAGCTTAGGACTACAAAACCTACTTACCTAAGCACTAAGAATAGGCAACTATTGATAATACTAATGAAAAGTCTTTCCTGCCCCTGCGTAGATCGACGCCCACATCTTGTAGTCTCTATCCACTATTGCTCTTCATTTCTGTTGGAAGATCATGCAATACATCAAAGCTTGCAATCTGCTTATGCAAATATATCATACATTGTACCATCAAGAGCTTTATACTAGATCACCCTCCTCCATCTCATAATCTTTCGGCCATAGCGAGCAATGCAAAAGTCATTCTTTAACGGTATCATTTGCAAATTTATCATAACTAAACTTTACAACTCTAAAGACGTGTACGCGTGTTCTTAAGTAACTCATGAATTTGTTCATGTTTAAGTTCAACATCACGAAGGCGTGCCTGTTTAAGAAACTCAATAACCAGCTTCCATTCACTGGGATCAGTTCTATCATTCATTGCTCTTCCAACAGTAATTAGATCCAATGGCAATCCACCTAATTGCTTTACGATCTCCACCGCATACTTCTCTATGAGCGAATGCGATACGATGGTCTCCTCCGTCACTTTCTCCTTGAAAAGATTCCATGCCGCATTCCAATTTAAAATATCCACCTTGAGCACAACTTTGCCTTTGTGTTTGCTGGTAAGACTTGATGGGTTAGGGATGCCGATGATTTCGAGATCGATTCTGTTTCGGAGATCATCCAAAATCAGCAAAAAGCTCTTTTTCTTTAAGAAATTGAAGATGGTGATCTGTTTCCGTTCAATGCTGTCACTACTATTGAGGCCGAGTTTATCAATTATTTGATTTTGTACCTTTTCTTCAGAACACTCTTTGGGGCATGTTAGAAATATCACCACATTGAAAGTACTATCTTTAATCAGCTCATTATTGATCTGCTTCAAGAGATGTGTCTTTCCAACACCTCCCGTGCCATAAATACCAACGGTACCGTGCACAACATCTTTAATGTATTGAAGTGCTAATTCTAAATTTGCCGATTTTGAGGATGATATTGGCATTTCTTGTGCAAGTGAAGGTGGTACATGCATAATCACAGAAATAGTTGATCTCTGATCACACAACCTCTTCACTTCACAAAGTTTCTCCACCGCACTTTTACCGATCGTGTAATTTGACCAGATCGACCAGTGGCATTTGCGGTAGATTTCCATAATCTCCTTTGTTTCCTTTTCAATAGCCTTCACCTTATTCAACCATTCTTCAACTTCCTTTGTTGGAGCACTATTTTCTCTCTCGGCATTCATAATAATTGTTTTCACATCCTCCTTCATAGCCACCAAATCTCGGGTGGCCGACGCTAATTCTCTTATTTTATCCTCGACTTGGAAGGGATAAGCCGCATGCTCAACAATTGCAGCAACAGCCAGAGAGATGGTTTCATTGACAGCATTCTTCAGGAACTCCATGGATATTAGAAAGAAATAAGGTAAGAAATTGGAAGAATATATTGAAATAGGTTTTTTTTTCTTTTCTTTTCTTTTCCTCTTGTATGTATCTTTGTCTAACCAAAGTTTGGACTTTGGATATGTGAGGCATCCATATCAGTATGCAATTTGCTGGCATTTGATCATAGGAAATTTTTGGTTGTCATTCACAAGATTTTTTTTATTAATATTTAATATTCATATTAGTTTGAGTTGGCTTGATCTGTTCAATTGTAAATAAAAAATGCCGCTTACAACTGGAAAAAGAAAGCTTAATTTATAATAAAAAATAAAAAATGGAAACAAAACGGAATCAAAGTTTTGACTTTTTTGTGGTTTAAGCATTTAGCGTGTTTTATGCTTTTTTTTTTTTTTTTTTCTGGTACCAGCCAAGATATTTATTTTAATTTGATATAGATTGCGTACCCCAACCAAAAGAGAAAACCTATGATAACCCTCATGCATGTTGAAACTTATCGCTCTGGATTAACCTGTTTTTTTAGCTATGTTATTTGACCACGAATTTTTCTCAGTTTAATTTTACAAAATAAATAAAATTCATCACTTACCAAACATCTAGGAAGAAATTTATATGATCATGGGCGGATTTAGTCATTTAGGTTAGAGAAATAAAGTGCAATATCTTTCATATACTTTTATAATTGTACAGTTATATATAAGCGGTAATTTAATATTATATTTAAGTACTTTCCTTAAAAACCACTATATTTGACTCCATATATATATAAGAATTGTGCTATTGTGATCCTTATAGTTATAATTTTATAATATTGATGTAATCATTATACTGATATCAAAATTTAATATGATTTTTGACAATCATTTAAACAATTTATGGCTCTGCTATGTCTATGATACATGTTTTTTTTTATATGATTTTTGATGCACTTTTTTCATTGTTAGATGTAAAAAAATCTTATTACGTTGAAAGTAGATAATCACTTGTTTAATAGTAGAAAAATTCTGAATTAAATATTTTGAAAAATTAGAAAAAGATTTCGGAAAGTATGAACGATTTCTTGTAAAAATGATGCACTTAGGCAGTAGTCATTGCGAAACAAAATCTTAAAACAAATGCAGTATCCAAAAAGTAAGCCCTCCTTAGAGCCCCACAATCGGTGTAAATATGAGCCCACCAGATCCAGCTACCATATATTTGGGCCTAAAATTTCTTGTGCCATAACTTTTATTGGGCCTGTTCCTGGGCCTGGTTCCCCTCTTGCATCTGTTTCTTATAATCATGGCTGCTTGCTTCGGGTTATTTAAATCCTTTTTCAAATTTAACCTTCCTTCATTTGCATATTAAGTATTAACATATATGAAAAACCATTTATTTTCACTTTCCCCATTTACTTGAATCTGCATCATCTACAATTAATTAACGTACCGTTTGAGTTAATTTTTGGACCGTGCAATCAGAATTCGAACCAATCTAGCCCATGCTCATAATGCACAGGGCCCTTTAATAGTAGTGCAGATTTAAATCTGATGGTCCATATTTTAACTCAAAATTTGAGTTAACTCAGAGATAGAATGCATGTGCAGTGAAGTTTAAGCCATGAGCATGTTCTGTTTTTATTAGTTGGTGCTGTGTCTGAAGCTACCTGCTATGCTAAAATATTAGCTAAAACACTGACACATGCAGCTTACACCCTCGAGCATAAAATGCACTGTAAGAATACAAACCAATAAAAGGGCCACGACAATACGAGAACCAGACCTCGACTCTTGTTCAATTTAATTATTTATGTTTAACAAAGATCCAAACTTTGATGAACACTTGTGATCCAAACTCGACTGATTCGAAAAATATTGACTTGATCAACTTCTTCCTTTCCTCATTTTGTGCTCATCAAGTCATGACAAAAATTAATTTCTTGTGACATCAAGTTGACAATTAGTTTAGATTCATTTTCTTCTATTAAAACACATGGTGCTATTACTCTGTAATAGGCATTCATGTGGCCCCTTGCATTAATTAATAAGAAGCCATATAACAAATTTAGAGCTAGATATGGATAAGAACAATGGTTTAAATAGCGATTATAGCAGTATAGCGGGACGGTTAAAAAAAATAAACAATTGCACTAAGTAGCTAGCTATAGCTAGCTATAGCGCCGATAGCTAGCTATATATCGCCCATAGCGCCATAGCTTTTAGGGTCCAAAAAAACTATAGCGTAGCTATAGCTAGCTATTTAGAACCCTGGATAAGAATGTAGCAATTTTTTACTTATTTTTATGAAAAATGTAGCACTTTTTTCTTTTCTTTTTTATGAAAAATGTAGCAATTTTTTACTTTTTTTTTTATAAAAAATGTAGCAAATTTAAAAATCTTATTTTATGATAATAACTGAGCTAATTCGAATTAAAAAAGTGGTTGGAAATATTTAGAGAGATATCTATATAAAAATGTAAAAAGATTTTACAGAAATTCATCATGGTATCAGAGCGACACATATAATCCTGTCGTAAATTCCGCAAACAACAACAACAAGCCTGTAGGTAACAAAGAACTACAGCACATATAAAAAAGGGGCTCAAGATCCAACTCATAGCAGGACTAAAAGACCTGAAAGCCAAAGAGCGGTACAGCTAACAAAGAACTGTACCAGCCACCCAAACCAACAAAACCCTCGTATCAGTAAATTGATACAACAACAAAAAGGGGCGAAATCAACAAAACCAAAAAAGGCATACCAGTAGTGCCATCAAAGGCTGATTCAACAAAAGAAGTGCAAAGAACTATATCAGCCACACACACACACACACACACACACACACAAACAACAGCAGTAAAACTAAAAAAGGCACCAGTTGCCACAAAAAAAATCAGTGAAAAACCTCAGCTCCATTTTTCTGCCCTTACCAGTAAAATCAGAACTGAAAATCCCAAGAAAATGGGATCACAACCGTAAAAAAACCTAGAAGCCAAAGCCTTCGCCACGACTTGACCGAACCCTAACCCTAGGGTTGAGTGCAGGGAGATCAAACAACCATCCGATGCGAATATTGTAAGAAGAAGATCATATAAAGGATGGTTGTTGGTTTCTCCACCCACACTCCGACCGAAGGGACCAAGGCGAGGTGCAGATCGGAGGCAGGGGGAGCGTGGCTGCTATGGCAATGAAAAACAAAAAGGGTATTTGGCAAAGATGAAAGGGTCATAGAGGGTTTGGATTTGTTGAGGCAGGAGCCGACTGGTGATTTGGTGAGGTTAGAGTCCATAGATCTAATGCAGCAAGTGCTACAACAACTCTCTGTGATGCTAACTAAAAGCCAAGAAAATCAAAAGACCTCCGGTATGATTTCTATTGCAAATTTATTATTTTTTTCAAAAAATTCTAGATGAATATTGGATTCGGGTGCAACTGACCATATGACTGGAAATAAAAATTTATTAACTTCTTTTAAAAAATACGAAACTAAACAATTCGTTATGGTTGCAAATGGTGACAAAATAGAAATCCTTGGAGAGGGTTCAATAAATATATTCTCAAAAATAATTCCGAATGTCTTGTATATAAACGATTCTGCATCTAATTTATTATCCATTAGTAAAATCACAAAAGAATTAAATTGTGAGCTCATTCTTTCATAAAAAAGGTGATTTTTTAAGAATGGATGACAAAAAATATGATTGGTGAAGGATATTTGGAAAATGGTCTTTATTTTTTGAATGAAGAAAAATTCAATTTCAATGCGAAAAAAAGGAAGAGATGAGCACTCTTTGGTATAGAAGAATTGGACATACTTCCGATAAAATCTTGAAAAGTCTTTTTATTTTTTCAAGCTTAGATAATAGTAGTTGTGAAGTATGTAAATTACGAAATATACTAGATTATCTTTTAATTTATCAAGTAGTAAAAGTGAAAAACCCTTTGATTTAGTGCATTCGGATGTATGGGGCCCCGCCCAATTAACTATTTTAATAGATACAAATATTTTGTTATCTTTATAGATGATTTTTCTAAAACAACTTGGTTATATTTATTAAGAAATAAAAGTAAAGTGTTTTTGCAATTTTTAGATTTTTATAACTTCATATAAAATCAATATGAAACAAAAATTAAAACCTTTAGATCTGATAAGGGAACGAAATTTATAAACCAAATTTCTCAAACTTTTTCAAAGAAAAAAGAATTTTGTATCAAATAACATGTGTCTATACACCAAAACAAAATGGCGTTTCCGAAAAGAAAAATAGACATTTGCTTGAAATGACTGGGGTGCTTTTATTTCAAAACAATGTACCAAAACTTATTGGTCGAATGCCGTTCTTACCGCAACATATTTGATAAATAGATTACCAAGTGCTAATTTAGATTATAAGAGTCCATTAGAAATTCTTTACAAAAGAAAACTCAACATTGAACATCTACGAATTTTTGGTTGCACATGCTACGCACACAAAAATAAACAAGACAAGTTGGATTACACTTCTATTAAGGCCATTTTTGGGTTATTCCTCACAAAAAAGGGATACAAATGTTATGACCAAATAAATAAAAAATTATACATCTATAGAGATGTAACTTTTTTTAAAAATGAGCCTTATTACAAAGAAAAAAATCATGAGGAAAATATTATAGAAACTCTCAAGAAAATTACATTGCCTCATTTTAACTCATGCACTAAGAGAAGAGGTAAGGCCAATAGAAAATGAGGGTGCAACTAAAAACCAAAATGAAAATGAAAGTGAAATGAAGAAGAAATTTCCTCTAAGAAGGCCATCTCGAATAGCACAACCTTTGAGAAAGTGAGGAAAATGAAAATGAAACACCTTTGAGAAAGTGAAAATGAAAGAGAAAGTGAGGAAAATGAAAATGTTAAAGAAACACCTTTGAGAAGGTCATCTCGAATAACACAACCTGCAGCTAGATTAAGGGATTTCGTAACATTCAAGGTACAATATCCTATATAAAATTTCTTACATATGAAAATATTACTCAAAATCATAGGGTTTTCTTAATCTCAATCTCAAAAGAACAAGAACCAAATAATTACCAAGAAGCAATAGAAAACCCAGTATGGTGTAAGGCTATGAAAGAAGAATTAAGAGTCTTAGAAAAAAATAAAACTTGGATAATTGTTCAATTACCAAAAGATAAAAAATTTGTAGGTTGTAAATGGGTATACAAATTAAGTACAATAGCGATGGTACCGTAGAATGGTACAAAGCTCGCTTGGTTGCCAAAGGGTACACTCAAACTTACGGTATAGACTATTATGAAACATTTGCACCTGTTGCCAAAATGAATACCGTAAGAATTTTATTTTCTATTGCAGTAAACCAAGGTCGGAATTTGTACCAAATGGATGTTAAAAATATTTTTCTTCAAGGAACACTTGAAGAAGAGGGATAGATGTCCTTACCTCCCGGTCATGAAAAAGAAAAAAAAATGTGATTTAGTTTGCAAATTGAAGAAATTAATTTATGGATTGAAGCAATCTCCAAGAGCATGGTATAGCAAACTAAGCACTCATTTAATTTCTTGTAATTTTAATAGTGCCGATCATTCCTTATTTACCGAAATTGAAGGAAATAACACTACCATTATCTTAGTATATGTATATGACATTATAATCACCGGAAATAATCAATAAGATATTAAAAAAAAAATTCAATTCAAAGAAAATTTTGACATCAAAGATCTCGGTTACTTAAAGTATTTCTTAGGAATAGAAGTAGCTTACTCAAAAAATGAATTATTCATTTTTCAAAGAAAGTACGCTTTAGATTTACTAAAAGAAACCGGAAAATTAGGATGTAAGTCGGCCTCTACACCAATTGATAACAAATGTAAATTAAATATCGAAGATGGGGATATCTTAGAAGATATAAATCAATTTCCAAAGATTTGTAGGAAAATTAATCTACCTCACGGTAACCGACCGGACATTTCATTCTCGGTTAGCCAAATTAGTAAATTCATGCATGCTCCACGAACACTACACTTGGAAAATTAATAGAATTTCGAGGTACTTAAAATACCCGGAAAGATATTTGAATGAAATTAAAATAACAATTCTAACGATTTATATGGCTATTACAATGCAGATTGGACCGGAAGCTTCGATAGAAAATCGACAACCGGTTTCTACAAAATGTCGTGGTATGATCAAGTGCCGAAGCAAAAGTATCGCGTCATGGCATCAACCGCGAGTGAATTAACATGGATTAAGCAACTCCTTGCAGATATGGAAATCAAAATTCAAGATCCAATTAAAATGTTTTGCGATAACCAAGTGGCTCGACATATCAATTGAAGTGGATTGTCATTTTATCAGAGAAAAAAATCTAATCCAAAGAAATCGAGACACCATATGTAAAAAGTGAAGATCAATTGACGGATAGTTTTACGAAGGTTAGTCCAACAAATTTCACAGAAAATCTAATAGAAATGAATGTTAGTCCAATAAATTTCACATTTCACAAATTTCACAAATGAAATCAGATAGAATCTAATAGAAATGAATGTTAGTCCAACAAATTTCACAAATGAAACTACTTTCTCACTAAAAATTAAATGATATCAGATAAGGTTTGAAATTGATCAGCTCACCATGCATGTAGGGTATGTTTGGATGAGAGCTAGAATAACTAGAATAATGAAATTTGAGATTAGTAGATAAGAATAGAGAAAAAAGTTATTTTCAAATTAGTGTGAAAATGGTGCTATTAGGATTAGTAGAAATGTTATTTGGATCATACATTTGGAATAGTGAATAGCTGTAATCGAGAAAATATATTTGTTCTCCAATAGCTACTATTCTTTACAAATCCAAACATATATTTGTTACCGACTTAAATAGCAGCACAAAGATGTCAAGCAACACTTTTGAATCCATAACCAAATACACATTTGATGAAAATAAAAAGGCAAGAAATCAAATAAAAGAAAATGCAAGAAGGATAATTAAGTTGTCCACTCAAACGGATTGACTGCGAGTTTGCTTTACTTGGAACCAAAATGGAGCACAAATTTGAATTTTCTGCCACTTTTTGTTTCGCATTCAACTTCAGCACCCCGCGGTTGTTGTGACGGACGCACCCCAGAACTACCACTCAAAAAATTTGTTATTATTTCGTTCTCAATTAAGTACTTCACCTCCGGAAGTTTCTTGTCTGCCTTCCTACTGATGCTGTAGTTTGTCCAGATATACTTGTGTTGTTGCGCATAGCTATCCGCGATGGCGTCTACTTCTTTTGTGATTTCAGCTACCTGTCTAATCCAATTATCCACTACATGTCCTCCATCATGAATCTTGTTAGTCACATCCATATTCCTAGCCAGCAACTCTTCCAAAGCGAACTCCAATGCTCTTATGTTCGCATCAACTTTGAACGGGTAGGCCACATACTTGCCGACGTAGATAAAAGGAGTAACCGCAGCAGGGGCCATAGATGACTACATTAATTTAAAGTTAGGATTTTAATTAATAAAAGGAAAATGTTATAAAATTCTATGGATACAATTAAGGCACATTAATTGTTTGTTTCTAGGCTTGCTTTGTGTGGTTCAATCTGTCAAATTAGAACCAGAAGAACAAGGACAAAAATCCAACAACAACTGGGGGAATCTTTACTCTTTCTTAATGTTTTATTCATTTTATATCCTATTTAATAGTTTAGTTACACTCAGAGCAAAATCTATTATAGTGTAGCCGTATAAGTGATGACGTACATTGTGACAAAATATATATGTGGATTTTTAATTTCTTTTTTGCTTTCTGGCTGACGTTTGTGATTTCAGTTGAAGGAACCTTGGTGTTGAAAAAGAAAGATAAGCATTTTAGGGGATCAGTGAAATACGTACTGGATGGAGAACCAATTTTCTTAATTAAAACTATAACAGATATAATGGTGATTGGTGAGAGGAAAGAATTAAGAACAGTAGAAAGAAGTACGTACCAGTAATTCAGCTGACATTTTGAGTCGTACAAATTAAAGGATGCAAGTTTTTCTTGCTTTTATGAAGTGGAGCTGGAGCATCAACTTTGGGAGTATTATATATCCTCTCCCGTTGGACCGGGTCAAACATGATCTCAAGCACTTGTACATATAATATGCATATGCGCTCATCGCACGATATGGAGCTTTTGGTTGACTGAGTACGAATCTCCAAATCACATTAATTGCCAGTCCGATCTGCACAGGATGGAGGATGAATTAATTAGTAATTACCCCACCTTGATTATTTTAATCTTCTGTTTAATTAACTACCAGTTGACAAGCCCGGTCAAAGCGTAAGCAAAATACCCCGTCCTGACAGTTTCAACTCCAACTTTAAGTTATTACGGTAAGCATATATTAGACGTGTCAATGGAACTATTTCAATTTCAGTGATTTATCGGCTGCTAGGGTTAACAACTTAGGTTTGCTGTGTCTCTTTTTTTTCCCCTCTGGATAAAAGAATAAGAACTTCATTAGAATATGTTCAGCCCATAAGATTAAAACTTAATAATAAGAATAAGATATAAACAATACTAATTCTAAAATGAGGAGGGATCCACTTACAACAAATTTGAGTTACAACAAAGTTACAACATTCATTTTTTTCATTTTTAAAGTCCAAATCGTCGATCCAAAAACCGTTCAACATGATCATCTAAATAAAATGTACTTGCAGATCAAATTTTATATTTTTTTGAATTTTTTTACTATTTATTAAGATGGGTACAAAATTCAATGGTCTAAGTATGGCTATTTTTTGTAAAATACTTAATAAATAGTAAAAAAATTCAAAAAAATGTAAAATTTGATCTGCAAGTACATTTTATTGTGGAGATCATGTTGAACGGTTGGATCGACGATTTGGACTTTAAAAATGAAAAAAATGAATGTTGTAACTTTGTTGTAACTCAAATTTGTTGTAAGTGGATCCCTCCTCTTCTAAAATAGAGGTTATTCTAGAATAGAAGCTATTCGGAATAATAATGTGCATCCAAAATAACATATTTGTTATTCAAAATAGCTAGAATAGCTACTTTTTTTTATTAATTGTAAATGTTGGAATAGCTACTATTTGGAAGTGTAAAAAGAGAAAAAAAAATGTTTCATTCTCAGAATTTCGACAACACAGTTCCAAAATGACAAAGTTGACAGCACTTTTTTGTTATCTCCACGTTGTCATAATTCATTTGAATCCTCACTTGATTTCCAAATAATTAGCACCTTGTTAACACTATTATTTCTCATTTACAGCTATTTGTTATTTCAAATGTACAATACAAACAATATTTTTACTAATCCGAATAACACTATTTTCACACTAATCTGAAAATCACTATTTTTTTTCTATTCTCATCTATTAATTTCTGGACCACCGGATCAGCGATTTCCAAAGTGGCTTAATAAATAGTAAAAAAATTCCAAAAAATGTAAAATTTGGTCTCCAAAGCACATTTCAATATTTAGAACATTCTGAACGGTTTGGATCGGTTGTTTGGGTTTTGCAAATTGAAAAAGTGGTCCGAATTAAAGAGGGTGTTTTAATTCCCGCTCATATCTCTATTTTTAAAGTTCAAATAGTCGATCCGAAGTTTTCAAAACACGATATTCATATTGAAATGTGCTTGGAGACCAAATTTTATATTTTTTGGAAATTTTTTACTGTTTTTTAAAATTTTTTGAAAATCACAACATGACTCAGAGGCGAAAGCTGCTGAGTAAAGAACGAACGGAACTTCGATTAGGGTCAGAGAGGTAGAGGGGTAGACCACTGCTGCAGTGGAGAGAGCAATGAGATCCGTTAATCAAGCGGAAATCAAAATCATATCACCGTCCGGCGGTTCCAGCCTGACTTGGCTGAGTCAACTCGGAATCGGTCGAATCAAAATCATAATAGGCACTCTTGCTTTATTGGATTCAGCAATTCTACCGTAAAACAATGAGTGTTTTGTGAAGCTCTTTTTCGTCTTTTTCAAACTATGATATTTTAAAAACAACCTATAGTGACTAAGATAAAAAAAAATTAACGCGAAATCCCACATTTGAAATTCAATTGCAAGATTTTTTGTAGATGTTTAAAGTTGAGATACTTAATCCTCATCTTTATCTTAAGAAAAATAATGACATCTTTAAATTGAAAACATTTTTGAAAATCATGAGTTTTTTCTCAAACGCAAAGTGAATCATCTAGCTCTGTTTCAAATAATTCTTTGGTGTATTAACCTTAAAAAAAAAAAATTCTTTGGTGTATTAAGCAAACGATGTTCTTTTTATTTCAAATACAAAAGACACTTTCAAAAGGAAAAAATCAAGATACTTTTCTTTGAACTTTTTCTAGAAATCTAAATTAGTTCTTAAAATCAATTTGCTTGGCCAGCACAGCTATTTTTTTAGACTACTAAATCAATCAAAAATTTTCTAGAAGTAAATTAATTTTCCTTTTGAAAGTATATTCAATGCTCAAGGAGTGGGTAGGGTTTTGTTTTAATTTACGTGGATGTAAGCACATGCAGCTTGTTGCATGAGGGTTAGCTGGTACACATGGTACTAGCTGTTGTGATGTTGTTTATTTAATGCAAACCACTTGATAGCACCCACCAAGCTTTCAATAAAAAGAAAAGGCCACTTTAAACAAATTAAAGTATTGTTGTCTTTTTAAGGATTTCTGTGAATTCTGATGTTGCTTGCGAGAATTCTACCTGTTTCTTTTTTTGTGAAGAGCCAAGACCCATCTAGAGATGCTATCGGGTCGGGTAGGATCCAGATACAATTATATTTGGACCTGTATTCTAAAAGTATTCGAGTCCGAATTTTGATCCATATACTTATTAGTTTCAAATCAGGTCGGGTCCGGATCCGGATACTTATCTACCCGTAGATATTTTGGGTCCAGTCTTTCGGTTCCGGGTAGATATATACCCATAAGTTGTTTATGGATTATCGGGTCCGGTTCGGATCCGGGGCAGGTCCGGATCCGAAACGGGTACATGTCGCAACTCACAAGCATTTGAGAAACACTTTACGTTTAAATATAATTATAATTTCTTAAACATCTCACATAATATATCATTATAATATAAATTAAAATCTGCTCCAAAATATTGAAGGTGAAATAATTTTAGAAAGTAAAATATTGGAGATGGTGATTTCATCATATGGTTCCAAAAATCTAGAAATAAAATATTAATATCAATTTGTTTCAATCAAAAGCAATAAATTTCAATAATCCGTGCAGAAATATAGATACATGGCAGATAAAGAGATCAAGAAATGAATTAATTAGCTTCGAAAATTTATAGGCAAAAGGTGAACATGACATTTGATTTCAATAATATGAGCGAAAAAAATAATAAATTTCATTCAAGAAATTAAAAAATACTACAAATGATTGTCTTTTCATAGTTATTAATATATGTGTTTATATTAAATGATTATAAAGAAATGATATTATCATTTTATCGGGTATTTATACGGATATCGGGTCGGGTTCGGTTATGGGTCGGATAACTAAATAAAACCCATATCCTATCTATTACAGTATCGGTTCTGGTTTGGTCCAGGTTGGATATTAAATTATTAATTTTGTAACCGTATCCATAATTTAACCGGTTATATTTTTTAAACCATATCCTATCCAAATTAATTGGATACGGGTTGGTTCCGGTTCAGATCTGAGTCGGTTCCGGATCGGATCCAGGTAATCGGGTAAAAGTAGCACCTCTAGACCCATCAGTGGCAATCACCATCTGAGCTATGTACAGTTCACCAAGGTACCGCTGTTAGTTGATCAAATTAAATGAACGATTTAACTCGGCTCTTTTACAAAGTTCTGAGTACCAATTCTGCTTATATAACATGTTAGATAGTCAAATTGACAGAAGGAATATCCGACCTTTTATCAAAATTTGATCCTTTTGGCAAGTCCAACGACCAACGCAACAATTTGAATTTCAATTTCTGAACAACTTTGGGCCGTGAAACAATATCAGGCCGGAAAATCTCAATTGAATGAGCCCAACGAAACAAAGGTAAACATCCTACAGCTGCTGAAATCAAGCCTAGTTAAACCATATTTTAACATCTTTTAAATAAAATCTCAATTGAATGTAGCCCTAAAAAGGTATCTATATTCGACCATGTGTCAGCAGACTGATTCAATAGACAACGGCACCTTTGCTGATAGTTTGCCATGATCTGCTCTGCTTCTTTTTCAATGATCTCCACTTGGCTCAGTCACTCTTCTGATCTCCTTTTGGGAACACCGTGCTCTCGCTCTGCATTTCTTATGCTAGTCATTAAGTCATGGCATCCTCTTTTAAAGCCACCAAATCTGTAATGTTGATGCCAACATTGTTTGAAATGGTTGTTTCAAGCTAAACAACCATTGGAACTATAGAGATGACCATAGTGCTCAGACACTCCATGGATTTTATTTGAAAGTTTGCTTTTCTTTATCAAAGGGATTTTGGTTGATTGTGGAAATGTTTGGTGTCATTTCTGCGATACAAAAATTAATGAAAGCAGACAATGAGAGTAATAGTACTGGGATTCTGTGTTTTCTGGATTTTGAATTTCTTTTCTTAATGGTACTGTAAAGCAGTTTATATATTTGGGGCTAATAAAAGGAAGTTATGAGCAAGACAGTTTTTCTTTCACTCAAAAAAGATAAAGATCTAGAGAGAAAAAAACAAATGAAAAAGTACCAGAGATTATAAAAAGATAGATAATTTGAGAAAAAGATAAGGCCTGTGTACTTTCAGCTTCGTTATAATAAATTTAGCATGAAGAGAGCACAAGCTAGAAAGAAAAAATATAAGAAAATGTAGATCAAACCTCAAAGGTTGGAAAGAGCTAAAAATTGAAAATATGGATTTCTATTCTTTGCTTCATCTATGAAATTCTTCATCTTTGCATGATGGTCAGATCAGCATAGAACAAGCATCCCCAGTTTATGCTTTTCCTGATACTGGTAGAGCATTGATCTTCACTTTATTCACCTTTAACCTTTCAATCGGTCAAAAATTGTATCGGATGGACCCATTAGGCCATTAATATCATACAAGTAAATCGGCACCGTTAAAACCATGCTTCCAACATATCCTTTACCAGGTCAGATTTTGTTATTTCAGACTGTTATTTTAATTTCCAACAAATTTTATTACAGTATCATAGACAAGCTGGTCCTACCACCTTTTTTATATTAAGAAGGGCTATATTAATTCTCATGTAACCAAACATGTCAACAACTACAGTAGATACCAAGTTACAACAGCAAATGAGAAAATAAGCGGATAAAATTTTTTTAGTACAATAATCTTTACACGAAATAAACAAATTATGTTTTAGAGAACCACACACTATTCTTAAATTGAACCCAAAATACTTGAACCAACAGAGATCAGAAACATCCCCCACAGTTAATATCCATTGTTTAATAAATTGAAGAACCAGAAACTAAACAGTAATACAAATAGAATAAATAAGAAGCATAGATTAGAATGCTTCCAGTACACAAACAGAGCATCACAACGAAAATCAATCACATGGAGTTCTAACTTTATTTTATTTACTTCGCTTTTCTCCAACTGATGCTTAGCAGCAGTAGTTTCTCCTTTAATTCCAACAAAAAAAATCACCAAACTAAAATGATAAATACTACGCCATTCGTGTATCTCGTATATCATTGCTTCTTTTCTGCAGCACTTGCAGGTGAGACGAGAGTTCTCCACAAGTACCGGCCACTCGCCATGTCTACTATTGTCCAAAAACCGCCACAAATTGCAGATCCAACCTGATAAATATATTGTGGTACAAATTAGTACTAATTCATAATTACAACAAGCTGTACTGTGAAAAGAAAAAGATGAATAGATACTGCTTTATTTTGCTTGTGGTAATAGCCATGGTTCTGAAACTCAGAATCGGAATCGGAATCGGATATTTGACTGTGGAATCGGAATCGGAAGAATCAAATCGGAAACTCGGATTTTTTTGGCGGAAGCTTGTTTTGTAGCCAAAATATAGAAAAAAATTGGTAAAAAAATAATTTGTCAAGAAATTATGTTAAGACAAAAATATTATACTCACATAATCTACTAATAAAATATAATACATGCATTACAACCAAAACATATTTTTTTACTGTCAAATGCTATGACGACCTGGCTATATCATCTCGACATCCAATTTCTTAAAATATAAAAGAGGATATTGTTGTATTGAGCTAAATAATAAAGTCATTAATGCGATAACAATCAAATTTGTACTGTAATTACTTAAAAAAATAAAATTTATTTAATTTTAAAATAAAACAGAGAAAATAAAGATACTAACTAATATTCACAAGAGAAAAAAAAATTTAATTTCTACTTTTATATTTAAAAAAAAATCAAATTTCGAACATAGTAATCCCATACGGCCATACTCCCATCCTTTAGTCAAATAATAAAAAAACCACTTTGAGTGTCATCAGCTGTACACATCAATTTGTTCAGATCTACTTAACTACATAATACCAATAGTTGGTATGAACATGGTCTACGATGAAACAATTTATGTTCTCAAAATAAAACACTACAGTTCACGTACACCCAGTCTATTAACATTTTATAATGCTTTAAACCTTCTTCTCTTCTCCGCAGCCGCATCTATTGTCCCCAATTTTCTTCGACGGCAATGAAAAATACAAATTGGTTCTATTTAATCATCAAAACAGTTTAATTTTGCTCTAAATGCAAGAGAAATAGAGAAAATTTGGCCGATTGTTTCGATGGACAATCAATTTTATCGGTTTTCTGCACATAACTCGCACACCCGAGTCAACTCAGGAAAAATCGGCTCTCCTCTGACCGATTCTGGTCCGACTCGGCCGAGTCAACTCGGAATCGGCCGATTTTCCAAACCATGGTAATAGCAACAAAAAAGTAGGCTTCAAATACTTTGATAAAGCTAGACAATAACAAATTGCCCAAACACTCTTCGAAAGTTCTAATTTAGGAAATTAGGGTAAAAATTGAAGAAATGGTGATCATTCATGGTTTCTATAATTATACATAATGAGCATTCATCAATACTAAGGTATAACAGCAAGAATAAAATGAGAAACATTTACTTGGTAAATGCAGCTAACTATATTTACATAGTTGCATATTGACTACTGAGATCACTAAGAGATCATAAATTCACGAGGCTTCACCCTTAGATCTGATGCTTTTTAATTTGGAAAAAAAAAAAAATTTGATTGGCTTTGGTTATTATAAAAGACACAATTTATTGTTATTTAAATTGGGATACCTTACTTCAGGTCCGGTTTTAAGAAAAGATCTCCATACAAAGATACAGAGAAGTCTTTCTTAAAGTTTCCTTTTTATTAATATTAATAATTAAAAGATTATAATAAGTGGTTCCCCACCACTCAAGATGACTTTGGGTTTTGCTATGGTAGGTAGGAACCCTGTTAAAGTGGTACAAGGTCTGGACATGAAATCAGGGTCTCGTGCCAGTTTGCAAAAATAATTTTGTGAGTTGATAATCTAAACTAATATAGAAAATGTGTTTTTTCTTCTGTTTTGTACATTACAAAGATGAGAAAATTGTTTTCAGCTATTTGGGAGGTTAGAAAGAGCAGAACTAGGGTGTGATGCGCTCACACCGTGAGCGCACCTCCTATAAAGCGCATTTTCAAAGTTCAAATAGTCGATTCGAACCTTCCAACGTGTTCTTCATATTAAAATGTGCTTGGAAACCAAATTTTACATTTTTTGAAAATTTTTTACTATTTTTTAAAAATCATTGATTAAACTAAACAATAATTTGAAATTTGAAAAACAAATGATTTTTAAAAAATAGTAAAAAATTTTCAAAAAATGTAAAATTTGGTTTCCAAGCACATTTTAATATGAAGAACACGTTGGAAGGTTCGAATCGACTATTTGAACTTTGAAAATGCGCTCTATAGGAGGTGCGCTCACGGTGTGAGCGCATCACACCCTAGTTCTGCTCGGTTAGAAAATAGACATTAACTTTAATGTAATAATTGGTACTCCTTGATTCATTTCTTAATTTCAGAGAAAAAAAATATAATTAATCAAGGTTATTTTTACATATTGGAAGGGCATATGCTAATTGCACACTGGTAAGGTTCAATTTAAGTGTTTATCTGTAAATTAAAGTTCAGTATACCTTCTAAAGCATTTTTCTTTTTCCATTTTTTCCTTTTTTTAAAAAATTTTCACCTACTAAAGTGGAAACATAAACAAGAAAGAAGTTTCCACCTTAGTTCTAAATAAGAACTGATACTTACACTTGAATAAATAGGAAAATTTTCACTTAGTCAAATTAAAAAAAAATTCCGAGTTTACTTCCTTTTGAAAAAAAAATAAACTATTAACTACACAGCTTCAGGTTAGGTTAGGTACAAAATCTTAACTTTACAGAGGGTTACATCATATTTGGGCACATTCCAGAAATATGAAAAGAATAAAAAAAAAAGATCTAATTTTCAATTCTCACCTTGGCAGAAAGGGGAAGCTGCTCTTTATCATTATTTTCATCTGTTTCTTCCTGATTGAAATCAAACTCAGGCTCTGATTTGATGCCTCTAAGTAAGAAAAATCCAGCGATTGTAGCTGACAGAAAGATCAATATAACCCTCAATGGACACATTTCGCCGCCCTCTTTCAAAATCGAGAGAAAGAGGGATCAATTAACGGTTCAAGCAGAGAAAATCGTGGGCTTTTCCTGATTTCGAGTTGATTTGGGGATTTAAGAGAGACGATTCTCCTCTCTCCTCTCTTTCTCTCGCTTGCTTTATCTTTCTCTCTCGGCTTATTTTTTTTTCTTTGTCGATTGGATGCATCACCAAACCCAATATAAGGCACATGACATGAAAAAGGAAGAAAAAAATATATTAAATAATTCAAAAAAAGTTAAGGGCGATTCCTAGCTACAGATTTAGGGCCTGTTCGGATGTTACGGAATTACACGGGATAGGATTTGATGGAGATGGGAACCCACTTTTGAAAAAGCAGGAACCCATGGATGCGGGTACGCATAGAATTAATTATGGAAATGTGTTAAAATGAGTGTTCGGTTGAACAGTGGGATTAATTGTGGGAAATTCTATTTTCTTTCTAAAATGTTATGATATTACACCATTTTTTTTATTAATAAAATATCAATAATACAATTAAATAAATAAATAAAATAATAACATCACATCACATCACATTACTTACTAATTATTATTTTATAACATAACATTACTAATTAACTAGATTAAATAATGCAATTAAATAAGTAGATTAAATAAATAATACAATTTTCTTTTTATTATTATTTTATAAATTAAATAATAACATAACATCACATTACTTATAATTATTATTTTATAAAATATAAATATTGATAAACATTTATAACAAATATAAATATTGATAAACATTTATAACAAATATAAATATTGATAAACAAATAAACATTTAAAATATGTGATAAAATGATATGTCTAGATCCTCGGTATTTTGTTTAGTCCCACAACTAATAATATATATAAAAATAGATGGTCATATGATACTTCTTTGGATGAGAGACAATAGATACTTGAAATGAGAGTTAATTAAATTAGATAGAAGGCCACCACGTGAGATAAGAGAGGAGAGAGAGAGAATGGGAAATTGAAAATTAACTTGGACTTCGGGTTTTGTTTTTCAGAAATTTGCACTTAGTTGGAATTCATTGTAGGAATTTTTTTGAGAAATATTACAAAAATTTTGGCCATCCGAACAGCCTTCGAGAATTTAATTGGGAATCACCTCAAATTCCATCCATTCCCAGTGGGAATGCGCCTGCCGAACAAGGCCAACGTGGTTTCCATTCCAAATTCCAGTCATTGGTTTAGTTTCTCGTTCTTCAGTTTGATTCCCTCAATTTTCGACCATGTAACGAATCAGTAAGACACAATAATATAACTCGTTGCATATTTTCATTCATAAAGTACGCCACAGAACCTGTCTTAACGGATTTGATTGGAATGCGTCGGGTGCACACGCGAATTCGTTCAAAGGTGGGACCCACGACGAATTAGTCTCTAGGTGGATGACAACAGGGGTCCTGACGTGGAGACCCGACCCGACCCAATAAGAGGAAAGACGGTCGCCATCGCCACCAGCTACATCCGTGTGGGCCAGACCTGACCCATTCAAAATCAGAACCGTTCGTACATAGCTATGCACACTTGGCGTTATCTTTTGGAGTTTTGGATGTTCAGACTTTCTGTTTCCTCCTTCATAAAGTTTATATTTACTTTAATTACGAAAATTGTAATATCAAATATTTATTTCGTATATCGCTCGCAGTGGTACAAGTTTCAACATACATATATATTACAAAAAGGAGAGTATAAAAGCCTGTTGAATATTTCATAGAAATTGAAAGGTTCATTAAATAACATTTTGGGTTGTTAGGACTCTCCATCTTATATACAATTTGCAAAAAGCAATTTGTTCTATATATTGTAAAATTAGACAAGTTTTCTTGTGAAAAAATAAAAATTAAGATGAATATGTGCTAAAACAGACATTGTCAAACTCCATGTATATATGCCTATATGTCCAATATTTGTTTATATATTAGCTACAAATGCTTATCATGTATATCCCAGTGATGCAAGAAAAGTATAATCATGCAATACTCCTTGAGTAATTTTTAATTTTTTGTAGTCGTTACAACTAGTCAATTTGGTGAGCGGATTTGTCTCCTTCGGCAGTTCAGCACATGGGTTGTTTGAACTTCTCCAATCGACCGTTGTCAATTATCTATTTGACATTTTTTGGGACTCTCTAGAAATGTCAGGAAAGTATAATACAAAATGTTATCTGGATATTGGTGTAGTGATGATGTTTATCATTATTTTGCTTTCTAAGTGGAGTGCCATTAAAGGCAGCATTGTTTCTTGCATTGATATGTGCTAAGATTGCCCCGGCTCGTGGGTTGTTTAGGTGCATTACAAGTAAGACTTTTTTTAATTTGTCATTTAATTTCTTATTTGGTTTGGCGCATAATATCTCACTATTTTCTTAATGAAAAGGTGAGTTGGATTAGGTTGGATTTCATTTAGAGTATTTATAATGGGGCGGCTAAAATTAGGAATGACAAAAAAGCCCATGAATCCCTGAGATATCTCAAAAAGAAATCCGTGCTTATTCGAAATGCATGGGCCAATATTTATTGTGCTTTTGATTTGTGCAGAAAGTATTTGAACAGTCCGGATTTTCCACATATCAAATCCAACCCTATCCAATTCATTGACATCTATAGTTGGAGTACACATTAATCATGTTTTTGACATAGTCCATGAAGATTAAAATATTTAATCAAGAAAGGGTGAAGTATATAAAAAGTACAAGTGGTAGAGGAAATTACGTATACATGAAGTTACAATTATTTCCTCTATTTTTATTAATACTCCAAAAAAAATATATATATATATCAAATCTATCCTCAATCCCAATTTTTTACTAAAAATACCTTGACCCCCCCCCCCCCCCCCCGCTCGTGAGGCACTTTGGTTTTTTTTTTTTTAGAGACAATATGAATAGCAAGATGCTGAAATCTAACGCTAAAAATTCGAATTTTTTTTGAAATATTTGTTAGATTACTTCTTTTAAGCATATTTATACTAAAATACGCTAAATTACTTGAAATTATGTTAAATTACGTTGAATTACACTAAATTACTTTAAATTACGCTAAACTCTAAACCCTAAACTCTTATTTTGGACAATTTCTAAAACCCTAAAAATTACCGTATATTAAATGATTACAATTTTCACATAACATATTTATAAAAATTAGTGATATTTAAAAGAAACCTTAAACCCTAAACCCTAATTTCTAAACTCTAGTTTCCAACATTTTTATTAATAAATATACACACTTTAGCTGGATTTTTTGTTAAGATTACTTTTTTTGATATATAATTAGCATATTTATACTAAAATACGCTAAATTACTTGAAATTATGTTAAATTACGCTGAATAACACTAAATTACGTTAAATTACGGTAAAATACGGTAAATTACGCTAAATTACATATGAATAGGGACGATATTTTCACTGAAAAGGCGAAAAACGACGACAAAACTTCAAACGGCCACAAAACGGTGCTCAAGTGTCCGATTTCAGCAAATGACCACTTTTCGAAAAGCTTGCAAAAATACGCATGAACTTGTACTTTTTATATACTTCACCCTTGTACTTTTTATATACTTGGTATTCTACAAGTTCATAATGAACTTGTACTTTTCAGCAAATGACCAATTTTTACTATTTAAGTAGCTCAGTAAATTAGTTACATAATGAACTTGTAGAATACCAATTTTTACTATTTTCGAAATTTTTTTACTATTCTTTATGATTCATGAAAAATGGCACAAAATCGGTCTACTTTTAGTGTAATTTTGCGTAGTTTAGCGTAATTTACCGTATTTTAGCATAATTAGCGAAGTTATTGTAATTTAGCGTAATTTAACGTAATTTAGTATAATTCAACGTAATTTAACATAATTTCAAGTAATTTAGCATATTTTAGTATAAATATGCTAATTATATATCAAAAGAAGTAATCTAACAAATATTAAAAAAAAATCCAAATTTTAGCGTTAGAATTCAGCATCTTGCTATTCATATTGTCTTTTAAAAAAAAAAAAATCCAAACCGCCCCACAGGGGAGTGGTCTGGTATGAATAGTGGACCGCCCCCAGTGGGGTGGTCAGGGTATTTTTAGTAAAAAAATTGGAATTGAGGACAGATTGATATTTTTTTTTTTTGAGGTATTAATAAAAAAGCGGCAACTATTTCCAAGGATTCAGGAAACTAATGCAATTTACAATAAAAATAATATTTTAGAAAAACAAAAGAAATGTACATTTAATCATATATATATATATATGTGTGTGTGTGTGTGTGTGTGTGTGTGTGTATTCAATTAGGTGAACTCGTATTATCCTTTTTTTGCTCATTGAATATTGCAATTAAATTAAGAGCTGAGGTCAGTTGTCAATGAATTAGCTCAATAATTTTGATAATCGTAAAAAATAATTTTTAATTTACACACATAAACATATGAAAAATGATAAATTTTTATGCAAGTTTCAACGTATGCCAAGAACTCTAAAATTACAACGGATCACATTTAACGGCATTTAAATTGAATATCAAATACCATTCAAATTGACAAACAGAAATTATTATAAATATATTTATAAGACTAGCAATATTTTATTTTCTATTTTCTTTTACTTGATTTATAGAAAACATTATTTATATTTGTCAGCCTAAACCATTTCAACCAAAAAATTTATTTATAACATACTTCAAAAAAAAAAAAATTAAACCAAATAACTATCGTTTCTGGGAATTTCGATTTTCACCACAGCCGCACCGGCATTCTGCGGACCCATTTCAGTGAGGCCGCAGAATTCCAATGCAGACCCTTAAATGGGTCCGCAATATGCCAGTGCGGACCCATATTTTTTTAAATAAAAAATTGAAATCTGTAATTTGTTTTTTTGTTGTAGAAATATTTTTATGTTGTTAAATCAGTTATTTATTTTAGTTTCAAATGTTGTTTAAATTGATATATTTTTGGTTGTATCGTATTTTAGAAATGTCGTTCGTTTGGAATATTTTAGATATGTCATTCATTTTCAATAATTTAGATATGTCATTTGTTTGGAATTTTTTTGTATACGATGAGATAATGGAATCAACAAAATAAATAAATAACATAAAAGAAACTAATTCAACGAAATAAATAAGTATCTGACAAAACATTTAACAGTACTACAAATGAAAGCCAACGACTTAGGACTAAATACCGTCCTCACCTTCTTCTTCATATACCCTCGCCCCCGCCTGGAGAGTGGCGTCTCGTCAGTCTCTGCTGAGTCTGTAGAGTCCTCAGCCCGGACATCCAAAGACTGAACCGGCTCGTCATGAACCTCCTCAATCTCAGATGTCTGCTGGATTCCAGGACCATAAACCGTGGTCTGTCCAGACTCAGCCTGCGTGAATAGAAACGTCGTGGTCTGTCCGGAACATCTGCCAGCGCACTCTCGATGTACTGGGACATCTCGTACGGCATGGCTGTAGAGCCATGCTGTGTACCTCTACTGGAAGAAGGTACACCTCTACTGGAAGACGGTATTCTCTACTGGATGTCATGCTGTATTTGATAATTTTTGATCAAATATGAGAGTTTTGGTACAAGTCCAGTTTAATGTTGGTGCTCAAATAATTAATTTTGGTGAAATAAACCTAGTTAAATTTTGATACAAGTCTAATTTAACTCAAACAATTAATTTGGCAAAATAAACCTAGTTAAATTTTGGTACAAGTCTAATTTAACTCAAACAATAAATTTTGGTATAATAAACCTGTTTAATTTTTGGACAAAATCCATTAATTTTGGTACAATTCTAAACCTAAACTTAAACCTACATTTTGATACAATTCTATTTGTGATGTCTCATTATTTGACCTACAAATCCGACCAATTTCTGTACCAAAAGCTGTGTTTTAAACCACCAAACGTGTCTATTACATTGAATATATATAGAATGTGGTACTGCTGCGTTTTTATTCTTACTTTGCAGAAAACGAGCGAAATCAGGGAAGATTGTGAGTTCTGAAACCCTACACGCGGCCGCGTCATATCCGATGCGGGTCACGTCAGACCCTGAAATTTCAGCACCCGAACTTAAAACAGTCATAACTTTTGACTCGTAACTCCGTTTTGAGTGTATGACCACTTTTCGAAAAACTTACGAGAAGATCTACAATCTGAGCCAAAGACAGGCATGCGGGCCGCGTTAGATCCCACGCGGGTTGCGTCAGACTTTTTCGGAAACAGAAGCAGAATTGGAAACAGAGGCTAATTGAAGGAAGGTCGGCCGGAAAAGCTATAAGACGGGATTCCTTGCTACAGGGGGATTAATTCTGCATTTTGGTGAGCAAGAGACAGATTCTAGGGTTTGGACTTGACGGCTAGCTTGGAGATGAAGTTGAGAAGCGAAAGACGAAAGTTCTTCACGGATCTTCTTTGTATTTCGGGTTTTGTCATGGCTATTTCTTCTATTATTTGTTTTGTTTGCTTTTTGACTATGTTTGAGTAGTTTACTTAGTTTTTAGGGTTACGATGTAGTTTGATACTTTATTTTGTATGCATGTTGTTTGAATCTGTGTTGAATGTTAGTGTATAATTGTTTGAGTACTATTTTAATTATTTTGTTGAAGTTGATTGAATGATTCTTGATTGTCTACTGTTAGATGTCTATAGCATCTTTTCTAGTAATTTGGCCTTGATGTTTCTCTCAACCAAACTTAGTTGAGGTAGGTTTACGAGCCGTGAGGCGAGACCAAATAGTAACCGAGAGGTGAACTTTTCCATTTATCGAGAGGTAATGGTTACCTTTAGTAAACCGGACAATTAACTTAGATTAAAAACCTAAGAAGGTGAAATTGTATTTCCGATACCAAGTTTATTAAGCCAACAAACGAGAGTTGAGGTTTAGGAACATTAGGTTCGGTCAATGAACCCTTACACCAAAGAACAACGCAGAAACAGACAGCTGCTGCATTCACTCAAGGTCCACGCGGGCCGCGTATGAGAGTACGCGGGTCGCGTCTTTCATGCGGGCCGCATACGAAAGTACGCGGGTCGTGTGTGGTACCGAGAGGCAGAGTCGTAGATGAAATCGAAAATCCTGGAAACGCTTTTCTCCATTTGATAAAAGTCAAACTTTACTTTCTGTCATTGTTGAACTTAGAAAATTAAACAAACCAAATCAACATTTTCCAACTTATAGTACCTAATTGATTTAAGTAGAGTCCAGATTAGATTTGAACCGTCCTGTGGATCGATACCTGACTAAATTATACGATAGGATTGTGCACTTGCAGTCTAGTCGGAAGTTAATTCAAGGTTTAAAAGGTACAGCTTACTGTACTGAAACTTTGTGATACACTTTTGTACGAATAATTTGCTCAAACAATTAATATTTGGTACAATTCTATTTAAATTTCGGTACAATTCTAGTTCTAAACCCTAAATTAATATCTAATTCTAAACCCTAAATCTAAATTCTAAACCCTAAACCCTAAACCTAAACCTAAACCCTAAACCATAAACCCTAAACCCTAAACCTAAACCTAAATCTAGTTACTACTCTACACTAAAATTTAAAACTAGAAAAGAAGAAGGAAACTTACCCGAGGTCGAAGGGATTGAAACTTCTTTGAATTGATACAAAAAATGAAAACAGTGGACCCCTTATATACCTTCCCAGGGGTCCGCACCGGCATATAGCAGACCCTGGGTCCACACAATGCCCGTGCAGACCCATTTAAGGGTTCACATCGGTATTTTGCGGCCCCGCTGAAATGGGTCCGCAGAATGCTGCTACAGCCGTGGTGAAAATTGAAATTCCAGAAATCGATGGTTATTTGGTTTATTTTTTTTTAAAGTATGTTATAAATAAAAATTTCGGCATAGTCAACTTATCCAAAGTTTTAAATTATTATTTCTTGAGTTTGTCGTACTATCTAACAAAGTTATTAGCAAAGATATTCTTCCATTTTCGTAGGAATAGTTAAGAATATTTAATCGTTTACATAAAAAAACAGAGAGAAAAAAAAAAGTCAAAGAATTAATTTTTTCCAACAATTGTGCTCCCCAATCCTCTCATTCAAAAAACAAGATACATAGGAAAATGTTTAAATTAATGTCCGTGACAATCTGTTTAATTAATTCAATTAATTCAAATTGCGGACTATAGTAGAAGTTATTATATATAATCATTTTTGTTAGAAAATGTTTGATATAGTACAAGGTTATTATGTATAATCATTTTCAATAGAAAATTATTATATAATACCATCTAAGTCATTTATGATCATTATTTTTAAACAGTTCTAGTAAAAATCTGTCATTTTTATTTTTTAGATCCAAAATATAATTGTTTTTCTTTGCTAAATAAACTTCTATATTAGGCTATCCACCTACAAAACTACAAACAAAAATGCACAAATTAATCATCATTTGACAATGCAACAACAATGCAAGCTGAATTGCCGTGATCAACTGATGCATATCAAAAGTACTTCACACAGAAATGCAGTTCACCCTGTATATAAAAGCATGCATTGTAAAACAAAAACAAAAATAATTTCTCTGCAAACACAAATAAATGTAAGGCTTTGATAATAGTGTTTAGTTTAATTAGATATTATTTTAAAAATTAAATACCACATTTGTAAGATATTGGAGACAACTAACTTAAATTATAACTAAGTTTAATATATTACATATGGGCAGACATATTAAATAAGGCGTATTTTATTTTGGAAAAAAATATTAAAAATATGAAAATCATTATTACACAAATATAAAATTCTAATTAAATTTTTTTTAAATTAACAATTTAATTCAAATTAGATAAATCTCCTTGTTAACAATATTATAATCAAACTTCCAATGGTATGTTAAGACTAACATACAAATTTCATCAATATAAGTTAGTAAATGTACGGACAAAACTTTAACTAATTTTATTCTCATTGTTAACAAATTTAACCCTAAAAAAATTAACACAAGATATACTTCGTTGAAAAAAATAACTAGAAAGTGGATCTCTACTATATCCATAAAATATTATCAGGAACATTGCTCCTGACAAAATACAAAATCAAACCCTAATTTTATTATAGTTGAAAAAGTTAATTCTAACATTCGCAACATATATTTTATGTCATCAAACAGAAAAATTAGGAAATGTTTGATTCAGAGATTAATTCATCAAACCTAGTATGTACTAGAAAAACTAATGAAAAAATAAACTAATTTTTGACGCAATTATTTGGTTTTTGCTCGAGTCTTTAAAGTAATAATTAGTGGTGTTGGATGCAATATGTGAGTCTTTTGTTGTAAGTTAATACTTTTAGATTAATAAGTCATTTTGTAAAAAATATTTAAGAGAATGTTTTATCTTTTTTAAAAGTTGGGTTTTTGTAAAATTTTCCGTGAGTATAGGTCTCATGGCTTGTGTTATGAATTATAAACTCCAGCAATATGTGAAATTAAATAATTAAGTATTATTTTTTTTTTTTTTTTGCAGAACTTGTAATAAGTTCCTTCTCTTATATTTCATATAGTTTTTTTCCTTTTTACTATTCAAAATATGCTATTATCTCCGTTGATTTTATATATTCAATATTCAAATACATTATATGTAGATACTTTTTATACAAAATAATCATCAATACTAAAAAAAAAATTATATCCAAGGAAATCAATATTGACTTTTTGCAAGTTTTTTAGAGTCTAGGAGCATGGCAAAGAAAGATAACAAAAAATAATAATAAAGGATATATAAAGCGTAAAAACAAATAGCATACAAGAATAACAAAATTAAAGAAACCAAAATGAGGTATGAACAAATAAGGAATAATATATAAGATTAACAAGAAATATTTTAAATAATACAAAACTAGTGGGTGCAGCGGGGGAAACCGATCTCTCGGGTGATCATCAGCGACGAAGCATCTGCGTCCGGGTCATCTGCTACCGATTTCGGTCATCAGCGACCGGTCAATCCATCAGCAACCGGCGAAAAACCCTTTAGCGACCGATTTGGCCGGTCGCTGATGGGTGTGAATGCTGTAGTGTCATACCGTTCTTTAACTATGTCACAAATCTCAAAATGAATCACACATTTCGCACCGATTTCTTTTTTTTACTCGGCTAGAACGAAATCCATATCGAGACCTTTCATCCTTTATTGTACACTCAGACTCTCAATAATATGAATACAGTTAATTCAAAAAAAAAAAAAAAACGGGGACGGGGACGGGGGAGGAGGTCATCATGCCTTCGACAAATAAAATATAATTTTAAAATAAAATAGATGGTTAAATCAACTTAAAAGTATTGATGTTTGATAGTAGTGAAATAAGTAGATGAAGTAGTATTAAATAAAAACAATTGTTTCCATGTAATGACCTAGCAAGTAATATAGTAATGAAGATATAAAGCATTTTCTCTTTTTGCTATTTCAAAGCTCAATTGTTTTGAGCATTTTCTCTTATTTATTTTTAATCATTCATTTTCTTTTATTTTGTAAGTTATACTTCCCGTGTAACAAACTTTCAATCAATTAAATATGGGCTAGATCCATATTTCTATAAAAAAAAATAGTGATGAAGATATAAGGAATGATTCCAAAGAAACTAAGTGCATCATAGCATTTAAATCACCACTACTTTACTTGCCAAATTAACACGCCCTGATATTTTAAACCCTAAGAAAAATCAAAGTGTAAACTTTAGTCTTTAATACTATAATGCTAAGTTTAAAAAAGAACAAAGAAACTGAGAGAAAAGATGAAGATAGAACAAGAAAGAGAGGAAGGTAAAACTCTTGTGCTTCAAAATTAAATGTATAAAATCATTTAAATGTTAATATTTAGAAGCAAATAAAAAAGAGTCAGAGTCAGACTAGAGTTGTACAAAATCGCTCAAACTCATAATTCGCTTGCTAATTGTTCGCTTTAACTCGCTCATTTACAACTCAAGTTAGTTCTAACTCGAGTTGGCTAACTCGTTTAATAAATGAGCTAAGTTTGAGCATACCCCAACTCGCTCATTAACAACTCAAGTTACACAAAATTCGTCACAATAAATCTCATGCCCTTTTAGATGACTCCTAAGCTGCTATTTGAATTGTTTGTTTTGTTAGGTGTCTTGTTAATTATGTTTGAATTGTTTGTGTTTAGATAAACTCTTACTAAGCCATTTGAATTGTTTGTATTTAAATAAACTTTTTACTAGTATATAACTATAACTAAGGAAATTGACTTGTCAAATGAGTTATAAATGAGTTGTGAACCAACTCGAGTTGGCTTTACAGCTCGTTATTGTCATCCCAACTCGAGTTGACTCACTCATTAACTAAGTGAGCTGAGCACGAATTAGAGGTAACTCGCTCAAACTCGGCTCATTTACAGCCCTAAGTCAGACATATTCGATCATCCTTTTTCTCACTTCTTTTACCATTTTCTCAAACTTAATTTTCCTAAAAATATTGTATCCAGTTTTGCCCAAACTAAATTGAATTTAGCAAGCAAAATGCAAAATTATTTGACAAGCAAAGCAAGTTCATCCTCTTTTTTGCCTTTTTTTTTTGGGGAAAGAACCACCTTTATGTCAATTCACAGAACGATCTCTATTGACAATTCTTATCTCCTCTTGAAAAAACATTATGCATAGGCAATATATGTCTTTGATATGCCAAATAAAACGAAAATTTTAAAAAGTTGCATGAAGTGGGAATGCACTTGATCCAACAATCTTTCTTAAAGAAATTTAATTTTAGACACATCAGAATTGGAATTTTTAAGTGGTCATTTACTTTCTTTATAATATTTCATAAGTTGTTTAGTGAAATGGTGAGTTGCGTTAGGTCCGATTCCACTGAAGTGATATATGATGGGCGGCTACTACTACATGCAATTTCGTCTACTCATAGTCTCATAGTCAAACTAAAGTTACATTACTAACCCGTGAATAATAAAGAAAAAACATCACGTGAGTTAATGTAATTAATATGTTATTGTTGATCTATGCAATTTTTTTAATTATGTTGTTTGACTAATTTACAAAATATACAATAATTGAATTTAACGATTTATTTGTATGAGTGAGTTTGCAGGTTCAAGAACATTATAATTGAAAGATTGAAGTTGAAGACCAATGGAATCAACAAGACTTTACGAAAATCAAGAATATAAATTGTAATATAAAATAGATTAGTAAGGTAAATTTTAGATTGTTGATTTCAGGAACTATCTGTTCGGTACGGAAGCAAACCGTTCAGTACGGAATGTATTGAAACGGTATCGGACGAATACGGTAGGGAAGAATTATTTTGTTGACAAACCATTCAGAACGGAAGGTTCCGTAAAAAGACAGAGAGTTTCTGGGATAACACTATCCATTCTGAACGGATATAGACTGTACTATACGCTACTCGAGAAACACAGATTTGAGGAAAATACCCTCTCCATTATGTACGTACGTAAATGTATTGAACGGACAATGTAATATTCAAAGGCGAAATTCAAATTGAAATACATTTGAACTATCCGTTCAGTACGGAAGATTATCATACTGAACGGAAGAGTTCAATTACCTAATTCTAGAACTCTCTTTATAAATAAAGTTACTATCCCAACTTCAGAATTAAGCAAGCCGCCCCAAATTTTAGAAAGCACAAATTCTGTGTTCTTGAGAGCTTTCTTCTTTGAGAGAGCTTAAACTTCAAAACTCCATTGATAATCTCAAATTCACTTGACAAATCTTCTCTAGATTTAGTTAGGGTATTGGTTCTTGTTCGATAGTGTGGAGATCTACTTTAGTGCTCCCTTGTCATAGTCGAGTGACTTTCCCGCTTGTAGGGCATTAAGGGGCTCGTCGACTCGAGCATTTCCGCTCACATATAAACATAGTTGTGTGACGATCCTCTGTGTATGACTCTCCAGCTTGAGCTTTTAGGCTCAACTTTGTACACGAGTTAGGCCGTAACTTTCCATTATTGTTGGGCTCACGTGTTTTTTTTAAAAAAAAAAAAAGGCATAACGCCCGTTTCATTGATTATGAAACCTGAGTTCAAAGTACAGTAAAAAGTAAAGAAGCCCAACGTTAGCTCTGCCTATACAATAGCAGCAGCACAAAAGATCTAAAGCATCAGAGAATGAGAAAGAGTTCGAATAGAAAAGCACAGTATATCAAAAGCACAGCAGAGACTGTGATATCAACAGCAAAAGCAATGAGATGAAGAGCATTAATCTGAAGACTCCGAGTCTTCAAAAATCCATTGTAACAGCTGAGCATCATCAGGTGAAGCAACCTGGAGAGGCACAGCGTCCAGATCTTGAGGCATCCAGTGATTGGCAGCCAACTGTATTGCTTCAGTCATTTTCCCTGTCCAATGACTGATAAGAGAGATAATAGTTAGAATCGTATTACGGCCCGAGTGAACTATAGAGTTATTAAAGCACAGGTCATTACAGGTGATCCAAATACCCCAAATCACAGCACTAAACACCACAAGGAAAGCTGTTTTTGGTATTTTGGGTAATGTTAAGGCAAAATTCAACACATCCTGAATGGAATGCCACTGTGGGTAGAGGTCCTGACAGTGTCCCATGTAAAACCAAATATGTTTAGAAAAGTAGCATTGAAAAAACAGGTGATTAGCATCTTCAGAATGATGACAAAAAGAGCATGAGACATCTCCAGTCCAACCTTTCTTACAAAGATTAGATTTCGTTAAGATTTTATTTTGGTGCATCAACCACATGAAGGCACGAATTTTGGGTGGAATCGGAAGTTTCCACCATAGCAGAGGATGTAGTTTAGGTATACCCCTAAAGTTAAGAAAGAGATATAAAGATTTGACAGTATAGAGGCCCGAGGAATCCCATTGCCAAGTTAAGTGATCATTCCCTTGTGAAAAAGGGAAGGTCTCTAAGATTTGGAGAAGGTGGAGCCACTCCAAGAGAAGGACACCATGTAATGCCCGTCGGAAAATGACACCCCTGCCCCCTGTGTTAAAAACCTCTTGCACAGTGATATTAGGTGCAAGACATATCTCATATAGTTGAGGTAATTGAATGGACAAAGGTGAGTTGTGAAACCACTTATCGTGCCAGAATTGTACTGCCCCCTGTACTCCTGGAATGTGAGTAATACCAATATTGCAAATTTGAGATAAACGGCTAACTGCCTTCCAAAAAGGAGATTGTAGGTTAAGGAGGAGATTAGCTTGTAAACACGTTTTCCACAAATTAGTGTACTGAGGATCCCGAAATCTCCACCACCATTTGAGTAATAGAGCACAATTCATTTGATCAAGGTCCAAAATGCCCATGCCACCCAATTTCTTAGCAATACAAACATTATGCCAATTAACAAGAGAATATTTTTTTTGAGTGCTAGTACCTTGCCATAAGAAGAGTCGTCTAATCTTATCAATTGCTCTCAGAACTTTTTTTGGAATCCGATATAGTGAAAGTGTATAGAGAGGGACAGCCGTTAATACCGAATTAAGCAATGTGATTCTGCCCCCAGAGATAACGTTTGATTTTTCCAGCCTTGTAGTTTAGCTCGTACTTTATCGATTAAAAAGCCCCAATCACTGATACGAATTGGTTTTGGGGATAAAGGGACTCCCAAATATTTGAAAGGAAAAGAAGAGAGTTGACAACGAAACAGAGAAGCCAAGAATTGAGCTTCAGCTGCTGTTAAATTGACAGGGAAGAGTTCCGTTTTATCTAAATTCATTTTAATCCCAGAATACCCTCAAAGAACCGCATAAGCCACCAAACAATTTCTACATTGCGGGGATCAGCCTTAAGGAATAGAATTGTATCATCAGCATAGTGACAATTCGTCACTGAATGCTGATGATCACAAGGAGGCCCAAGGCCATGGATGTGTCCCTGTTCTCTGCCTTTTGAGAAGAGATGGCAGAGAGAGTCAGCGGCTAAGTTAAACAAATATGGTGACAGAGGATCTCCCTGTCGTACCCCTCAACGGCAAAAGAAATATGGGGTGAGATCTCCGTTGATATTAATGCAAGACTGTGAACTATACAGCCAAGAGGTAAGCCAGGAAATCCAAATCGGGTCAAATCCTCTATGGGTCATAAGTGTGAGTAAATAATCCCAATTAATTTTATCGTATGCCTTTTCAAAATCAATTTTGATTATCACTCCTTTTTCTTTAGTGGTGTGACAATGATGAAGGATTTCATGGCTTAGAACGACATTGTCAAGAATGTATCTGCCTTTGAGAAATGCTGACTGATGTGGGCTAATTAGGCGTTGTAAAATTGGCTCAAGACTGTTGGTCAGAATTTTGGACAGAATTTTAAAACTGCAATTTACCAAACTGATAGGGCGAAATTTTTGGATAAGTTGTGCATCTTTGGATTTTAGAATAAGACAGATTATTGACTTATTCAGAAATTGGAGTTCTAGAGTCCCTGAGTGAAAAGCTTGACAGAGTCTCATGAGATCAGACTTGATTGTATCCCAAAATTGCTGATAAAAAAGAAAGGTTAGACCATCAGGGCCAGGAGCCCCATGTGGGTCAGAAGAGAAGATAGCTTGATGAATTTCCTCTTCTAAGAAAGGATGAGTGAGAGAAGCATTTTCAATACTGGATACTTTATGCTGAGATGCCCAAAAAGAAGGATCAATAGAACCAAAGGTACCTCCTGGTGTGCCTAGAAGATCTTTGTAAAAATGGAGAATGTGGGAATGAATATAGTCAGCACTGTTGGTGAGAGTATTGTTAATTTCTAAGGAAAGAATTTTGTTTTTCCTATGTCTAGTAGTAGCTATTCTATGAAAATATTTAGTATTAAGGTCCCCTTCTTGCAACCATTGTTGCTTAGATCTCAACTGCCAATATCTTTCTTCCTCTAAGTAAATATCATCTAATTGGTTCTTAAGTTGAATCCATTGTGCCTTTTCTGAGGAGGAAAGATTTCTTTCATCTCTAATATCTTCTAAGATTTGAATTTGACCAAGAATGGCTTTCTTATGTCTTTTCTTTTCTCCATAATAATTCTTGGCCCAACCCTTCATTTTATTCCTAAGTTTTTTAGTTTTGTTATGCCAAGAGAGCCCTAGTCTAAAATCTTGTAATGGAATTTCATTCCACCATTTAATTACTAGAGGGATAAAGTCAGGGTGTCTAAGCCATTCTGGGTCAAATTTAAAAACAGGAGGTGGCTGAGAAACAGGAGTAGTAGTGAGCAAAAGAGGGAAGTGATCTGAACCATATGAGCTCAAAGTTTGGACTGAGGTGTGAGGATATGAATCTAGCCAATCATTACTAACTAAAAATCTATCTAGGAGAGCTTTATTATTACCACTAACCCATGTAAACTGTCTTTGAGGTAATGAGATCTCAATTAAGTGATGATCTCCAATAAAATCATTAAATTTGCCACTAAGTCTGACATCAAAATTAGTGCCAGTTTTTTCATGTCTAGCCCGAATGGCATTAAAATCCCCACAAATAATCCAAGGTTCTTGTCTACCTACTCTACTATGTCTAAGTTCTTGCCAAAAGGCAGATTTAAGATTTCTATCAATTGGAGCATATACAATGGTAAGCATCCAATTGCAGTTATCTTTTCTATCATATAGGAACACATCTATAGAGTAAGTATGAGAGACAAAACTAGTTACTTGGCAAGTATCACTATCACATCCAAACATAATCCCTCCAGATCGGCCATGAGAGGGAAGGCTAAACCAATTATCGAATTTAGAAGAAATAGACTTCAAAATCCTATGTGAGAAATGTTCTTTTTTAGTTTCTTGAATAGCAATAATATCTACTTTAGTATCACTAATAATGTCCTTAAGGATGCGTCGTTTACTAGGCGCATTCAAGCCTCTAACATTCCAATTAAGTACTCTCATTGGATAACTAACTGACCCGTAGTATCCTGAGCTAAAGTTAACCTATGCTCTACTCCAGATTTTTTAAGAATAGTAAAAGCTTGTAAGATCAATTTATCAAAATCTGGCCTATCAAGATTTTTCAGAGCTTGCACTATTTGGTTAGAATCTAAAGGTCCACACCCAAGAGTAATATGATAAGCTCTATATAACTCCTGTATTTCCTCATTAGTCATCCTAGAATATGGAAAACTAGATAGCAATGAGTTACCTGGACCAGAGTTTGAAAGACTGGAGCTAGCTTGAGCTCGAGCAGTGGCTTTAGTGAGAGCATCTTGAGTGTCACCTCCCAAGGCTTTGATTCTGACACTCCTCCTGGTAGGTATCGGGATGCCTGTTTTGGTAGTATGGCGATGACGTTTGGTAGAACTGGAAGGGACTTCTACCACTTGAGGTGTCTCCACCATTTGGGCATTCTCCTTTTGGTGTTGCTGGATCAGAGGGGTAACTAGCTGAGAAATGAGTTGGGAAATGATGGCTGCTGCGTTGGGGGATGGTTCAGGTGAAGGCTGTATGGTCGGAGCAGGGGTCTCATTTGGAGGAGACTGAGATAATTCGGACTGAGTGGTAGGAGGGAGGGGGTGGAAGCAGTGATCGGGGCTGGCGGTGGCGGGAGAAGGTCTTCAACCACCTCTATTTCTTCAAACGGCCCGATGTTCTCACCATGGTAGGGAGCATAAGAAGACGGATACTGTCCGGACCCTATCCCGTAAGCAGGGGGCAGCCAGGGCAACCACTTGGAGGTCCCCCCCGCACTAGCCATAGATGAAGTCGCCCCAGCTGGTGGAGCCGTGAGACCCGGGCCATCAACAACACCATAATTGGGAATTTCATCATCTGAATCGGAGAGGTTGTCAGAGGGAGGAGCGACATTCTTGCCTTTATCCAGAAGGGATTGGTAACCTGGTACCTGCTTGCTATTGGTAGAACCACCAGAGGTATCAGAAATGACAATCCCTCTGTTCGAAGTGGATTTGTCTCCTTTTTTGTGTTGGTTGCCTTTGGAGCCGGTACCAGAGGAGTCATCTTTGGACCCCGGAGAGGCATCATGAGAATGAGGCCGTTTAACCCAAGCCCCGGGGCCCGAGTTGCGCAAATGTTCCAGCTCGAAGATCAAGTCATGGCGTGAGAGATAACCACCAGCATCTCGATGCATGACCCAGTGAGTAGCGGGAAGAAGCATCGGGTTGCACATTCCCAATCGGACACGAGCAAACCGGCGATCCCGTTTGAAACGAGTGGCGGGGTCTAGCTCTAGAACGGTCGCGCCAAAGTCAGTGAAATTTTTTTCAAACTCTTCCCACTGCCAGAACTTGATCGGCCATCCTCGGACACGCACCCATTGAGGAATCATGCGAAGACCTTCCCCATAGCAGGGATCCCACGGAGAGATTTTAAACTGGACATTATCTAGCAGGACATGTCCGCGAGAGAGAGTAGAATCGAGCCATTGTGGAGACGGAGCCTCAATCAAGTATCTGTGTTCATCAAAGCGGCAGGCGATCCATTGAAAGTGCTTCACCAGCTTGCTCAACGCCGTTTCAATCTTGAAGGCACCCCAACCTTGGGTATCAGTCAAGAAGAAACTGCGCTGAAACGCTTGGTCTTCAAGGTCACTAGCCTCGGTACAGTAGAGCGTACGGATCGGGGCCTTCATGGATGCGGATGTCATCGAGGCGGTTTGAGGGGAGTGCACAGGAGGTGTAGGAAGGAGTGGGGGTTGTGAAGAAGGGGGAAGGAAGCAGGGGAAGATCGGATAGTGATTTTGCGGGGACTCGGGGGATTAGTAGTCACCGATCGACAGGAACTCGATCGGTGCCCAAGCTTGTTGCATACGAAACACAAGGCAGCATGTCGACATTCTAAGGCAGTACGACCTTTATCAGCACATTTGAAACACACTGGAGAGGATGGAGAAGATGAAGCGCGCAACTTCTCGAGTGTTGCTCTGACCAACGCTCCGCGCGTGACCGTACTCATCAATGTAGCAGTTTTCGGTTTCCAATGCGATGTGATTTTTTGGCGCGTAGTCTCACTGTTGCTAGCAGGCTGGAGTAGAGATTGTCGATAGGATAGATGAGATCCAGAATGCGGAAGCCCAGGTGGAAGCCCAGTCGCCATTGTTGGATTAGATGAAGAAAGTGGTGGAAATTCAATAAGAGACTCAGGATCCAGCCCAGAGAGAAGAGAAAACGAATTACGATCTGTCATTTGTATATATCCACAGTGTTTTTATTTGATTTTTGTTTTGATTTTTTCTGGATTTTTCAGATTTTTTGATTGGATTTTCGTTATTCGCTCAGAATCGCCTTATTTTTCGTTTCTCTTTTCTCTCCTTGTATCACCTATCTGTTGGACTCACGTGTCACGAGTTGTATCCTTTCTTTTTGGGTAATAGGAAAGGGGTGCCGACGAGGTTGCTCTACACCAGAGACGTAGACATTTTACGCCGAACTCCGTTATCATCCCACATGTCAAATTTCTCTAACTCTACTCTATTTACTTTTATTTGTACACGCTTGATTGTTGAATTGATTGACTTGTTAATTTAAAGGGTTAAATCGAAAAACGACTAGAAGTCATTAAGACTACCTATTCACCCCCCTCTAAGTGCCGTTAGGGATAACACAGAGATCTACTTTAGTGCTCCCTTCGAATAGTCGTGTGACTTCTCGCTTATAGGACATTAAGGGCTCACCTGCTCGAGCATTTGTGCTAACATATATCCATAGTTGTGTGACGGTCATTTTCGTAGGACTCTTCAACTCAAGCTTCTAGGCTCAACCTTTTACACGAGTTAGGCTATGACTTTTCACGTGAGTTGGGTTCATGTGTCACGAGTTGTATCATTTCTTTCATTGGGTAATAGAAAAGACACACCGATGAGGTTGCGTTGCCTCTGAGACGTAGGCATTTTAAACCGAACTCCGTTAACATCCCACGTGTTAATCTCTCTTACTCTTATTTTATATTATTGATTGATTGCGGTTGTTTGTTTGTATTACCTACCAACACGAAAAACGTCTAAGATTCTTTAAGACACCATATTCACCCCCTCTAGGTGCCATTAGAGACAACAATTATGACTTCATTATGTCACGTCACATTACATGAAAAAATTATTTTCATATGACGTGACAAAAATAATATACAACAATCACGTTGTAAATGGTCGTCACGTGTAGTCGAACGTGATCTGATCAGTCACCTTTAACTTTTTTTTTTCAGATTTTAATTTAGTTCATTGGAAAAAAAATCAGATTAAAATGATAAAATATATGAATAAATTGCAAAATTAATTTAAAAAACCAATGTTAGAAAAACTGATCACATAACGTATCAAATGATGTGACATGACATGCCGTGATATTTTTGATAGAGAAAAGATACGTCACGTGCATGAACACATCACATCACCGACATACGATGTGTGTGCCTTGACAGAACCGGTAATAGTGTGACTAATTTTTTTCGTGCCAATTTCTAAAAATAAAAAAATTGGACGACCATTTAATAATGTAGTAGAAAATTGTGGAGAAATGTACGTGCAAGTTAATTTATAATTGCAGATTTCCAATATTTTGAATTATAAGAAATATATAATAAGTAACAATATTTCAAAAATAAAGAAAATGTAAAACCGAACATATATTCAAATACATGAACTCGTATATAATTCTTGCTCAGTAGATACGGCACAAAGAAGCGTAATAACAATTGAGCTATCCACGGCTAAAATTTAAAATATTGTGCGCCTGTATATCCTAATTTTTTATTCTTTCAACATGTACATAAGTAACATAACACCCACTCTGTAAGCTATCACATGTAAATATTTTTTATCTTTAGTTAATGAAAAACTAGTATGGTGTTTGCCAGCTTCCTCTACATTAAAAAAAAATATCCCAAGGTCGGCATGCGATAGATTATATTACTCTTGACTTGACTTTATTCTAAATCTTTAATTATTTTATTTGGTGAGGGCGTGAGGCCCAGCCGCCGCACAACAACGCCCCCGGCTGTTCTTACTTTTTGTATTTCAAAAAAAGGGGAATTTCACTTATACCACTCAAAAATCTCAAATTTTAAAAGGAGAAGTAGCACAGTTGGTTAGGAAAAAGTCCTAAAATTGTTGTACTCAAAGGTTGAGAGTTCGATTCTCCCTCACGACTTCGCAGCTTCTGCAAAGATTTAAAAAAAAAAATTGTGTTTTTCTCTCTAAAATTCATATTATCATATTTACTTTTAAATTTCAAAAACTCATAAATTTATCCTATTTATTAACTTTTCTATTAAAACTCATTTAAAATTTTAAAGTGCCAACTTTATTCTTATTAAAAAAATATAAATAATTAATTTCTCTACTTGTGACACACATCAAAGTGTATGTCTAAATGCCATCATGTACACCTCATAGTAGAGAAATGAATCATTTGTCCTCGGAGACCAACCAGTTAGATGATTGATTTTTTTCTTACTCAAATTACATATTTTTACTTTTTTAATAAAAGGTATAAAAAGGGTACTTTGTAAATTTAAAATGAGTTTTAATAGAAATGTCAATATATTGGGTAAATTTGTGTGCTTTAAAATTTTAGAAGGGTAAATATGATATTATAGATTTTAGAAAGGGAAATACATAATTTTGAGATTTTTTAGAGATACATAAAATTAAAAAAATGGAAATAACTAGAAAATGTTGCTTCTTATAATGTCTTACACATTGAATAGATCTAGTAACGATTAATTATTTACCATCCTGAAATGTCTATTTCCTTTGGCCTTTCTTAATGTTTGTCCGAAATCAAACTCAGAATCACATGAGAGGAAAACAGGGGTCGCAAACAATGTGCAAATTTTGAAGTACAACAATGATCCCTGGGGGTGTTCAGCAGCTCTCCTTAAGGGGATGAGGATTAAAAGTTTAGTTCTTGTTAAGGAGCTCTTGTTCGATAAAGTGGTAAGATTAAAAATGAAGATTTAGTTGAATAAAATATATATTTGATATATAAAGACTTGAATGCTCTTCTCAAATACACATTTCTTGCTTCATGTAATGTTTCAAACAATACTGTATCATCTTCTTGAAGAAATTGACTTTACTGTTACAAGCAAGCAATTAAAAATTTGACTTTACTGTTCCAAGCAAGCAATTAATAAAAAGATAACATCACAAATTTCTTAGTGCACTTCAATTTAACACAGTTTTTTTTACAAAAAGTATCACAAGCTTCAAAGTAAATCTCAGTTCAATTATAATGCGGTAGCTTTTAAGTTCAATACAACCACAAATAGTAGAATTGTTTATTTTTCCACTTCAGCTAAAGAAATATGGTATTCGATTCAAGAAATGCTTGGTTATTTGAAAAAAAAAATTGCACACACCCTTTTAAGTTAAAGCAAGAAATTACAAAAATCCATCAAGTAGCCAAATTATTCACTGCGTGTTTCAATTTTTTAAAAACAAAATGGGATGAATTAGGTGTACCAGTTCATTGCTGGTCTAAATACCAGGTCTGAGTCAGTCCGGTCCCAAATTTTGTTCTCCTGCACTCCTCTCCTTCTCTAGTGTTGTAGCCATGGTGGAAAGAGAGGAGACGAGGAAAAGAAGAGGCAATGACAGTGGCAGCAGCAACGGCAAGTTACACGAAGAACAAAGAAAAATTGCCTTATTTAAAGTGGATCTCAAAATAAAGAGCATTTCAATATGGAGATTCTTGTAATGTTAGATTTACAAGCTTGTTGCTTAAGAATCACCAATTTAGATCGGAAAATGGAGTTTCATTTCTTTTGCACCTGGATTTAGGCAGTAGACTGAGGAGAGAAAGTACGAATAATAATAAAAAATGAACGGTTTCTTGAGGAGCATGGGTAAAATCATCCAGAAAGTTTTTGAAAATGACTTTTAAGGAGGGGTCGGATCTTAAGGCGAGGGGGTAGCCTCCTTAAGTCAATTCACTAAGGAGCTCCCTTAATCTTATCTAAGGAGTGCTTGTTCGTCAGGATTAAGAGAGATTAACGCTAAAGGAAGCCTAAGGAAGTCACGCCGAACAGCTACATTGATTGTAGTTTGCATGGTCAGTTTTATGCGTTGAGAATTTTTTTCAGTGGAAAAGCATTATTGGTCATTAGGTTAACTAATAATGTCATTAATAATTGTGTGTCAATTTGAGATGGAACATATATAACACAACCATATCAAGCAGAGGTTAAAAGGGGATGACGCCTTGATCCGATCCAAACCACAGTACGTATTAATCAATTAACTAACTACTTGGTAAAAAATTATTTTTTGATTTAGTGGCAAAATCACATGTTTTTTATATAAAAGATTATGAGTTCGAATTCAGATGAATTTTTTTTTTATTGTTATAACAAATGTTTAAAAAAGGTGTTGGCCTGTTGGGTGATTTGACCCTCTCACTTAAAACTAACTATTCAGTGGCACATATTGAATCATTAATCTAACATTGAAATTATATGTAAATTAATAATATATATACTATTAAATTTATATTAAGTATTAAAATGTTATATATGATGTGATTTTTTAATGCGTAGAATTTGAGCTGTATTTTTAGCTTCCTGTGGCGTTCTCTGTGTAACACAGTCTGTGATTGATTCCTTTGGTGCTTGAGTGCTTCTGTTATGCGCTTAGCCCAAGATAAATAGAAGGAAACTGTTTTTCTCAATTTTCTGTGGGTCTAGTCTTCCAGGTTGGCAGTGAGCCATACAGTATATCCTTCTGAAAGGGTCCCACATATCAGTTGCTTTCTCTCCTGGGTTCGAGAACTCGGATTCACGGAAATAAACTGCGGTTATTCCGATTCCAACCATTCGAAGTTTTCCTTACGCGCACCTCAATTGAGAAATTTTTACAGACACGAAGCTCAACAAAGTTGAATGATTGAAATTGAAATAACAGAAAACTGTTATTTCTAACAACAGATTTATTTACCGGATTCACATCTATCTGTTCATGAATTTCTGCCTTCAGCATTTTTTTTTGGGTTTATTTGTGCTTATAATTTGTAATACTGGCTGTATTGCATATATAACATAGACAAATCAAGTTGGAGACAAAATCTGAGTACTTAATCAACACTTATTCACATTTTAATCCTTAAATTCTATTTCCTCTTCAGGATCATTTACTTAGTAAATGATGTACAACTTTTGAGATGCAATTGCCTCACCAATAATGTATGGAACTATGAATTAATTAGTTCATTATTGTATAAACAAATATTGGCATGGAGTCAGACTTTCATATTATGTGAATCAATCATATAAATGTTTAATACTATGAATGAGGATCTATTTTACAATACTCATAAGAGTTAGTTTTGAAAAATTAAGCATAAATACAAAAATTATATAAACAATTAAGTATAAACATAATTTTTTTGGAAAAAATAAGAGTCAGTTTGCCCCCACTCAATTTATATAAATCCGCCGATGAACAAACATGCATATGTATATTAGGTGCTGCGACACTTATTATTATTCCTCAATGATTACATAACTATGTATTATTTATTGTAACTTGTAAGTATCATTTTTGGTAGACCGCGCATCACGCGTTTTGCTAGCTGGTTTAAAAGATTTGAATTATCGCTAACTTTAATGGAAAGATTTCATATGTAACTTATTTTTTTTTCTTTGATATCTTAAGTTAAAATAAAATAAAAAGATAATGGTTACAAAGCGGAGCAAGTATATATTAGAGAATAAGAGGTTTTTAAAGTCAACCATTTAAGAATAGTTGAATGCATCAATCACGCCACCATTTTTCGTGTCTATACTTTTTAAATTCTAAATTCAAACTTAAGTAATAAATTAAAATTGCTAGATATTATCCAAATTATTTTTTTCATGAATGCATAAAATCTTATATCATTTCAACATCATTTTTATAAATATAAAATTTAAAAATGAAAGTCTACAATCTATTGATTAATGTCATCCAAATTTTTTGGTTAAAAAGGCATAGGCCCAGTTTCATTAAAAACGAAACATAGTGTTTGTAACACAGAGGATGTCATAATTCATTGGAGAAGTTTCTCCCCGCTACCATATTTAAAACCTAAGTACCTAGAAATACGTACCTCAAAACACATCGCCTGAATCATACATAAAGGCTAACACAAAAAAAATACACATGTAACCACAAAACACAAGCAAATCCAAATAATACTAACTGGCTATGGTTTAGAAGACACAAAATGAATACGACTAAAAGAGATGATATTGAATCATCACAAAACGCCTGCTCTAGTCTTCCTCCCTTCAATTGCTCTCAGTTGAAGACTCCTCTATGAGCTAGAAAGAGATACTTTCATCTTCTCCTGGAAGAATGATTATGAGAGGGATGGCATCCATGACATCTTCCTGAGGTTAACATACTTCATTTCTATGTTTCCAAAGTGTCCAACAAGTTGCACTAAAAACTATAAGAAATGCAGTTCTTTCTATTTTAGTTAGAGCAGAAGCAAAATGAAAAACAGTTTTCAGAGATTTCCAATGTTGGTAATGGAGTTGGTTTTTCCTAACCAGTACCAGATTTGCTGAACTAGTTGACATTGTAGGAGGAGATGGTTAACAGCTTCAGGTTGATCACATAACATACATTGAGTACTCCCTAACCACCCTCTTTTACTAAGGTTAAACCTTTGTTAGAATTCTGTTTCTAAAAGTAAGCCACATAAAAATCTTAATTTTAGAAGGCACAGGTAATGTCCACCAAAGCAAAGGTTGATCCACTAAAACCCCTTTATAATTAAGGACATGGTATAGAGATTTCAACTGAATTTTCCTGTAGATTCCCATTCCCAAGAGAGCCTATCAAAATCATGAGTGAAAGAGAAATGACTAAGCATGTTTAAAACTTGAGTCCATTCTAACAAGCATATTCCTGTACGGACATCACTAAACAATACATTTTGTCTTTGAGAATTAATGACCTCATTAAACAGAACATTTTTGGTTATACACATTTCATACAGTTGTGGGTATCTAGAAGCAAGGGAATAATTTTCAAACCAAATATCTTCCCAAAATCTTACTGCTGATGTTTTACCTGGGGTATATTGAACACTACTTGAACCTAGAGTCTCAAGTTTGAGTATTTCAGACCAAAAAGGTGAGACATGCCGAGTATAAGTATCATAATATAAGTAAGTGATCAGGGTTTTCCAATAGCTACTATAATTGGGATCTTTAAACTTCCACCACCATTTTGTTAGTAATTAAGTTCATATCTCGTAAATCTAGAATATCTAAACCTCCATATGATTTAGCTAAGCAAGCAACATACCATTTAATTAAGGAGTATTTTTTTCTAGATTTATCTGTACCTTGCCATAAAAACCTACACCTGATTTTATCTATATCTTTTAAAACAGTACAAGGGACTTTATATAAAGATAATGCATAAAGAGGTGTTGAGAGCACTGAGTTGATCAAAGTATGTCTACCTCAAATGGATAACAATTGCCCTTTCCAGTTTTGAAGCTTTTTTTCAAGTTTAGAAAAAAAAAAGTCCAGTCTTTGACTGTAAGTTTCCTATCATGTTATGACAAACCTAGATATTTAATAGGGAAAGAAGCAGTTTTACATTAAAAAGAAGCAGCTAAAGCATCCAGTTGATCAGTATTGATACTATACATTCAGTTTTGTCTAAATTTATTCTTATCCTAGAGACTGCCTCACAGGCTTGCATAGCCCACCAGACATCCATGACTACTTCATTATTAGCCTCTAAGAATAGTATAGTGTCATCTGCATAATGACAATTAGTGAGTGTTGTATAGTGAAAGCAATTTGGTCATAAACCTCTGATCACATTTGCATGTTTCCCCTTGGTAAAAATTCTACTAAGTACATCAGCTGCCAATATGAAAAGAAAAGGAGAGAGAGGGTCACCCTGTCTCACACCTCTCTTACAATAATAGTAGGGTGTTAACTCTCCATTAACATTAATACAGGATTGGGAACTAAGAAGCCATCTATGTATCTAAGAAATCCACTTAGAACTAAAACCTCTACTATGCAGGACATCTAAAAGTTACTTCCAATGAATTTTATCATAGGCTTTTTCAAAATCTACTTTGATGACTAATTCCATTTTGTTATGATTCTTACTGTAATGAATAATCTCTTGGCTTAACACAACATTATCTAAGATATACCTATTTGGCAGAAATACTGCTTGGTTGTCATCTATAATTCTAGACATAATATGTCCTAATCTATGTGTAAGAATTTTGGATAAGAGTTTAAAGATGCAATTCACTAAACTAATAGGTCTATATTTGTTAATAGTAGAAGCATTGGATTCTTTAGGAATGAGACAAATAATAGATTTATTGAGTTTATCAAGATTAGAGTATTATTATAGAAGCTAGAGCCTATTTGGAAAATGTCATCTTTAACTAAATCCTAGAAAAATTGATAGAACTTAAAAGAAACACCATCTGGACCTGGGGCTCCATTTGGTTCACAATCAAACAGAACATGTTTTATTTCTTCTAAAGTAAAAGGATCTTCCAAAATAGAATTCTCATTGGGAGTGACCTTATCTGCTTCTTCCCAAAAAGTATCACTTAAGAAGGCATATTTGATACCAGTTGTTCCTAAAACTTCTTTATAGTAAGCATGAACATGTTGTTTAATGGTTGTTATATCCTGAGTTGGAGAGTTATTAATATTTAAAGAATTAATTCTATTTTTTTTTATTTCTATGATTAGCTATGATATAAAAATATTTAGAGTTGTGAGCCCCCTCTTCTAACCATTTTTGTTTAGACCTTTGTTTCCAAAATATTTCCTCTAGATATATCTCTTCCAGTCTAGTCTTAATAGTAGTCCATTCTTCCACTTCATGTGGAAGTAACTCTCTAGTTTCTCTAAAGATATCCATAGCTTTAAGTCTTTCTAAGATACTTTTTTTTTTCTTTTTTCTTTTGGCTATAAAAATTCTTAGCCCATCCTTTTATTTTTCTTCTAACAAATCCTATCTTTTGTACCCAGCTATGAGTAATATCTGCACCCTTGAGTTGAAATTCATTCTACCACTTCACCATCAATCTGCAAAACTCCTCGTACCTGTTCGGCAGACAAGCTTAAGCTTCCTTAAGAGTCTAAGGACTCTTAATCCAGCCGAACAAGAGTTCCTTAGATGGGATTAAAACACCTCCTTAGCAGAAATTCTTAAGGAAGGTCTACTCCTTCCTTAGTCAATTTGCCTCCTTTAGAGGTTCCTTAGCTCTTTTTCACGGTCTATAGTACCCTTGTAAAGTGTGCTCCTTAAGCACCTGTGAATTGTTTATTGTTTTTTCATCTTTCTTCTTCCTTTTGGGTGCACGCAATCCAATGAAGAAGGAAAAAAGGTCTCATTTTTGTAGCTCAAATCATCGTTGAATCTCCAATGTAACTCACAAAACTGAGGGTATAGAGAGCTTGAGGATGAAATGCTCTTTCTATTGAGATCCCATTCATGGTACCATTTTCATTTAATTTGTCTTTTTTTTTCCATCGTGCTTGCATCTCTTCATTTTGCTTTTCTAATGGTGTGTACTTTAAACTTGAAGAGATCTCTTGTGCTGCTTGTATCGGATTGAGCTTTCATCTTACAAAGAAAATTATGGATTTCTCAACTATTTCTAAAAAAACAACCTTCATTTCTAAATTAGTCTGCACAACTTTTGCAAGAATAAACACTTTTGGTAGATAAACAAAGGAAGAGATGGTGAAGAAATCGAACTATCTAATTTGAAGAATTTCTAACCTCAGAAAGAAATATGATTTTTTTTTCTAAATGCCAGAGAGATGAATTTATTTATTCTTTAATTTTTTAACAAATTATTTTAATTAAATGCAGCATACGGTTTGCTATAACTAAATGGTTAATTGCAATCAAAATCAGGTATATTGCAATTAACTATATAAATCTTTATTATATAACAACAAATAATACAATGGACAATTTGGTCTTTTGTACACATATGATGCTAAAAAATATTTTTTTATTCATTCTAATCTTGTAGCCTTAATCCAGTGTCTCACCGAACACAAGCTCCTTAGTAAAGATTAAAACCTTAAGCCTCGCATGCTTAATCTACGTTGCCGAACAGCCCCCTCCTGTTCTAACCATAAAGGATCAAATCTAAATTGGAGGGGGGGATTTTGAATCTACACCCTCTATTTGCATAAGTAATAGACAGTGATCATAACCATTTTTGCAAAGATCTAGCACTACACTATTTGGGTACTGTTGATCCTATGCTACAGATGTAAAGTATCTATCAAGTAGGGCAAATTTTGTCCCACTAGACCATGTGAATTTTCTATTATAAAGTTTGTGTTCTACCAAATTATGTCTACTTATGAAATTGTTGAACATTTTACTTATTTTAACATTAAAATTGCTTCCAGATTTTTCATTATGCTTCCTAATTACATTAAAATCACCACTAAGTATCCAAAACTTAGATTGCCCTATCCTAAGCTGTTCTAGCTCTAACCATAATTCTTTCTTTAAACTTCTTATTGTAGGTCCATAGACAATGGTATATTGCCATTCAGTTTGATATATCTTATTCACTAAGTGTATATTTATACAAAATCTATGTAAGCTATGGGATATAATGTCTATTTTATTACTATCTCCTCCAAAGAGTATACCTCCAGATTTTCCAACAGAAGGTAGGAAGATCCAAATATCAAACTTAGGTGCTAATGCTCTTAGAATTCTATACTAAAATTTTCTTTTTTTGTTTCCTATATTGCTATCATGTCTACTTGATGTTTGACAATATATTCACTTAATGCCTGTCTTTTCCTAGGGGAATTCATCCCTCTAATATTCCAATTCAGTATATTCATAAAACAACTACTTTATCTCCTTTGGTGTTATTAGTACTAAGTGTTGTGTATTGGTGCACCTTTTCAATCTGTATCAAGCAACCTTACTAGTATTGGTGGTATGAAAATCTAAGAATTGTAATAAATTTTCAAATTGAGCTCTATCCATATTTTGGATAGCTGGAATCAGAGTCTCTCTATCTTGATCATTATTGCCTAACACTATATTATAGACACTAAAAAGTTACTCAATTTGAGCCATAGTAATAAATTTTCAAATTGAGCTCTATCCATATTTTGGATAGCTGGAATCAGAGTCTCTCTATCTTGATCATTATTGCCTAACACTATATTATAGACACTAAAAAGTTGCTCAATTTGAGCCATAGTAAATCTCAGATAAGAAAAATTGGAGAGTAAGGGATTCTAGTTGTACTTTGCAATATAGGGGTCATCTGGTTTCCATTTGGTAAGGGGAGTTGTACCTTTGCCTTTAGGTGGTGAGGTTCCAACCACATGTTTATGAGTATTATTGCTTTCAGAAATGACAATGCCCACTTTTCTTCGTTACATCATTGGGGATACCAGAGAAGGGGTAGAGACTGGCTGGGTAGTATAGAGAGCCCTTTGTACTGGTGGAGCTGAAGCTGTATTTCTGATAATAGTAGGGTTCACAGGTGTAGGAGTTCTATCTGGAAAATCAGTAAGCATATGATCTGTAACCTCATCATTCACATTATGGGGTACTGATATTTGGGGTTCTGGTATCAGGTTGTCTGGAGGTAGCTGCACAGCTGGGTTTAGGACTGGGACCATATCGAAATGCGTTCCATTAGGATAAGGCCGACTATTAATCCGTCCTCTCTAAGCGTTAACACAATCAGTTTCAGCTATTTCTACTTCAAAATCTATATCAGCAGTGGATACAAAAACAGTAAGTGCTCCATGAGTGAGGTTGTGTGGACCAGGTAAGACTGACACATCCCCTATCCCAATCCGGACTCTAGAAAATTAGTAATCATACCTGAAACGTGTTCCTGGGTCTATCTCTAGAATGATAGCCCCATAAGGACTGAATACTCAGGTAAACTCTTCCCAAGTCCAAATATCATAAGGGAATCCATATAGTCTTACCTAAACGGAGGTCAATCGTCTACCAGTGTTGTAACTCACATCCCATTGCAAAATCGGGAATTGGAGATCCTCCATGCGAAGCCATTTTTTCCTTGTTGCTGCGATGAGCCATTCCTCTAAGGAGGTTTGGATGACATATACGAATTCATCAAAAACTACTACTCTTTATTGGAAAGGTTGATATGATTCTCGGAGCACTCGTTCTACTTTTTCAGGACCCCAGGCTGTGATGTCATCCAACAAGAAACTGAGTTGAAGCTCACGATTGATGGCTTCTGACTCTAGGGTTGAATTGAACATGAGAACTGGTGGCCTGATGTGCCGTGGAGTGGGCACTGGGAGAGGCACATTCGGCTCAGGAGGAGCGCGCACTAGATGTGTCGAAGTAGGGATTCTAGTATGAACTGGCCAATCAAGTGGCGTTTGAGTCATCTGAGGCACAGACGGTGGTATTGTCTGATTAGAAGTCGGATTGACTTATGGGAGGGGAGGAAAATAGCCTGGGATCGGCCGAGCAGGCATAGTTTGAGGTGGCGGAGGCGGTGCCTGTTCAAATGGGGGAGTGTTTGGTCTCGGAACATACGGAGGTCGTTGAACATGATGGTGGCCAAAATGTTTAAACAATCTAGCCCTAGAAGGCCCTCGCTGGTACCCGGGAGGCGCCATTGTTGCTTGAGAAGGAAGATCGTTACTTTGTTCTTGGAGATGGTGAACTGGAAAAGACGTCTGGGTGTGGCAATTAGCGCCCTTATGCCCCGTCTTGTTACACAAAAAACAAACTAGTGCATTTCTACACTCACGCGCTTTGTGACCCCGATCGCCACATTTAAAACACACAGGGTGCGTGATCGTGGATCTACGCTTGATTTTTGCAATCTTTGTCTCAATTAATGACGATCTGAGCTCTTCAAATTAAGAGGCTGCCATGGGGGATACATAAGAAGTGTATTCTTATAAGAGCGATTCAAATTCTCAGGGCCCGTTACATTTGGGCCGATTGTCATTAACGAGTGGAAATGAGCTCGGGCCAACTCCATCTGACGGGCATTCTGGAATGCCATGCGCTACAGTAGCGATGCTTTTTGTATTTTTCTTTTTTTTTCTCTTTTTTTGTGATTCTTATTTTTAGTCGCTAAAAATTGCCATTTTTATCGCCAGAGGAGCTCCCATTTTCATGAGAGAACTAATGTCATCCAAATGCCTCTTATTAGAGAATCGTCTCTAGCACTATAAAAGTTCCGACGTAAATCGTGGTGACGTTTATACCTAATTCTCTGCTCAAATGCTTGGATAAATTAAGAGCATGCACAGAGAAATGGATATTGATTTGATGGGGACAAAATATGAGATAAGAATAGGGCTGTAAACGGATATGGATATCTGGAAAAATATCCGCTCTGAATCCGCTTATAATCTGAATCTGAATTTAAACAGATACGATATCTCGAATTATTATCCAATACTCATAGGAGATCCAGATTTGGATACGGATATAAATAGTAATACCTAAACGGAGCGGATATCCGGACCCATCCGGAACCCAATAAATACGGGGCCCTAATATTGACCCATTCGAAACCCAATAAGTGTTATTCAGATCCGGATTCGAATACGGATACGGATACGGATACGGATACAGATAGTAATACCTAAACAGAGCGGATATCTGGACCCATTCGGAACTCAATAAATATGAGTCCCTAATATTGACCCATCCGGAACCCAGTAAGTTTTATTCGAACCCGCTAGTATAAAATAAATTATTTTGCCTTTAAGGGGATTCGAACACATGTGCTGGGGGGTGATGGTCTAAGCAACCAAGCTACAAACCACTACACCACACTATCTTTTGTTACCACTTCTTTATTTTGTTTATATATTATATCAATGGAATATCTTATATCTCATCTTTCCAACATCAATCTCTCCATCAACTTACAATTATTCATTTATTTTCATATTCAAATTTTATTAATTATTATTTATATCTTAAAGTTCATATAACTCAATATTTGTTTTGTATCTGTATTCGAATCCGTATTCGTAGATTATCCGTGTATATGTATCCGTTTAAGGTGAATTTGATTTTACATTTTAACATCCGTTTACTATGTATCCGTATTCGTATCCGCTCTTTAAAATATGGATATGAATATGCTTTTACCATTATCCACTCCGTATCCGCTCCGTTTTCACCCCTAGATAAGAAGCATGTTGAACAATATTTGAATTTTGAATAATTCCGTCATGATTCAGTCTGTCAAATTTTGAGTATAGCGTATAATGTTTATATCAGCCTAAACTTTGATAGAGGACAAAATTTCTTTATAAAAAAGAAGACTCATTACAAGTGACCTGATTAACTTATATTGGTAATAAATAAATAAAAACGAAGGGCCAAAAACCGTACAATTGGGCGGCACTGTATTTTGTGTGTTAATTTGTGTGCGTGTTGTGGGTGTGCGCGTCCAATGTACTAGCCGTTACAAAGTATCCTAGAAAATAGTAATTAATAACTTGTTGACTTCAAAGAATACAAAATTTTTATGGGTGACTGAAACCGTTTTTGGCCCTTTGTTTTATTTATTTATTACCAATATAAGTAAATCAGATCACTTGTATTGAGTTTTCTTTTATATAAAGAAAAATTTTGTCCTCTATCAAAGTTTAGGCTGAAGACTGAGAGCAATTGCCAGATTCTCGGGCATGGTACTACTAATTAATTACTGAAAAATACAAACTTTTACAAAATTTAGATTTTCTTTATTGGTGGATAAGCATGAAATGTAACAATTATACATATTTGGTACAATCATATATAATAAATAATATGTATTAATTTGTTATCCTTTTCCTGTGCATAAGTACTAAGTCTGGCTTAACAAATAGCAAGACACAAGATAATATAATTAGATACCATATAAAATGGGCCTAAAATCATAAGTACTAGTATTTGAAGAGCCATATAATTAGATACCAGTAATGGGCCTAAAATCACCAGTGAGAGGAAACCAATAAGACAAGCAAATTTGCCCTACAAAACAAGGCAGTTCGAATGATTAATATAGAGCTCAGCAAGGCATTTTAGTTTATTTGTGTAATAGATAGAAGAATCATTACAGTTTCTATGTGTAATTTGGGATACTCTTTGGCATTCTGCTGGAGCGGGACCTCAGTGTCAACCTCACGCTTGCAGTTGGCCATGGCTATGTTCAATTTTATAAAAAGGTCAGATAAGAGTATTAGTTTTGGTCATATAAAAAATTTTCTCACTCATCTTTTCTCATTAATTTTGCATTTTTTGAGGAAGAAAATTTCATAATTTGTCTTTTCCTACATCTTGATCCATAACCATCCCCTCCTGACACTCTCCTAATAATAAAACAATAAGATTCATAAAGCAACATGGCTTTACCAGTTTGTGGAGCTTTAACAGGAGGAGGTGAAGTGTTGATCTGATCACTGGACTTGTTGTCGATTTGGATGGTGCACATGGGGTCGGACTTGTCAGGGACGAGTGGGCTGACATGGATGCTCTCTTGGTAATTGTGATAGTGATAATGGTGGTGCTGGTGATAAAGGTCGTGATTTTGTGTCATTGTTTTATGTTTTACTTTTCTCTCTGATTCATCTTTTTAGAAATATATTTATAGCACTAAGTTGTAGAGCCACACGATTCGATATAGAATATGGATGTGTTAAATGATTTGGCAAATTAATTTTCATTGATTTTTCTCCCAAAAATAGAGATATGGTATTATCTACAAAGTTGGAAAATGATAAGGAGCTATTGTAATAATAGTATATAGAAAAATAATTACTAAATAGATAGAAAAATAATATCTAAATTAACAGTTCAATTTGCTAATTTTAACATTTACAACCTATATATATTGTAGAAAATATTTCTATAAATTTACTTTAATTTTGATCCAATTAATTTATTGATAGTCGTGGTTGAAATGATCGTTTCAAGTAAGACATTGTTTGTCGTAAATTAGTCAACGAAATCATTGTTTTCCTTCTAGTAAATATACATGTTTTTTGGTAGTAATAGTCAATAAACAACTTGAGTTAAATTTCATATGTATATATTCCCAATACGTTATGTGGTAATTTCTCCTTTTCATTTTCTTTTAAGATTTTTGGATCTTATGAAATTGCAAATTAGGGTTTGAAATTTTAGATTTAATTTAGGTCTTTGAATCCTAATTGATTGGTAAATTCAATTTTTAGATCTTAGAGTTAGAATCCTATGTAATTGGTAGATTGAATTTGTGATTGATAAATGGTAATATTGAATTACTAGGTCTTAGAATCCTAATTAATTGGAGATTGAATTTGTGCTTGGTAATACTCAATTATTAGGTCTTAGAACTCTAATTAATTGGTATATTGAATTATTAGGTCTTAGAACCATAATTGGTTCTAATTGGTACATGAATTATTAATCTCTTCCATTAATACTTAAAGTCTTGAATTATGGTATAATTTAAGCTGGTTAATATCTTCTTTCTTTAAATTTGTCGCTCAATTTGTCATTCAGAGTATAAAACATGCACAAGTATTTTAAGAAGAAATCCAATCCTCCAATAGGCTCATCTTCGAGTTCTAGTCACTCTCATGATATTAGTAGTGCCGAACAAATTGTCCATGTCAACCTCACAACTATGATTTTCCCCAAAGAAATTTCAGTGGTGTAATGAGAAGATTTAACAAAGAATGATTTAATTAGTACAAAACTTGGTTGGAGTATAGCAAAAATAAGGATGCGGCATTCTGCCTTTGTTAGTGTTGTGTATTTTGGGTATAAGATTTGATAGTCTATTTCGTACACTTTTTGCTTTAAATTTATAGAACCCTAAATACGTAAAGTTAGATTGAATTGCAAATGCACAATCTATTCTTGTAGTAATTATGGGTATCGATCCAAAGATAACGAGAAATATTACTTTCTACTAAATCAATTAATCCTAAAATAGTGCAAATAAGTAAAAAGGGGGGGTGTTTGTTGTAAAATTGGTATTGGGTTCAATACCCGATTGAGAGTTGAATTTAAACAAAACAATTTAAAACAAACAAATAAAAGGAGTTTGTGATTCAAATGAATAGGAGTCTAGGGGCTATCGCATACAATCATTGGTCAAATCCACACTTAATTGGTTTTTAAATTTATTGTTGCAATTATGGGATTTCTAAGCCGTAAATATCAAAAAGGGTCACTTTCGTGAATTAATGACGTGCCTAGATAATTCGGACTTCACGATTAAGTCCTTCACCCTAGCTATCTAGACCATAAGCATATGTTAGCCTAGTTTATCTCTAAATACCAATACTTCACGATTAAGTTCTTCATACCAATATTCGGTTTAATTCTAGGGGCCCCAATTAAATATGAGGCTTCACGATTAAGTCCTTCACCTCAATTCAACATTTGTTTCTTGTAGTTCCGGACAAGAAATAGTTTGGTAATTTCTAATCTCAATCCTTGGGTTATTCATGTATATAATTTGGTACCATCAATTCTTTGATCTTAGCATCTTAAGTTGGTTAAACATAAGCGGGACGCTAGTTAACTAGCACACAAATTACACAAGCACATGAATTATAAAATCAACAAGAACAAACATGCAAGCAAACACAATCATCATAAAGAAAATTATCCAAGTAAGGTATATTTAACACAAGTTCATGTTTAAGCCTAAGCCTCTAGAGAGGAAATCTAGCCTATCATGGGTGCGCTAACATCCAAGAAAATACAAGAGAAAGCATGATAAAAATTAAGAAAAATAAGAAAGAGAATAGAGTACACCAATCTCGTCGCTCGCTGCCCCTTGTCTTCACTTTGCTCGCTCGAGGAATCCTTCAATCCTTCGCTTTAATAGCCTTTGATTACGAGGAGAAGAGAGAAAAGATGTAGATAGATGTGTAAATTAAAACTAAGTTGAAAGATGGTTTCTCCTGCTGCCTCCATACCCATATATATCTATTTTTGTGCCTTGGAAGCAATCCCCCAGAATCTGGCAGCAAATCTGAGAAGATATTGTGAAGTAAGGCAAGATTGGCATTGGTGCGGCCTTCTTGCGGCTCAAACGAAATTGGAAGTCAGCTGGAAATTGGCTAAGGAAAGAGGAATCGTGCGGCCTTCACAAATTCTCTGCGGCCTGCATAAGCACCCGCATAACTCTCGGACTTTTTAGTGCGACCCGCATAGAATTCCTGTGGTCCGCACAAAATTGGAATTTGTCTTGGAAATGGCTAAGGAAAAAGGTCGTGCGGCCTTCACAAATTCTCTGTGGCCAGCACGAGCACCCGCAAAACTCTCAGACATTTCGATGCGACCCGCACAGAATTCCTGTAGCCCGCACAAAACTCGCAGTTTTGCTCTTTTTGCTCGATATCTGCAATTTAAACAAGGGAAAGGCAGTAATTTGGTTCTTCGGCGCATTCAATACTAAACTAAGCTAAAATACAAGGGATTTGGTGCAGTTTTAGAGATAAAACCTCGACCGAAAGTATATATAATTGAGGCTTATCAGTTAGTATCTTTTTAGACCGGAAAATCTTGAATCAGGTGGAAGAACCAACTTTGTAGGAGAGGATTTTAAAAATTGGAAAAATGCTAAAAAAATGGGTTTGAGGATCATGTTGGTGATTCAAATTCTTGGCACAATGAGGCTTCAAAGAAATGTTCCAAATACGGAATAATGACCATATACAGCGAGAACTTGGTGAAAGATTCACATAAACTAATACCGAACTTCTTATTTATATGTCATGCTTAGATCTGAATAACTCTTTTTCATCATTTAACAAAGATAAATTGCTTCAATTAGCTCAATTTTATCCCACTGATTTCAACCAGTATGATCTTTTAACCCTAGAGAGTCAATTGGAGAATTACCACTTGGATATGCAAGATGATAGAGATTTTTTGGAGCTAAAGACCTTAAGTGAACTTTCTCAAAAAATGGTGGAAATGAACAAACACAATGCTTATCCCTTGGTTTACAAATTAGTGAAATTGGCATTAATATTGCCGGTGGCGACCACTAGTGTTGAAAAGATATTTTCGGCAATGAATTTGGTAAAAACGAGCTTAAGAAGTGCCATGAGAGATCAATGGATGAATGATTTGTTGGTAACTTACATTGAGGAGCTGCTTAAACGTGTCGATGATGAAAGAATTATGCAAAGATTCCAACCTATGAAAGACCCATAGAAGAAAACTCTCTCCATCGACTTAATTATCTAGTATCTATTTTTTTTGTTTTGTTTTTAATATGTAAATGGATAATATTTTTTTATGTAAAAGAATACTATTTTGTTGATTTTTTTCATGTTTCAATTGGTAGTTTGATTAGTTGATTATCTAAATGTTATGGAGTAAATTTATCTTTATATTTATGTTGTTTAACTTTACTCCGATATCTTTTTAGTTACCACCTCAAAATTTCATAATTCGCACTTTACCACTGTTTGGACAAAATTCCAGAAATTAGCATGTGCGTAGACCCAGTATGCGCACTATTTTTTACGGGTGTGCAGAACTAGTCTGCGCACCAAAGCTCTGTTTTTTTTCCTGTTGTGTTTTGGTTAACAATTCAGTAAAAAAGAAATAGAGCTTTGGTTCACAGATCCAGTCTGCGCATGTGGCAACTTCTGAATTTTGATCCCAATAGTGATAAAGTGATAAAGTGCAAATTATGAAATTTTGAAATGGTAACTAAAAAATTTCGGAACTTTGCTTAACAGGAACAAGAAGCGAAAATTAAAGAATATCAGATGGCAGCAAAGATCCTGATAATGCTCGCCCGGTCAGCATATTTATTACATGATTGATTACATTTCTTCCAAAGAATTCTTACATATGCAAATGTATACAATTAATCCTATTAAACCATGAATTCTTACATATGCAAATGCATATTTATTACATGATTTAGTATCTAATTATCTAATGGGTTTGAATCTGATTATCTATTTAAATCCGATTCAATAATTTCTTGCCCTACCATGTAAAAATCCTGCTTCCGCCGCTGAAGACACCCCAATAATAACCCAAGTGGAGCAAACATGGACAGCAGCTTAAGGATCCACAAATTTTCGATCAATAATGCAGCAATAATCACAGCTAAAGTTAATGATTAAGAACAAAACAAATCCTTCGGCCTCAGACTGTTGTTTTATATCCTTGGGAGCATCATAAGTCGTCCACACCGACCAGCAATCAGGGCAAAATTTGTAGTTATAAGATGCAATAAGAAATGCACTCACAACAAAACTATATTTAACTATGACCATAATTTTGAGGGCCATGACATTAGAGACCAGTAATGGGCAGATAATCAGCAGTGAGAGAAAGCCATAGAAGGAAATGTCCGCTACAAAACAACAGTAAAAAGAACTATGATATAATTGCATCCTTGTAGTAATAGTAGTGCTCACAAAAGAAGTTAGTATGATTAACACAATTCCTATGGAAAGGAAATACTACTAATTTATGTGTAATAGATAAAAAAATAATTACAGTTGGCCGGGGCTATGTTCAATTTTATAATAATGTCAGATACTCAGGTTGAGGGTATTTTATTCATAAAAAGATTTATTCTCGCTCATCCTTTACCATTAATTTTGCATTTTCGAGAAAGATTTTCTATACATATCTTCAACCATGAGTCCGAATCTGCTGTGATTCCGAGAGGGATTGCAGGATTCTGAAATTCCGAAATCAACCGTTCAAACTTTTCCGTGCGCAGATCTCGGAAACGTTCTTGGAAAAGTAAATTTCCATGCACGTATCTCGAGAAAGACCAACATTTGGGATCGGAATCGCAGGTCCTGTGTTCCCCGAGAATCACAGCAGATTTATTTTCCTTCAACCATTACCATCCCCTCCACACACTCTACCAAAGAAATGAAACAATAAGAATAAAAAAGCAACATGACATTACCAGGATGTGTAGCTTTGACAGGAGGATGTGAGGTGTTGATTTGGTCAGAGACAAGTGGGGTGACATGAATGCTCTCTTGGTGATTATGATAATGATGGTGGTGATGGTACCGGTGATGGTACCGGTGATGGGAGCGGCGATGTAGCCTCATTAGTATACGTTTCACTTTCTCTCCGGTTCAGCTTTTCAAGAAGAAAAATATATAGTTGTAAAAGCAACAAGGTATAAAATATGGATGTGTGTCCATAAATTTGGCAAAATTTATTTTCTGTGATGTCTCTGCCTAAAATAGTGATATGATATTAGATAAAAAGTTTGAAAATGATAAGGAGCTATTGCAATTTTAGTACATAGCCAGAGGCAGATTGTTAAATATGCTTTGTAATCTATTATAAGCATATATGTAGATTTTGATCTCCTAAATTAACCTTACACAAAAATTAATAAAAGGAAAAATTGAAATCGGAATCGGTCACTTAACCGTTTAATTGGAATTGAGTGAATTGGTAGCAATCGGTTGAATCGGATAGAAAATTCGGATTTTTTTTTTTTTTGCCAGAAATTTGTTTTGTACTAAAAAAATTTAAAAAAATGATAATAAAATAATTTGTCAGAAGTTTTTGTTTAGACAAATAATTACACTCAAATAATCCACTTGTACAATATAATACAAGCATTACAATTAAAAACACACTCTTTTACTGTCAGAAACTATGTCGAACTGGATGGATCACTTCATCGTCATTTATATTAAGGGGCTCACTCTTTCACTGTCAAAATTGAGTTGCATAAAGTATGCTTGAAATAGTTAGAAATAAATGTTGAAAGTTGAAATTTATACGCCGATAGGCATAATAGAAAATGTATACTTGATATTAAAAAAAATTATTAATTATTTGGGACTGGTTTACAAAATCTTAAAATTTAAAGGTTGAAATTGTAAAAAAGATAAATTGAGTTGCATAAAGTATGCTTGAAATAGTTAGAAATAAATGTTGAAAGTTGAAATTTATACGCTATAGGCATAATAGAAAATTTATACTTGATAATAATTAAAATCTTTTATTAATTATTTGGGACTGGTTTACAATATCTTAAAATTTAAAGGTTGAAATTGTAAAAAGAAAATTTAAATGAGGCAGGTCGAAATAAAGAACATTAAAATATAGTTGGAAATAAAGAACATTTAAATATAATTTTTTATTGATAAATTATAATTTCGTTAATATACTGGCTGAAAGAAAAATTGACGCAAAAGAAAACACATGATACATTTTCTCCAGAAATCAGTATACGAATATAATTGTGGGAAGGTAAATTGAGTTCTGAAAATCAAAATCTGAATTGGAATTGGGTAGTCGAGTCTTGACTCGGAATCGGTTGAAATTGGCCGATATCCATAATTTTTTCTTGAAACTATATTACATAGAGCTATAATGAAATCACATTCATTTAATGACAGAAATTATGTCGAGCTAGCTGAATCACTTCGTCATCTTTTATATTAAAATACAAAGGAGATTATTCTACAGAGCCAAAAGATAATAACATAACAGTGTTAAATGGAAGATTGTGAACATCCTTGTATCCAACATAGAAATTGTATGTGCTAGTGTGATAAATAATGGTATGCGCTCGTCGGACGGATGGGGTACCGCTAAGCGATTAATTAGTATGCGGCCGATTAATCAAAATTATACAGCCAATTAATCGTTTTCATTAAAATTATGTGTATATATTCATAATTTATTAAAAATTATTTATTTAAGTCATCAAGCTTATCAACTAAATTTAATTTAATTTAGTTTTATTATTATAACATGACACTACACTTATTTCTTCTTAACAACACATACACATTTTACATTTGTAAGTACATATTTATTTAATGTAAAAATAAATTTGAAAATTAATCTTTTTTAAATTCTAATAATATATTATTGAAAGAAATGAAACATTCCAACATAAAATCACTAAATTTAATTTATGATAACAACTTAATTTCATATATGAACATATCGTACTAATTGAAAAAATTACATCAGTAATTAAGAAAAACATATGCGATATAAATAATAGAAGAATTAATCAATTTTAAAATAAATAAGAGGTGTATATCTAAGTACAAATAAAACTACAATACATAATTTATTAAACTTATTATCACACACGGTCACAGAAAAAAAAAAAACTAATGTGAAAATAAATATTTACTGGAATAAATGAGAATAAATGGAAATAAATAGAAATAAACGGGAATAAACGGAATAATCTGCCGATTAATCAGAAAAATCTGTTAATAGACCTCCGATTAGTGTATTCACAACAGTTTGACCGCCGTTAACAATTAAACGGGCGTTTAATCAGACGTTAAGGCCGTTTTTTACAACACTGGTATGTGCTAGAAATTTCATGGTATGTGCTAGAATTTTCCTGGCTACTGGATGTATTGTAGTCTGGTTCTACACCGTACACATACGGTGTCTGATTATATCCTCTAGAGGTCTCCAACACCCCATCACAAAAATTAATATTTTGAAGCCCTGTTAGTTCATTAATATCTCTATAACGTCTCTCATAGTCTCATTTGTTTGGATTTTTTTTTAATATTAATAAAAATTTCGGGAGTTTCCATATATGTACTACGGAGTGCAGGAGCCATCAACACTATTGCTTCCATGGTCATCGTTATTGCTTGCTAACTCCTCATGTAGCCATGTGTTTTCCCTGTCGTTAAGGACAACAATAACTAGCACTAATTAATTACTTTGTTATTTCATAAAGTTTAATTTAATATTGTGAAAAAATTCATCACCTGATCCAATGTTTAAGGGGATCATCTTCGTGGAAATTTTGATCAAGATCAGTTAACTGATTAGAATCATGCTCTTGTGTTATTTTCAATTGTCTTTCTCGGAGGCACATATTGTAATGACAAAATACCCGATCCATTTTCATTCTATTTCTCGGTTTTGTGTGTATTAATTAAAGCGAATGTTGTCCAATTTCTCTTACATTGCGAGGAATCAGCCGGAGGGCAATGTTATAATGCTCGATCAAACCTCATATAAAAAACCCATTTTCACTAACAACCCTCTTATTTTCTGACCTTAACAGACCAATAAGCTAGAACAGATCACACAATTTTCAGATGTCTCCTGTCAAAAAAAAAAAAAAAAAGCAGTCCCTGTACTTAAGTTCCTAGTTCCCAAACAGTACAAATGTACAATGCTTCCACATCCATCTACCAATATAATCAAAAAAATCAATGTGTTTGTACGGGTGAATAAAACTAGCAATAAAATATAATTTCAATATTAACAATGCTTTATATATATTCAAGAACAAAGGAGAACTACTGTCGAAAGAATATATAAATGAGAGAAGATAATAGTCCTCAAGCTGTTGCTCTCTGTTATAATCTCTTGGTACGAGTAGAACTAGGTGTTCTTAAATTTATCATTTTCTTGTGAACTCAACTCTAAAATTTATTGAATTGATTTCAAACGAGAAATCCACACTGTTAAAATTCATCAACTTTACAAGTGATGCGTCTACATGCGAAAATTTTAAAGTTTTGAAGCTATTTGTCGGCTTCGGCCTAATAAAGATGTAAATTTTCATTTCCAAGTAAATTAATTTTAATGCATTCATTTTTTGAATATTTTTTTACCACTTGACTCTATACAAAATTAGTTTGAAAATTAAAATTTTCGTATATAGACGCATCACTCATAAGGTAGATGAATTTTAACAGTTTTTATTCGTCATTTGAAGTCAATCCAATAAATTTTAAAGTTGAGTTTGTTGTTGCAAGCAATCTTCTGTGATGTTTGACTAATTTGCAAAACATATAATTATTGAATTTTATAGTTTCTCTGTTTAAGAATATATGCAGGTTTAAGAATTACAGCCAAAGATTAACGAAAGTCAACAGTGCATATCATGACAAGTTGGGGTAACAAGGCGCGTTCGAAGGTCAAAGAAAGTCAAAATGTTTATCATGACAAGTCGGAACGTGACTAGCTGCACAAGATAATCTGTTACATGATCTTCTCGAGCTACAAGGGATGATTTAATGCATATGATATGATGGAAGATTCACGCAAGCCATTTGGAATGTCGGATATTAATGAGATGCTTAATCGTGAAGAATATGGAGGATCATATAAAGATCAAGATTATGAAGATCATATTTTACCATTTGTGTTATAATTTTTATTTATCTCCAAAAGTATGGTAAAGTAGATATGATGTTGAGATCACCCGAGTCTAGCCATTGTTTGGCTGGATATCACATTTAAAATTCAAATAACCAGGTATGATCATTACTGGAAACTTGGGCACAAGCAAAATAAGCTAAACTATTATGTTGTAGATCTTGTGATCTGCAAAAGAGCCGTTGGCTCTCCTTTGAATTCCACTATAAATAGTGGGTTATGTCTCATGTCTCATTGACGAGAGAATACCATACAAATCTTACACCTTAGATTCCTTTTGAGAGGTTTAGTCTAGTCCATTTTGTTGTTTGTGCTCAATTTTTAATTATCTCTCCAGCAACCTCAAATATACTTCACTTAACTTAAGTAGAGTGAAGTTAGTGATTGTCTGGACTTAAGACCTGTGAGCTCTTTGATGAGGTTCAAATTGAACTACTACTTTTAAATATTTATAAACCCTGATTTCAACATACGTTCAGATCACAAGCGTATGATCCTACCGTGTACTATTATTGAATTTAACGATTTCATTGTATGAGTGAGTTTGCAGGTTCAAAAACATTATAATTGCAAGATTAAAGTTGAAGAACCAATGGAATCAATAAAACTTTACGAAAATAAAAAATATAGATTGTAATATCAAATAGATAAGTAAAGTAAATTTGAGATTGTTGATTTCAGGAACTATCCGTTTGGTACGGAAGAAAACCGTTCAGTACATAATGTATGGACACAGTACCGGATGAATACGTATATGAAGTGTGACAGTATGGAAGAATTTTTCCGTCTAACTATCGTTCGAAACAGAACGTTCCGTTTCAAGTCAGAACTCCCATTGGTGTTCCGTTCTAAACGAATACCATCTGTACTGTACGCTACTTAAGAAATACATAATTGGGGAAAATACACTATATATTCTATACATACCTAAATGTACTGAACGAAAAGGGTAAAGTTCAAAAAGGCAAACCCTAACTGCAACACATTTGAACTATCCGTTCGAACAGAAGTTTTACTGTTTGAACGAAATAGTTCAAATACCTAGATCTGGAGCTCCCTTTATAAATAGAGTAAATACTCTCACTCCAGTTTCAAGTAAGCCGCTCCTAAATTTCAAATAGCACTAATTATGTGTTCTTGAGAGCTTCATTCTTTGAGAGAGCTAAAACTTCAAAACTCTATTGATGATCTCAATTCCACTTAACAAATCTTCTCTAGATTTAGGTAAAGTGTTGGTTCTTGTTCGATAGTATGGAGATATACTTTAGTGCTCCCTTATCATAGTCGAGTGACTTCTCCACTTGAGGGCATTAAGGGGCTCACTGGCTCGAGCGTTTCCGCTCACATATAAACATAGTTGTTTGACAATCCTCTATGTAGGCTTAACTTTGTACACGAGTTAGGCCATGACTTCCCACCTTCGTTGGGCTCACGTCTCACGAGTTGTATCCTTTCTTTTTGGGTAATAGAAAAGGGACGCCAACGAGGTTGCTCTACCCCGGAGACGTAGGCATTTTAAACTGAACTCCGTTATCATCCCGCGTATCAAATTTCTCTAACTCTACTCTATTTACTTTATTTGCACACGCTTGCTTGTTGATTGATTGACTTGTTAATTTAGAGGGATTAACCGAAAAACATCTAAGAGTCATTAAGGCTACCTATTCACCCCCCCCCCTCTAGGTGCCGTTAGGGACAACACTGTCACTACCCGCACGGCGTACTAGGTGTTTGTTTATGCAATTTAAAAGTTTTCTGATCTTGCGATCGGCTTTTGGGCTACAAAGACTAAAGTGTTTTAGGTACGAAATTGTATTTTTTCCCTATACTACCCCGTAGTTGAAATATCCCAAAAACCCCACCTAATATAAGTGTTTTCTAATATTGTTCCAACTAAGTCTAGTATGTCCGTAGAGGACTAAAGCCTAGTCTAAGATGTTTTTTATGTTGTCCTGCCAAGGAAGCTCACTGGGTTCTAATCCTAGTCTTTGATCCGCTGTCAAGTCTCGTTAGCTGAAGTATTAGTACTTACACGCATTATCCTTCTCACACAAGGATGCAATGACTAAATACCTTTTGGTATGTGGAGGACATTGACATATAGTAGACAAAACTATGTATGCAATGACGTATAACAAGATTAAAGTGCAAAAGAAATTCAAATCATAACACAAAATAAAACATAAACATATATTAAAACATAATTAAGAATTCAAGTACAACCCTCACTCTAGAGATGAAAAGTTTAGCTTCTTATGGCCATGACAAAGTAAAAGAAATAAAATAAAGAGAACATAAATTACAACCCAATTGAAGATGGAAGAACATATGCCTCCTTAGATGGCGCATTCTCTTGCTTGGCTTCCAATGGTTATCATTTTCTCTCTAAGTAACTTTCTAACCTAACCTAAAAATGAGGATTGCTAGCTACAATTATGGACTTGACACAATTGAACACACACTAAATTCTATTACAAGAGGGGTATTTATAGTCTTCCTAAGCAATAGTAGAGTAGTGGAAGTGGTGGAGATCATGGGGGTGTGGGATCCACCCATGATCTATCATGAATTGTCTAAAATAGCCTAGCTCTTCAAAAAAGCGTATCTTCTAGAAGGCCCATCTGGAATGTAGCTTCAAGAAGGCCCATCAGAAAAGCCCAATTTAGACCAGTCCATGGATCGTGCGGCCTCTGTGTATGCCGCATATGGCATGGAGGAGGCCGTAGGGTCTTCTGACTTAGCAGATTTTCTTGTATTTTTGCTATTTCGCATGTTATGCACTTCGTGTTAGATGTTGCATGTTTCACGTGATGTCCTATTTTGACGCCTTTTCAAAAATCACCTAAATATGACATTTTTGCTCTGTTTTTGGCCTAAATATGCAACTTTATCCAAAACCTACCAAAATGATTCAAAACATGTTTGCGGTAAATAAATCGAAGAATGGCTACTTTGCATTCGCTTTTCGCCATGTTCTAGATAAAAAATAGTGATTTTCGCTATATGATTTGGCGTCATCACTCGTCTCATACCGAAGCCTAGTAGCTCACTCATATCAGAGCCTGTGTGCTCACCTTTCTTTCTTTTGAGCTGTTGTGCTCAAACTGTCGTGTGTGTGGACCGCATGAGTGTTGTCTCGTACTGGTCACAACTTGTATTCCTTTCTTCATTGGATAATAGAAATGCGTGCCTCTTAAGATTGCATTGCTCCAGAGACGTAGGTCCTTTAGTGATCGAACTTCGTTAACAACTCCTGTGTCACTTTCTCTAACTCTATCTATTTACTTTACTTCACTTTAATATTCATTAGTTATTTAATTTATAAGTTCTTAATCCCGCCAAAAACTTACAGTTGATAGGTTAGTTAAATTAGTTAAACACATGAATGACTTTAGAACTTGTCTATCCGATCGATAGTCACAAGTAGTAGGAGTTAAATTTTAAACATACCTATTAACCCCCCCACCCACCCCCCCCCCCCCCCCCCCCCCCCTCTAGGTGTCGTTAGGAACAACAGAGTTCACAAAAAAACTTGGTGAACTTAAGAACACCCTAGTTATACTGAAATCAGATCCTCCCCAGTACCATAATAGGGAATCTTTTAGAATTAGTGGATCTGGACCATTCTTTTTAACTTGGCACGAATCTGAAAGCCAACTAATACTCTCTCTGCACTAGCCCAAATCTCAAAAGCGGCTGGAAGTTAATCTCAAACTATAAAGTGAGGGACATCTTTTACGGTACCTGGAAGGATACTTTTTCAGTGCTACTCCTCTTGGTACTTCATTTACATTTCTCTTGATTGATAGAATTGTGTTGTCCCCTTCAGAGTCAACAAGCTGTCAAAATTACTCTATTTGTTAATTCTTAAAATTAATATCTTTGTCACATAGTAAAACTGAAATTATAAAGATAAAAATATTGTGAAATTAATGTGAATACAATTATTAAATTATTGATGTAATAAAAAGTTTCAAATTAAACAAGGTCTTTTTTAAAGATAAAAGTTAATGAGAAAGAACCAAGAATCATTCCAATTTTCTAGCCTGCTTTCTCTCTCACTTCACGCGAGTTGAAAACAGTTCGAAGCTGAAATGGCAAAAAAAAAAAATGTATGAAGACGAACGAACACGAACGAAATGTGAATAGTTCGTCTGATGCTGGAAAGCAAATAAAACGTAAATCACGAATCGAGAATAAAAAGCTAACGGCGCTTTTGCCTTATCTGGCAAACCAGTGGGGTAAAGATTTTAACAGTGCGGTTTTGGCTTCCGGCGCATGAATTATAGAACTGAAACAATGATGCATATGATTTTCACGTTGCATGAAGTCAAAAATTCTCTGTTAAAATCTTTACCCGAACTAGTGACCAAACGAATGTAAATAAAAAGTAAAGCAAATTTATTGGGGCCGTTTGACAACTAAGGATTAAGAGTAAAAAATTAAGAGCTTAAGAAGCACTAAGGAACTAATGTTCGATTATCTTAATCCGTAAATAAAAACTAAAAAAGCTAAAAGAAGGGGTAGAGGTGCCTTAAGGTTCGGACAAAGAATTAAGATCCGGGCAAAATGAAGTTAAATGAGGTGTTCTTAATCTGCGCTAAGGAACCAGTATTCAGTAGGATTAAGCGACTAAGAAAGCTAAAAGAAGCTTAATTCCTTATTGCCGAACAACACCATTGAGATTAGAACCACGAAATTTAAATTTCGTAGTCTGTGGTTCGCTTGAGATCAATTTATAAAAGATTCGTAATTAGTAATTAGTTTTTTATTTTAATTTGATTCATCATGAGTCGGATCAAGTTTGATTAAGCTTGATTTGTATTAATTCGATTATTTTTTACTTTGTTGCAACAAAAAATGTAGTTTTCTTTTTTTCTGAATCTTTCACCATTCCCTCTTTTTCATGTCCATCATGAAAGGATGCAACTCATTGTAAAAAAAAAAAATCAATTATTTTTTTTTATTTTCTAATCGTGATTCATACGCGACTCACAAATTACAATACCAAATTGAAAAAAATATTTAATCTCTGTGGTTCACAACATGAACCACAGAGATGCCGGTTAATGCCCAGCGTGAAACTGTACCCATACTACCCAGCGTGAGCATGGTGCGTCCCATGCGGAAGCCAAGGCAGTCCTTCAGGGATGCCGGTTAATGCAGCAATTCCAGTACGAGGGAGGGCAAGTCCTATCGGACTGCAGCGAGGTGGTCGCCACAATTTCACAAAACCCCCCGGCCATTCACAATTGGAGATCGTCTCAAGACATCTGGGCAGTATGGACACTACTTAGGCAGATGGGAGAAATTTCAGTTTATCGTATTGTAGCAGGAATGATGAAAAATTGAGCATAGCACATGACTTAGCTAACCTGGGTAGAATTAGAGGATGGGATAGAGCGGGATCAGATCAGATCCCCACTGTAACGGATGGAAGTTGACCTACGGGTCTTATAAGAAACCCAAAAAAAAAAAAAAACCAACAGGCTCGTCAGCTTGACTCGTAATTGGCTCGACGAAAGTGAGAATCAGCTCGAGTCGTTCTGACATGAGTCAAGTTCAAAGTTTACACATTGAGGTTCTTTTTATGTTCAACTGCAAAAAGGAAGAATCTACAATTCTACATACATTGCATCATAGGTGACCACAGAAAATCCTATAAAGAATTTACGGATCTTGCCGTAAATTCGGATCTTACACCTTCTGAACCTTTCTCTGCACTGCAGCGTCTGATCGGAATAAAAATTAACAAGATTAGAATTCAATTCAATAGAATGGAAAAGACTTGGGGGTGTAAACGGAGCGGATTCGGAGCGGATAATGCTAATGTCAAATCCGTATCCGCCTTTCAATGAGCGGATACGGATACGGATACGGATACGGAAAATAAACAGATATCAAAATTTAAAACCATATCCGCCTTAAACGGATACGGATACGGAGCGGATAATCCACAGATACGGATTCGAATACGAATACAGAACGGATAATTGTCGGATAATTGAACTTTAAGATAGATTAACAAAATTCAAATATGAAAATGAATAATTTATGTTAGTTTATTTAAGTTTATAATTTAAATTTATGAAAAAATCAAATTAAAACAAAAAACATAATTAGATAGTTTATGTTAGTTTATTTAAGTTTCTTCATTTCTTTATTCAATCGGCGATCCAGATTTAAACTCTCAATTGCATTATAATATTGGTTAATATATTTGGGCCAAGCATTATTGATTGGTCTCACAAAATACAGGAGCGAATGTAATGGTCATATGAATGCCAAGAATCTCAATTGCATTATAATATTAGTTAATATATTTGGGCCAAGCAGTAGCCCAATGCCCAGAGGGTTCATCAGTCGGCGGTCCAGATCTAAACTCTCAGCAGTCGCCAATACAATTCCGGTTTGTACATTTGTCCCACAATTTCTAAAGAGACGCTAGAATGCGCTGGAACCTCTATAAAGAAGCTGGGGAGGGCTGATCTTTTAACGGGACAAGTGCGGAACCCTCATATAATGGGTTCTGGATTCGGGTCTGACTCAGATAATGGGTTTTGAATATTTTTTATTTTTAACATTTTAAAACATTGATCCGGATACATGCGGATATCCTCTCCGTTTATGGGTCTGCCGTATTATCCGTATCCGTTTCCGGATAAGTTTTTGTTAGCTGTAATTATCCGGATCCGTATCCGTTTGAAACGGATACGGATTATAAGCGGATTTGGAGCGGATATCCGGCGGATAATCCGGATCCGTTTACAATTAACGTAGGAGAGTAAAAAAGTGCAAATAAAATGAAAAAAATTAACGTAGGAGAGTAAAAAAGGAATCTAACAATACACGTAATTTACAATTAATGCCACTAGGTCAGCTAAAGCAAGGAAAAAAAATTGGAGATGGAATGGTGGTTCTGATTCACAGCAAAATTAAAGAAAATTATTACGCTATTTGTGACTATCAAGATCGAAGAGAACTAAATTAGTGCATTTCACTAGACTTCAGGTGTTGTGGAGAGAAAAAAAAAAAAAAATCAATTTTAAGTCTCAATTTGCTAGACTTCTACTTCTCTTGGGGCTAGTCTGACAATAGATCTTCATGAATGACTTGATAAAGAAGATGAACAGGAGAAAGTCAGGAGAGACAATACGAAGATAGCAACGTATTTTTACTGTTACAAAAAATTTTCTTGTCAAATCTCTACCTTTTTGGCACGATTTCTTCTTGTGATTTTGGCCTCTCCAAATAGCGTCGACTGAAGTCTTTTCTCTTGCTTTCGTCGCTTCCGATCACAAACTTGCCACGAATTCCATTTCTATTTCCCGTTTGACCGGTTTTGGCATCGTTCTGATTAGTGTATTGAAATAACCCGGCCACTCAGGACCGGACCGGACAACCCGTGGTTCGGACCCGGACCGCCCCGGACCGTGCCCAAACCCGGACCGGACCGGACCTTGGCTAGAAACGGGTCTAGCAAGGGTTTGGGTCACTAATTTTCATTAGAACCGTGTAGGACCGGACCGAACTTACCCTTGGAACCGTGTAGGACCGGACGGGACCAAACCCGGACCGCACTGTATAGAACCGGACCCAATCCGAATTTAGCTATTCTGACCTCTGTTAATTAATCATTAAAACTGTACCAATCTGTAATATTTTTGTATAGAGAAATTATATTATATGGAAACTAGACTTTCATACATTTATTTTGATATAAAGAACACACAAATCTATGTAGCCATTTTCTCTAAATTGAATTTTGAATCTGGTCAAAATTATAGGACTGCTCACTGGAATTTCAGCTTTTCTGATTTCTGACATCTGTCAATTAATCGTTAAAACTGTACCAATCTATAATCTTTTTGTATAGAGAAATTATATTATCTGAAAACTAGAATTTCATACCTTTATTTTTATATAAAGAAAACAAAAATCCATGTAGCCATTTTCTCTAAATTGAATTTTGAATCTGGTCAAAATTATAGGATTGGTCACTGGAATTTCAGCTTTTCTGATTTCTGACCTCTGTCAATTAATCGTTAAAACTGTATCAATCTGTAATATTTTTGTATAGAGAAATTATATTATCTGAAACTAGACTTTCATACCTTTATTTTGATATAAATAACACAAAAATCTATGTACCATTTTCTCTAAATTGAATTTTGAATTTGATCAAAATTATTGGACTGTTCACTGAAAAAATAAAATAAATAAAGGCAGAACTCGGACCGGACCGTGTAAATTTGACCACGGTCCTAGCACAGGTTTGAACTAACCACAAAAAATCAGACCCGCCGGATCCGGACCGTTTAAACCCGTAGACCCGTGGGAACCGTGAACCGGCCAGGTCTGGACTGAACCCGGACCGGCCCGTTTGCAAAACACTATAATAACTTCTGATCAGACCCAAAATTCGGAGTGCCAATTCGATCGAAGGAAAGGAGATAAGCGAGAAGTTGAAAATCTCAGCAATGGAAGCGTTAACCAAAAGCCCCATTTCTTCTCTTCCTTCTTCTCCCAACCCTAACCCATCTTTCGCACTCAGAAAACCTACTCGACTGTTCCCTCGCTCCATTGGAAATCTTTCTCGCCATATCTCGATTAATTGCACTAGTTCAGATAGGGAATTAGTTACGCAAAGAAGCTCAAGTAATAGAATGGAAGATTATAACACCGCCATGAAGAGAATGATGCGAAATCCTTATGAGTACCATCACGACCTTGGTTTGTTCATTAATCTCATTTGGATGTGTCAATATGTTGTCGCTTTTTTACTTCCTGAAATTGAGCTTATCAGAATCAAAGTTGAGCTCTTTTTTCTTCTTCTCTGGTGCATGTAGGTATGAATTATACAATTATAAGAGATAATCTAATTGTGGGATCGCAACCTCAGAAGCCAGCGGATATAGACCATTTGAAAGAGGAAGAAAATGTCGCATATATACTTTGCTTACAACAAGATAGTGATATTGAATATTGGGGCATTGATTTTGATTATATTCTGAATCGGTGCAAAGAGCTCGGTGTACACCACATGAGATCACCTGTAAGTGCTGGAATTGCTTCTTACCTGCCATTGACTATGTTTTTAATTTATTTATTAGTTGAGGTTAATTAACGAAAAATTGGAATGGGATGCAGCTCAGTTTTACATGGAGATTGAATTTTGGTTTTTGTTGCATTAATTGTATGGTAACTGGGTTAAATTGAGGTTTTCAATTGTATGATTTGGGAGTGCTTACTGGTGGGAACCATATGTTTTAGGATTCTATTTACTGTTATCAAGCAGCAGCATGAAGTCCATGGATTATCTTTTTTAAGTTAAGCTCACATACTTCAATGATGTATATGCAGACTATAGTCAGGGTCAAATTTGTAAATAATTCTTAATTTAAATTATAATCCTCTGAAAATTATTTTTCTACTGTAAAATAGGCAAGGGACTTCGATCCAGACTCGTTGAGGAGTCAGTTACCAAAGGCGGTATCAATGCTAGAGTGGGCCATATCTCAAAACAAAGGTCGAGTCTATGTACACTGTACCGCTGGCCTAGGCAGAGCGCCAGCTGTCGCAATTGCATATATGTTCTGGTTTTGCTGCCTGAATGTAAGCCCTGTGAAACCCAATCTATCTCTGGTATTTTATAATGAGTGAGGCTATGGTATTATGCATAGCGCACTTTGTTCCATACTATGAATGCATATCTCTATATTCAAAGTCCAAACAGTCAATCCATTCCGCTCAACATGATCTCCATATGAAAATGTGCTTGCCAACTTTTACATTTTTTAGAATTTGTTTAATATTTTTCTAGATAGGTACAAAATCACTTGATCTAAGATTCTAGACCATTTGAAAGTAGTGATATTCTACCTATCTAAAAAATAGTACAAAAATTCTAAAAATTGTAGAAGTTGGTCTCCAAGTACATTTTCATATGGAGATAATGATGAACGGTTCGGGTTGACTATTTAGACTTTGAAAATGAAGATATGAATCCGTAGTACGGACCAAAGTGCATTATGCATAATACTGTAGCCTCACTCTTTTATAATCTATATAATTGATTCACTTGTTTATTTACTTTTCTATGTATGTCATTCTAGCTTAATGATGCATACAAGGAACTAACATCAAAAAGGCCATGTGGGCCCAACAAGAAAGCCATCAGAGGTGCCACTTATGACCTTGCGAAAAATGACCCATGGAAAGAACCCTTTGAGAACCTTCCGGAACATGCTTTTGAGGGTGTTGCCGATTGGGAGCGCCAGTTAATTCAAGACCGAGTGCGGGCTCTCCGGTCAACATGAGGCGTGAACGGTAATTTGCATTGGTTGTTGTGTTAAATTATACCTTTTTTCTATAGATATGAGCGGCTGCTTCTATGGCATATGTACTAGGTAGAAAATAATCGACAGCATATGTAAGTAGCTGCTTAGAGTTGATAAAAACCTTTCGTGGTAATTTGGTGCTTGTATCAGAGCTAACCCTAATGCAGAAATTGATCCAGATATGTTTATCTTTCAGACTATTCTCAGAGTTCGCAAGTACAATTTTGCTCAGAAATGTGTTTAACGAGGTACTATGATGTTGAATATACCAATGTTGTTGAAAGATTTAATGTCTTATCATTAAGTTGTAATATAGTGATATTAAAATTTGCCAACAAAAAATACTGCGCCTATAGTTAGGTCAATAAAATTTGTCAGATTTGTGCTTTTTATCATACTAGTTCGATTACCTATTTCACAAATAATTACTGTGACATCTTGCAGATGTGAGCATTAAATATGCCAGTAGGCAGCTTATGGTCCAGAATTCTGATATTTATTCTAGTGACACTTGAGAATATCGAAAATTAAGGAAAATTTTACATAGTGTCCTTCTTTTTCAAAACATAGAACAAAATATCCTCCTTCCAAAATTCTTAACAAAATACCTTTGTGGCCCCACATTTCCCCCCTCCTCCCCTCCTCCTTATTTACTCCCCTTTATTATTATAAGCTTACACTTTTGTTTTATATACAATATTATCCGTATGAATATATTAATTCTTACATACTTAGACATATTCGGACCATTTTTTATTACATGTTATCTTATGAAATATGGTACTGATTCGATAATCGTATAAATGACTTTCATAGAGACTTCTATCAACTCCTTGTTCGTTTCATTTAGACTAAAATATCAATATATTTTACAAATGTAAACAAGAAACTGTATAGAAACATAGCAGGATAGCGAGGGATTCTAGTCAAAATAAACTAAATAATTCACCTTGATACAAGACCATATCATTTTAAGTCTTATTATGCTTTTAATTTTAATTTTTTTTATAACTAATATCTTGCAACAGAATGATAAAATAAGGCTATTAAAGTTGGTCTATATTTTTTTTTTATGCACACAAAGGTTTTAACATTTTTGTTTTAATGAGAATCAAGAATCTGAAAAAAAAATTATATTTGCATAGGACATTTTACTATGCCCATACAAAAGGGAAAGTTTAAATGTTTTAATTTTATTTTTGTAGAGATATAATAACATATATTACATCTAACAGTTTTGTGGAAAAGGTAAAATAAAATTATGAATCTTTTCAAGAAAAATGGATTTGTGCATTCAAAGTTGGATTATCCTGGAATTGTTCACCAATCGTAGTGTACTAATCATCACCAAGTTCATCAGCAAGACTCAATAAAGATAAATAATTAGCAAATTAAAGAAAATAATAATATTACATGAAGCATATTACAAAACCACATTCTTAAATTAATAATACAAGCCCGAAAACTAAATTTTTTATGTAATGCCTGTGTAAACGGAACAAAAGAAAGTTCCCACCTAATCCAGCTAATTTTTATTTTGAATAAAACATGACAACACCAAAAAAGAAAAAAAGAATTTTTCACAAAGTATTCAAAATGTACAGCAGATATTTTACCTAGGAAGGAAAGAGAGTGCAAAGATATCATTAAATTGGATCCGAATCTGATTCATGTTCGTCAATGTCGGGTGCACCAGAAGCAGAAGCAGAACAAGTACCGTCAAGAACAGAGACGGGTGAATTAGGTGAAATCGGTGACTTCGGCTCGATTTCTGTCCGGAGCCCATGAAGTGCCGGCAACAATTTATTTTTCCAGAAATAGCACCCATATTCCTCTTCATCCTCTTCCACCTCTCCCTTCTCAATTTCAATTAAAACTATATCTTTATTTAGCCTGTAAATGTCGACCCAGGCGAGTGAACCGCCGGTCGAACTGTGTACCACTGCCACACCTCTACCTTCATTTCCTTTTCGTTTTAATGTATAAAACCCTTCTCTCCTTCCAACCTCTTCTACTTTGTCTAATATTTCTTCTACAGTGCATGATGATGTGAGCCGCTCCTTTTTTGCTTTCTGTGATACAAACAAGCCTGATAGATCAAAACCCAATGACAGAGAGATCAAGTCGAAAGCATTCAAATCCCTTTTTTCTTCTCGGTCAATTTTCAATATCCGATCTTCTATTTCAGGTCGATGTTGCATTAGCTCCTCAATTTGATTCTGATTTAGACCATAGCGAAACCACGGGTCATTTATGATCCCATCAACTGTGATACGTGTCTCTGGATTGGAATCTAACATGCGGGATATGAGTGTTCGAAGATCAGGTGAGATCCATTTTGGAAAGCGGTATTCTGCCTTGTAAATTTTCCGGTATAGCATCATAAGGTTTACATCATTAAAAGGCAGATAGCCTGATGATAAAACAAAAAGAATCACCCCACATGCCCATAGGTCGACTTTTGCGGCATCGTATGGACGCCGACTGATAACTTCTGGTGCAACATAAGCTGGTGTCCCGCATAGTGTTTTGAAGAGAATCGTCTGGTTCGAGAATGAAGTGGGAGATAAAGCCGAGAGACCAAAATCGGAGACCTGCAGTGTAAGTATGTTATCAATTCAAGCATTGATATCAACAAAAAGAAATTCTAGAAAATTGAAAGGCAGAGAACTAGGAGACATGAAAACATAAAGAATATTCTGTTACAAGAAAATGCTTCCCACAACTTTTTTCCTTCCTGAGAATTTTAGGTGGGTCAACTCAGAAATGCATGATTAAGTACAACTGGATGAAAATATGAAACCAATATAATGAAATACCTTGAGCTTTCCAAATTCATCCAGCAACAAATTCTCCAGCTTGAGGTCCCGATGAAAAACACCACGAGAATGGCAAAACGCAACTGCAGATAGCAGTTGCCTGAATAAATCTCTGGCCGAATCCTCGTTCAATTTCCCTTTGGCACTGATTCCTCGAAACATCTCCCCTCCTTTGATATACTCCAGCACCAAATAAATCTTCGACTGCGATGCCATCACGTCGATCAACTTTACCACATGAGCATGTCGTATTCTCCTCATTGAAACTATCTCCCTTCTTACATTGATATACATGCCTAATTTCACGATACGCGGTTTGCTGAGGACTTTTAGTGCCACACTCTGGCCCGTGGGAACTTGACGTGCATGGTACACTTTTGCGAAGGCGCCGCAGCCGACCATCTTTCCAAGCTCGTATTTACCGAAGAGGAGTTTGGCCGGGCCATTGGTGCTGCTTAAAGTTTGTTCTCTTGTGAGTGCCACACCATTGGCCTTGGAGAATGGGTCCGGCATGGAGCCGGCTGCGGTACAGTTGAGACAATATTTTTTTTCTTGGTGGTGTGAGTTGGAGTTTCAGGAGTTTATATTGGTAAGACTAATTATAGAAATTTGTTAAAATTTTGTTAAAAACAGGGAGGAGAGGCAGTTGAGCCAGTTATTGCTGTCCTTTGCCTCCATGGGGAATGCTCTTTTTTGGTTGGCTCCATACATGATTTGTTGTGGAAACTCTGCAAGATTTTGCAATGTGGACAATATTTTTTTTTTTTTTGGAATATTCCTTATTTATTTCGCTCTCTTCAAATTTATTTTTAAGCTCTTTAGTATTTCTTCATTCTATATAGAAGGCAATAAATCCAACCACGTATATGCATCTGAGAGCAAATTGCCTAAGCAGAAAATTTCCCAAGTTGTTTAGAGTATTCCAAATATGATTATAATACGTACTATATTATTTCCTTAATTTGATGATTTTATAGATATTGTGTGCTATCAATTTAATATATATGATTATATTCTGCCTTCTCTGAGGTAGTACTTTTTCACAATTATTAAGCTACTTTATTTCATCAGTCTGCACACATATTTATATATAGTAGGCATTATTAGAATTCACAAAAATAATCTCATTTAAACAAATTTCTACTAAGCAAACAAACAGTTCTTAGGAATACTGCATAGATTGCAGGTTACTATTAGCAAGTATAAATCCCGCTTTTAATATACTATGTACTAATATTTTTGTGATTATTGAAATTTTAGCGGTCAATTAATGCTGTAATTATGAGTACGTATATCCACATGCTTGGCAACTCGTCTACTCTCTAGAAGAAAAATATAGAGCACTATAAATTAGTAAAAATGTGACAAATTAACCAAAAGTCTTTCTTAATTCCATATGAATGTACGACTCAAATTTTAGCAGTTGGCAAGAAAATACAAAGAAAAAAAGAAGAAGAATGTGAAGGACTTTTACATTATTCACATTCTGCCATTTAAAGGCCAATAGATTATAGAATCACTCAACTGTACATGAAGTCTTGATATAAAAAAGAGAAAATGAGAGTATATATCTCACAGATATGAAGCCAAAAGCACATCCAAGACAACAAAAAATATATCTGGAAATGAGATGTGAAAATACTAAGTTGAAAATAACTAGGGTAAAAGATGAGGTCAATAAAAGGCAATCAGCCATTGCCAATGTAGCAAATGCTATGATGATGGGGAGAGAGGCTGAAGCTTCGCAAGATTTGATTGGTGCCGGCCCAAATGAAATGCCGTTATAAGCCATATGAAGCATAACTAGTGTTAAAAAAACACAAAAAAACCAAGTATGAGAAAACATAATTAATTAAGTACCCATATAATATATAAGCCCAATTAACTGAATTACACAAGACAGACATGATGGCCCATACCGGTAGTGCATAAAGGGAGACCTTCGATGATTTTCCATTTTGATTACCAAAAAGTAATTTGTACATGCCGGCTGCTGTTGCATCTCCAAGCCTTTGAACAATTACATCTATACAAACCTAAAACAAGACTCGCATTGTTTTAACAAAGTTTCTTTAGTCCCAGGTGAAGTATTATTGATAAGAAAGGCCATCAAACAATGACAATTACCTTGGCTTTGTACTTCTCGTCTTGTGAGACAACAGTAAACAATAGTTCTCTTCCTGGCCTAGCTAAAACGTATGTCGTTACCTGGCATCAACAAAAAAAAATTATCAAAATAAATCTCAATTCTGGTATGAAGCATAGCTTACTAACTGGTACTATAATATGGAAAGGCACCTTGCGAGTAGTTTCGGATGCAGCCACAGCAACCCATGTGGGCCACAATGCAAGAGCCACAAGATTTACAATTGCAACAATAGGTGCCGAACTAATAGCAACAGTCACACCAGCAAGTGTAAGAATGCGACCCTGTTTTATTTCATTACTTGAATTACATAAATTGATAAGAGAAAAGTAAAATTATCAGATTAAAAGGGAAGTTATAAGGAAAAAAATTACCGTAAGAGTAAGTTGGCCAGCAAGGATAAAAACAGCAATAAAACTATTTATGAGAGCGAACGATCTCCTCCTATCCAGAGCACTTGCCACTGTCATGGCTATTATAGTAACTTTCTACATTTAATAAGCACGCATGTTACCTATTCTGTGGACATCTAATGCAGTGTTGACAAAAATAAGGAAAGGAGAAACAGAAAAAAAAAATTACTACCTGGAAATAAAAGAAGGATGACACAACAGCACTTAACCAGAGAAATAAGGAGACGGCAAGGAGGTAAGGAGAGGAGACAATTAGCCAAAACCCTTCTAACAGAACCCACGGATCAGGTTTTGCTTTATTTGTAGGTGATCTAGTAGGAGATGATACAAGAGAAGAAGCCTCGTCTCCCTTCTCTGTTTCTCTACAAATATAAATAAGTGCCAGAAAGAATGTCAACTCATCATATTTACATTTTGGAGATTCTCTGACTGAGTAATAAAATATATGGTTGCATGTTTTAATTTCTTCCTGTCTTTAACAACTGCATGTTTAACAACTTTGATGTGAATATCATATTAATGTACTATTATGGGTAGGAATGGCAAGGTAAGTCCAGGTCAACATTCTCTCTAGGTTTTACCATTTAAAGGCAAATTCAATTATTCAAGACATATTGACCCGGAGCATTGGTTAATCTATTGGTTAAGATGGTTTTCACTGACTTGCTTGGTCAAACATACATTGACATATTCCTCGCATACAAATTGGGACCACAGCCTTCTAAAGTTTCCATAAGAAATTGGAAAAACAAGGTAAGGAGGCACATTGGATCGTAACGAAACCCCAAGACCCAAAACCTATCAACCCTAATGAAATACCTACAGGACAATAAATCCTAATGAAGACCCAAAACCCATCAACCCGTCAGAACTTGTTTTAGTTGTGGCTCTTAAATAAGTCACTGCCACTGCTAGCACCACACTACACCCAGTATGAATACCTGTCAGAGGAGAGCTCCAGAGAGCCATGATGTGCGTCATGCGTAATTCCTTTTGATGCTTGTGCGGCAAGTTCCATCAAAACAGCTGAAATCAATAGCAGGTCTGAAACAATGCAATACAGGGATAAGTCAGAGATGAATCTTTTGAGCAAATCTCTGTGTAAATGGTGAAAGAATCATGAAGTTATTATAACATGCATACATGGACCTAGCCACGCCATGCCTGCAGCGAATAACGACCCCAACAGCTGTCCAAATGTAGCACCAGCACCAACAAAGCCGAACAGTCTTGAACCTGACTGAATATGAAGAGAGATCAGACATTCTGATATTTACGTAATAGGAGGTCATTTGGTTATCATCATTTTTTTCTGTTTCTCCTAATTGGCTAATCTTGGAACTTCATTTAACTTTGATCAGTGCCCAAAGGAAGTACCTCATTGTTCATGACATCAATTATCCTTGCCCAAGTTGATGAGATTGTAACAAGATTTAGCAAAGCAACCTTCAACAAAAAAATATTTTAATCGTATCAAGTACTGTACAAAGTCGGGATACATAAAGCTAGCCAACTTTAGAATGTTCTTTGTAATTTTTTATGTAGGAGTTTGTTTCATATTTAATGAAACAGGTTCTCTGCACATTTTTTATTAAAAAAAAAAAAATTAGAGAGTTCATACCCATAGAAACAAGCCTAGTCGAACAATGATGTAGAACCAAGTATGTTTGCTCCAGTCCATGGAATCATTTTGATCATCTTCAACTGGATTAGACTTTCAAAGGAACATTTTAGACAAGTGAGAATAAAAACAATAATTATAAATTCTTTACTCTTTTGGTAAAAATATCAACTTTGAATTATTATTTAGAGAAGCATGCCTGCTTTTGAGTACTTGCAGGAGCACTCAGTTTTTAATCTAAAAGGAATTTTTTTAGTTTCTAAAAATGGTGCCTTTTGTTTGGGACACTTCCAAAACAAAGAAAAGCACAATTTAGGTGGTTATTTCAATTAACAGCTAGCAATGATAAATAATAAGTGTATTGTGCAAAATTACCTAGTTGCACTAGGGTTTTCTTACCTTAGTTCCAGATGGCAATTGTCCAGGGGAGGACACATACCAAAGAACAAAGAATACGAGAAGAGAGATGCTAAAAAATCTGTGTATGATTACCAAAGCCTGAAATTTCAAAATTGATAACATGAAAATGAACACTCACTAGCAATACAACTAGATTACGGTCATTGTACTGTAGAAATGTAACTTCAATTATTTAATGTATAAGATCTATAAGAAAGCTATCCTATGATAATTGATGCAAACAATTTCCATCCATACTCGATGTAATGATGGTTAAAAATACTTAATAGAGACATTGAAATAAGTTAAGGGCCTTTTATCACAGCTCACCTTTGATTTGGACAAATTAGGTAGAGAAAAGATCAATGTTGAAATTGGGGCTGCTATCAAGGTTAGAACAAGAGAGCCGACAAACAAGCTGGGCAGATTACTGAGCCCAAGTGATATAGCGCCTTCATCCCTTAGTGGTAGAATCACAAAATATGCACTTAAAACCTGAAATACAAATCATTTTTAGAGTCAATCAATTTATTAATGGAATGTGATATGGGCATAGTACTGGTACAATGTGATACTGATTTTCAGTACACTTTTACCGTGTTTTATCTATATTTTAGTGTCTAAACCTCAACCGAGCTCAGTGTTAGGAGCCTCAAAGAGAAATTAAACAACAAACAAAGATTAATAGGGTAGGCTACTACTAATTTTACTGATATTCTCTTCTAAAATCTCTAATACTCCAATCAATATCGCAAATACAGCCTCTCCTTTGCTCTAATCTCACTTTAAATCCATAATCTTACAGTTCATCACAGATTTGCGAACAAAGTTGTTGATTCAAAAACAAGATAGAACTGAGGCAAATAGAACAGCTTACGAAGAAGAAGGTGGACGCGGAGTGGACGAGAGTTGATATCTCGTGCGGATGTACGGTCACGATGGCTTGGATTATCGCCTCAGTACGAGATCGGAGCAACATTCCTTGGTAAAAGGAGGGTAAAAAGAAGGGGATCTTTTCAAAGCAAATAGTACCAGGATTTTTTATCTTTCATCCTATGACGATGAATTCCTATCACCTGAGGTAACAGAAATTTTGAGAATAGACCTGGGTCGTCCGATCTTCTTCCGCACGAAGGCTCCGTGCATTCCACCCCGGACACGGATTCTGATCGGACGGTATGGATCAAAATTTAAAGAGTGAGGCTACGGTGCTATGCATAGCACGGATTGGGTCCGTGCTACGGCTTAAAATTTGACTTTTTAAAATTCTAACGGTTGATCCGAACCGTTCAACATGATTATAAAATGAATATGTACTTGCAAATCAAATTTTACATTTTTTCAAATTTTTTTACTATTTTTTTAGATAAGCTGTTTTTGGATGGTCCAGAATGTTCAGATCAAGTGATTTTCGAAAAAATAGTTAAAAAATTTCGAAAAAATGTAACATTTTGGTTTGCAAGTACATATTCATTTTATAATCATGTTGAACGGTTCGGATCGACCATTAGAATTTTGAAAAGTTAAATTTTGAGCCGTAGTACGGACCCAATTGGTGCTATGCATAGCACCGTAGCCTCACTCAAATTTAAATATTCTATTACCTCAGAGGATACGTGCTTGTCGACGAACGGAGCGCGGAACGGAAAGAAAGGGACATGGTTGAATCAGGTCAGGTTGTGAAAATACTTCCGTGCATAGATATAAATACTTTCATTCATAGGTATAAATACTTTTGTTCATAGGTATTAATACTTTAGAAATTGTGCGGGAACGATACGGATTATATAAGGAAATTGTGCGGGGACGGTCCTCCCAAATTAGTTATGAAAGTTATGTGCAGGGACAATGCGGGAACAGAGGTGCGAGAACATTATTTACGTACGAAAATATAGTTCTCTTCATAGAGATTAATACTTATATTGTTCATGTTAAATACTTTGATGCTTCATGTTAAATAGTCATCTTTTATTAATGTTTTAGTAGTCTCCATGGTAGTTATAGAAGTTAAGTGCGGAAATAATGCGCGATAAGGGTGCGGGAACAATTATCAGAATCCTATTTTTTAATATTAATAAAAATTTCGGAGATTTTGAGATCGGGAAGAGAATGAATGTTTAGCCGAATGCTTTTTTTTTAAACAATGTTTAGCCGAATACTGATACTGCTTCGACTATAGAGATTTGGGATTTTAGAGAGGATGAATGTTTAAGAAAAAAAAAATAATGAAAGACGGCTACAAAATAGGGTTCGGCTAAAATTGACAGCCCAAAAGGTATATATTATTAACAAAAAAAAGCCGAAGTAAGCCCAAAATAAGATTTTTGTTCATTTAATCCTCACATTGCAAATAGCCGAATAGGCCTGAAATTCATAATTAATTGCAATGTAATCCGAAGTTGCACTTTAATACTGAAATTCCTCGGTATGCATGAAAATTATCGTAAAAGCAAATAATTGCACCTAAAATAACAAAAGGGAGTCTGCTATCCTATGAAATATTCGTACACATGCCAACTGGATATCCTATGAAATATGCTCCAGTCCTTCATTTTTGTCAGGAAGGGTAATAATGGACAAGTACTAGTATTTACATCAAACCTAATTGCGAATCTTAATCCAACAGAAAAATCATTGTTAATTAGAGAAGTGATTGACAGCTAGAAATAATTAATTAAAAAGCAATGGTTATCGATAGAGAGGCGTTAAGATTAAAAAATAAGATACTTGATTAGTAATACATATTCTGCTCTTACTAGTTACTTTTACTAGTATGGTTTTCAAAAATTGTTTTGTTTTACAGTAGGAACTTTTTTTTGAGTTTAGATTACCCACTGTACATACTGGTAAAAAAACCACGACAAAATTCATTACTGTAAACCTCATCATTCACTAGCTGGCACAGACTTGTTTTACAAATTGGTGCATATCAGATTTAAATGCAACAAAAAACAATGATCTCAATATATAGTAGTATCGGGTACTGACACTAAAAATAAAATATTAGCAACAAATGACAACCATCATAGGTTCAAAAGAAATAACATACAGAACTCATAAAACAAGGCAACTACTAGTTACATATATATATATATATATATATATATATATCACAACTAAGCCTTTCGGCTATGAAAGCCGCTTCATGCATCAACACTGGACTTCTCCGGTACAACGGACTTGATGGAAGGCTCTTTGCTGACCTGGCATGCACGGACAGCAGTGCAAATATCGTTCTTCTCGAGGAATTTCTCGCCATTCAACAAAATAAGAGGGGTGTATTGTAAAACTAGCCTCTTGCACTGTCAAATAATCAAAAATTATTCTCATCTCTCTAAAATTTAATAATAAATTTTATGTGCTCCAATAAAATCTCAAAAGGGTCTTTCTCATTTCCAACAAGCAATAAAACCCAAATCCACAATTCGATCTTTACTCATTTTCATCTGCATGGACAAGTGAGAAAAGATCAAAACAGGGTTCTTTAGGTACACCTCAAAATGGTATATAAAGATGGGCATGGCTACAAATGTATCACATTACAGCATATATATACCTGCTGTGTTCTCTATGTTTTACTTGGCCAATACAAGGTACAAAGCATTATCCCCTCATTGGTATAGGTAATTTATTTAAGATTTCAACTGCAGATAACAGTCAAAGAAATAAATTATTTCTACCTCCTGAACATGGCTCTGGACTTTGGTACATTCCTTTAGAAGCATCTCAAGTATCTCGAACTGCCATTATTAAGAAAAAAAATAGTAAACTCAAATACATTAGTTCCATAAAGCAAAAAATGAAACAAAAGGATACTTCAGATTAGTACTGGTCCCAGGGAATATCACAACATCATGCATACCTCTACTAAACAGTACATATAATGCATACCCTCATAAAGAATGACATAGACCACTTTACTCCACTTTTGTTCTTCAAAATAATTCCCAAACTACCCTTCATTTCTCCTTATAAACTTTTTGAGGATTTATGGGACTATTCCATTGGAAATTCCCCTACAAACATAATAGTACAATAACTCACCTGGGAGTCAGGGTCTTGGAGCTTGGTGAGAATTTCCTTAATCATATGGTGGCAAAACTCACAAGTGCTATTACCAGTCGTCGAAAGAGCATTCTTGTAATAAGACAAGGAACTCTCACACAAATTCACCTCCTTGCAAAAATCTACTGGATTTATCTTTGAAATCTCATCGAAGAAGAGAAAAGCATAGTATTCTACCAAAGTAATACACTGCATGCACATCAGGATATAGAGAAACAATTAATAGATGTCAAGGATCACCAATGCTTTGGATACAGTAATATAGAGAAACCAGAGGGGCCAATGTATAATACAAAGCAAAGTAATGACTAGGCTATGGTCCGATGCATAGTGCAAATTGGTTCGTATTACAGATCTCAACGTGATCTCCATATGAAAATGTACTTGCAGACTAAATTTTACATTTTTTAGAATTTTTTGACTATTTTTAAGATAGGTATAAAATCACTACTTTTGAATGGTCTAGAAACATCGAGTGATATTTTACATCTAAGAAAATAGTAAAAAAATTCTTAAAATTGTAAAAATTGGATCTACAAGTACATTTTTATATGGAGATCATATTGAGTGGTTCAGATTGATTGTTGGACTTTGAAATTGAAGATATTGGTCCATAGTACCGACCATTATGCGCTACGCATAGTACCATAGCCTCACTCGCTAAGTAATTTATTCAGTACCTGTTCTTTGAAGGATTTGATCTCAGAGCAGGCATGGTGGAGGGTTTCTATAATTTCTTCCTGTGTTTTGTTCGCGGCCATGTAGTCTATAGCTTGAGTTGTGAAGTTCTCACACGCTCCACACACCTCATTGTTCTTCAACTTTGATTTTACCACAACATACTCGGTAACTAAGAGGAATAGAAGAGAGAACCATTAGGCACTACTTTCTGAAGCAAACATAAGAGATAGGAAATGTTTCCCAGGATATTTTTACCAGGTAACTGGTACTGTATTGATCAGTCATGAATGTTGGTGCAACTAAATGTCAAAAAAAAAAAGGGTATGTTGCCGCAACTCATTGTAGAGACGCAAAAATCTGAATGAATAACCTGAATGAATCTGAAACCAACCACCCCACCCCCCCCCCCCCCCCCCCCTCCCCCCAAGAAACAAACAATCTCAGCTGACCTAAAATAAAAATAAAAAAAGGATCGGCTGATGTACAGAACAAAAAATGCAATTGCAAAATAACTTTTCATGTTATTAACACAAATAAAATGGACCCAATTCTAAAATGAACCCCACATGATCCACAATGCCAAAAAGGAAAGTGCGCCAAAGCAAAACTAACCAGGACCTGAATTTAGTTGAGCCAAACCCAACATTGCCGAAAGACCAAACACAACCTGTTATGAACTGACTTGAAGTCAACCTGAGATACATGTTTTCTATTCTAGTTTCACCTAAAAATAACCACAAATCAACTAGCATAACAGAAACAAAAAGGTTTGCTAAATAACAGTGTCATGACAGTACAGACACTGGGTATTAGTGTATATGTCAATACTTGTTTTAACATAAATGTTCCATCGTACCTATGACATCAGCGCTGATAAAGCTTCTGGCATCAGCAATGGTACAGCAAAATACCAGAAGAAGAATCAAGAAGCCTTCCTTTGATCCCATTTTAGAGCTACATGAGAAACACACAACAGAAAGAAACTTATTTTAACTCAAATCATCGCAATATGTAATCAATATGAGATTCAAAGAAAAAAAAGCATGTACATAGCGCCATACTTCTAATGAAAATTTGACATGTGACAAGCATATTTCTAAGACGAGGATCAAAGTACCAAACTTTATTTATTTATTTTCAATTGGATTAACCTAATTTTAAAAAAAAAAACCACAATTTCCTCATTAATCCCCAAAGAAAGAAATAACCTAAAACCACTGAAAAAAATATATAATTCCGATGACAAAGAAGCAACACCAACCTTGATTAGGAAGTCTCTAATAAAAAATTGGGGGTTTAAAACCCAAGAAAAAGGGGAATCCTATTTGATTACTTGAAAAGATGGTAGAGCGAGCAGTAGAATCAAATTGGAAACGAGAAATTGTTTAGATTTTTAACCTTTCTTTAGGGAAAAGAGAAAAAATAAGTTGTTTCGAGTCGCTATAAAAATTCAATGATGTCTATTGTAAGCAGGATTTTATGATTAGGATAAGAAAGGGAGACCGACATGAAAGTCATCTCTTCAGTTTTGAGAAACCAGGAGATCTCCAGTGCATATTATTAGTGACTGCCCTATATATTGGAATGAGCATTTTTGAAAGCAAGTTAAAATTAAATAGATATCTGTATAAAAATAAAGTTTAGCCTAATTATTGTATTACAAATAGCATTTCCGATATAAAAGGGAAAATTAATAAGAACCCCTATATTGTACTTTGTCAATTAAAACTCATTTTAGATTTATAAAATTTTCATTTAATCATTTATGAAAAATAAAAATATGTAACATGTGTATGTAAAATATCCAGTTTTCTAATCGGTCAATTTGTGAGAACAAATTATTCATTTTCCTACTTGTAATACATACACAGGTGTGTGCGTCACAAGTAAAAAAATAAACTTATTCTTACAAACCGACAGACTGAATTTCAATAAAATAAAACTTTGTAAATTTAAAATTAATTTTAATAAAAAACAATAGATTAAAAATATATAATTTTTCAAATACATGAAATGATGAAAATGTCTCTTTTATTCAAAGTCCGGTTCAAAGGATAAAAAGACTCCTTAACCTAAAGGGTGATCCCTACCGTACGGCGTTAGATTGTTGTTATCTCTTCTCTTTGTGCATGTGCATTTTAATGGTTTCCTGCCTACGTCGCGCTTCAACTGGAGAATTGTCGCTCTAATAATCATGAAATGCCCCCACAGCCCCCATTATTGTTCCTATCATTAGTCCTTTTGTTGAATTTAATTTGGGTACATTGATTAATCTGTAGGAAAATAAATTAGCTTTATTTGATGAATCCAGTTTAATAAGTTGCGGTTTATGCGGTCGCTATGTGTATTCGGTTGTAATCTGCATAAAAACCTGTATAAGTTCAATATATATGGTTCTGCATATGCGGCCGTATATTGCTACTATATATTTTTATCACATATTCGGCACATATTACCGCATATTATCGCATATTTATTTTTATGATACCGAATATTACCGCATATAACATATATTGTTTATATATATAGAGTGATGCTACGATGCTTTGGGAAGTAAACAGGGTGTTTTACTTCCTCTCCTTACTTCTCAAAGCATGATAGCTTATCTCTATATATATATATATATATATAGAGGTTAGCTAATATCAAAAATGTTTATTCCGGAGCCGTGGTGCAACCAATTGATTTTCTAATTTTCAAAGTCCAAACAGTTGATCCAAACCGTTAGATGTGATCTCTATATTAAAATGTGCTTGGAGACCATATTTTACATTTTTTGGAATTTTTTTATTATTTATTAAGCCAATTTTAAATTCGCTGATTTTAATAAACAATGAAAAAAATTGAGATCATTGAAAACAACGATTTTAAAACTAACTTCATAAATAGTAAAAAAATTCCAAAAAATCTAAAATTTAGTCTCGAAGCACATTTTATTATAGATTGAATGTTAAACAGTTTGGATTGACCGTTTTGACTTTGAAAATGTAAAATCCGAAGAGTTTGTTCAACGGCCTAGGAACAAACGTTTTGATATTAACCAACCTCTATAAATATCTCCATTTTCAAATCCGCATATGCAATCACATACCGCATATGTAGATTTTAATACAACCTCTATAAATATCTCCAATATTTTACTTCCCGCTCATATCTCCATTTTCAAAGTTCAAATAGTCGATCCGAATTTCTCAACATTATCTTCATATTAATATGTGCTTGGACTTAGGGGTGTAAACGGAGCGATTCGGAGCAGATAATGCAGCTAATGCTAATACCAAATCCGTATCCGCCTTTCAATGAGGGGATACGGATAGTAAGCGGATATCAAAATTTGAAACCATATCCGCCTTAAACGGATACGGATACGGAGCGGATAATTTACGGATACAGATTCGAATACGAATATAGAATGGTAATTGTCGGATATTGAGTTATATAACTTTAAGATATAATTAATAATTAATAAAATTTAAATATGAAAATAAATGAATAATTGTAAGTTGATGGAGATATTAATGTTGGAAAGATGAGAGATATAAGATATTCATTATATTGATATAATATATAAACAAAATAAAGAAGTAGTAATAAAAGATAGTGTGGTGTAGTGGTTTGTAGCTTGGTTGCTAAGACTCTCACCTCACATGACATGAGTTCAAGTCTGCTTGAAGGCAAAATATTTTTTTTTAATTAGCGGGTTCGAAAAAATTTATTGGGTTTCGGATGATCCGAATATCCGCTCCGTTTAGGTATTACTATCCGTATCCGTATCCGGATCTTATGTGGGTAATTGATAATTATCTGTATCCGTATTCGGATTATCCGTATCCGTTTAAATCCGGATATGGATTATATACGGATTCGGAGCGGATATCCGTTTATAGCTCTAGCTTGGAGACCAAATTTTATATTTTTTAAAAAAATTTTACTATTTTTTAAATTTTTTTGAAAATCAGTGTTTTTTGAATTTTATTATTTTATTTTTTATTTAATGAAAAGCTGTGAATTTTCAAAAATTGTAGACAAATAATAAAACAATTCAAAAAATGTAAAATTTGGTTTCCAAGCACATATTAATAGGAAGATTATGTTGAGAAGTTCGGATCGACTATTTGAACTTTGAAAATGGAGATATGAGCGGGAAGTAAAACACCCTCTTTACTTCCCAAAGCACCTTAGCATCACTCTATATATATATATGAATTCTTGTTTTAAAATCTACATATATAAGTTTGTATTAAAATCCGCATAGCAGTTACATACCGTATATGTAGTATGAGGTGGTATTCCGCATACTGCATAAAAACCGCATTTTAAAAACATTGGATGAATCAATTCTCTCTAGAAGGAGAAGAGGAGTCCATATCCTCTGCATTAATCGTTGTTTAGAATCTCGACCGTCGGATCAAAATCTGTAATGCATGGTACCTCTTTAATAATCGTACAAATACGGATAGGACGATATAAATTTGTTCTGCAGTAATTTAAAATTTTACTTATGAATTCGGGGAGGAGGTGTGATGAGCATCGGATTAAAATCTATATGATCTGATTTGTATTGAAATTCGTGCAAAGTGTTAAGATTCACGATGTAATTCAAATTAGTGCATATTTAAATAATATGTTTATCCGAATCTCCACACAAATCAGACGGTTTATATCAGCCATCCGACATATTTTGATCTCATGTCAAGTTAGAAACCCCATGATTGGCTCTAGTAAATGATGAAATGGCCCACAATTATTGTTGTGCTTTTGTTGAATTATTACGGGTAAATTGGTAAAGCGGTAGAAAAATAAATGACATTTATTTAATGTTTTATCATAGTTTTACTATTGTTGGGTTGAAAATAGCAATATCTGCATGAATCGCGAAGTGGGAATGATGAATGATCGGACGGCTGAGGTATTGCTAGTCACAATGTAGTGCTACCAAGTATTAGTACTTTTTTCTGCATTATTGCATTTTTAAATCTTGACAGCTATTTACTTCAGGAGGAGGATTTAAAAACTTTAAATTTTCTTGCCCTTTCTAATTTTTAAATATCTAATACTCAAATAAAAATTTATACTAATTGATGTAAATGTGATATATTTACCTATTCTATACACACAAAAGTAATGGCAATATTTTTAACTTGACGGGAAGCAAAAAATAAATTTTCAGAAATTGTTCAAATTATGGGATTTAGATTTCCAATTATTAATATTTTGAAAATAAAAGGTAATGTAAATATGTAAGCGACAATATTTGAACTGTTCATATTATATAATGTAAACAAGCAAACACATGAGCTCCAAAAAATTGAAATGAATAGTACACAATTCTCCCGTTTGCATTTAATGAATAAAAGCATACGAGTAAAACTTGTTTAAAAACTGATCTTTTAACCTAAAACCCTAAAATAATTCCCCCAATAAAAAAAATACAAACGCATTAAGCATCCACCCTAATTTAAAACGAACAGTTCATATTAAAACGCTTGCCTTTTTAATCTAAATAACTACTTTTTCTGTGTAAATTTAGAAATGACAATCTTGACTATGTTTGAAAAATCAACCCATGTAATCACAAATCCGCATCCTTTGCATTAACGTATTGTTTGAGTGAGTTAATTTTATCACCGTCCGATTAGAATTCAGACCAATCCGCTCCACACAGAACTCTTTAATATTAGTGCATATTTAAATCTGACGGTCCAGATCTTAACTCAAAATTTGAGTTAATGCAAAGGATAAGAATTATGTGCATATTAATTGTGACTGTGTTTGTATAATTTGAAAATGTCTCAATTTTAATTGATTTTTTTAATCCAATAATTCCCATGTCTATCAGCTGGGACACCCTGTAGCCACTGCAGAGAACAAAGGTTGGTGGCTTGGTGCTAACTGATAAGGTTCCAAAGTAAAATTTCAAAAAATTTACAAATTTACCAGACAAAAAAACATTGGTGTGTAGTTTGAGCCAATGGTCCCTTGACACAGCAAAAAAAAGGCATAGACAACCATTTAACTATTTCTTCAGTTTTCATTTAATAAATTTGTATTTATGGGCCAAGCAAGTACTTGAATTTGTCAGAGGTTACAACTGTTGACTATTTCGTACAAATTTTTTTAAGTTGCAAAATTTGAAAGTTTATAATGAAACCCACAATTTTTATAATTTCGTTGCTTGGTTGAAAATCCACATTCTCTCTTTTTTTAAGTAAAGGTTAGAAGTTCGATTACCCAGCTACTAAGTCCAGATTTTAATTTCATTCTTTGTACATATCTAAAAAATCTACAAAAATAATAGATTTGTACATATCTAAAAAATGTAATTTTTTTTTAAATTATAAAATTTGATCTCTAAACACATTTTAATATAAAATCATGTTGAACGGTTCAAATCAATGAAGCATGATGAGGCAAAAAATAAACATATGAGAACATGATGAGACACTGAATCAATTGAGCATTTGAGCCCTCTTTAAATAAAGCACATATTTGTGGCTCTTTTTTATTTAGTCGATCACGCTTACCAACAAAAATAAAAAATATTTCAAATTAATTTGATTAATATGGTATATGGAACAGTACAATTGACTATGACATGATAGATCAGCACCGACGTTAATTATTTGAGAATATAGCGATGATCCTTGCTGAAGAACAATGACACAATGTCACAATTTGATTGCCAAATAACTTCATCTTTTATGGAAGAACATACATTTTTTTTTTATTTCGTCGCATAATCACTGAAGAGATTTTTTATTTCACTCTTTATAATTTAGTCTATATTTTTTCTTGCCAACATGGATTTTCTAAAATAATATATCAATTCTTAGGAAAGATTTTGGCTCATTTATGTATTTGTGGACTTAGCACATAGAATTCTTTTTAAGGAATAGAAAAAAAAAATCTTCTCACTTTGAATAATGCAAAACATCAAACTTATGAATCCATGTTTCAAATTGGACAAGTACTTTGATGTTTGAATACAGATTGATGTTCGAATACAGAGGAAGCAATTATTTCTTGCTTAAAAAGCACGTTTGTTTTTTTTCCTGAAAACACGTTCGGAATAAAGATATTGACAACATTGCTTTAATTTCCCGCAATTTATAATTAATAAAGTGAAAATGAAAACACATATGATTCATATGTTGTATGAAACTAAAATAACATTGACAACATTCGTGACTCTTTCATTTCCTAAATCACGCTAAACAACAAAAGCAATAAAATTTGAAATTAATTTGATTAATGTGGCTTATCAAAATCAAACAATAGAATTGACTAAATTGATAACCATTTATGACATGAAAGGTTAGCATTGACACAACATCAACACAATTTGCGGCTCTTTCATTTCCTAAATCACGCTAAAGTAAACGACAGAAACAATAACTGTTTCAAATTGATTTGATTATTGTGGCTTATCAAACAATAGAATTGACTAAATATGTAACATTTTCATGATATGAAGGTTTACACTGACAAAACATCAACACAATTAAGTTTTAACAAGTAAAATACATCAATCTAGTATCAAAAAATAAAAGGGGATTTTATCGTCGACAGCAGGGTTCGAACCTGCGCGGGCGAAGCCCAACAGATTTCAAGTCTGTCTCCTTAACCACTCGGACATATCGACTTTTTGCTTGAATTCATCAATACTTCTATAATAATATTAAATTCTCGGGAACTATTATGCACATATATCTACTGTTCATACTTTTTGTGCAGTAGGGCCGAATATATCCACTGTTCATACTTTTTATGCGGTTATACCCCTGAGGTACACTAATGGTCAAACAAAACTTTTAATTCTGACAAAATATATTTCCAATTGAAAAATAAGAATGCTTCATTCAAGATGCTAGCACAAATTCAGAAGTACAGAAAAGAGGAATCTGTTGCACAAATTTGAATGCATGAAAATGGTGAATGAGAATCCTGTCAAAAAACGTACTGAATGAGCGTTAGGCGATTTTCTACCAGCGAATGTGTGCAATCCTCTTTTCAAATTTATATTCTTACTGTTTTTATTTTAACCAAAATATAGGTGAGTAACACTAGAATAAACTTAAAACTTAATAATATTCTTACTGTTATTTATTTAAGACCAATTTTTCCAACTTCTAATTGAAGTTGACATGACAAATTTTTTTTATGAACTTAATTAAACTCGTTCTAACATGAATGAGGATGTTGAAAAATTACATTTCAAAAGAAAATCTAGATTATTAATTAGGATGCATCCAGTAAATTGCTTGCATTTCTTGATAACTCCTAATTTCTATTCACTTTATTAATTGAGAAATTTGGATATATACCCATCACAACTTCTTTAATTAGATATTTACCCATCCAAAATTGAAAATTAGATATTTCCCCATCTAAACATAACCTATTTATTAATATACCCACTTGTAATTTTTTTCACTAAAAGATATAGATTAATATTAATAAAAAGTTTAAGAGGCCATTTTACCCTTGATAATTGAGCGTTAAAACCTCTGTTTCCTGCTTCATTTCCCATCTCCTGCTCCATTCATCGCTCGATCCTTCCGACCCTTCTCTCTCAGCGCGCAATCCCCTCCATCCCGCGTAACCCTCCTCCATCTTGTGCGATTATCCATCCTGCCTCACTCTTTCTCTTCCTGCGCGATACTCCTCCATCTTACGCGACAACACCCTCATCCATGATCCATCCCTCGCGACCCTCCTCTGTCAAAGCGATCCTCCACCTTCCGTCCAGTTTTATCCTTTCTTCTTCCTCTCATAAAAAATGTTTGCAATGGAGGAAGATTGGAACAATATTGATAAAAACAACTAAAAAATGAGAAAAGCGGGTACAGTAATGACACTTCTCAGTTCCTAAAAGATAAAAAAAAAAACAACTAAAAATGAAAAATGCTGAACTAAAAAAAGATAAGAAACTGAAAGGAAAAAACCCATTCCTAGAAAACTAGTGACTCGGTACAGTACCTGGATAGTCTCATTCCCCAAGAACAAAAAGTCAGGAGAGGCTTCAAGATGTAAACTGCCATCACTTAGCAATTGTTGAATCGCAACACATGATAATTAGAAAGATGCAAATGGTCATATGCTTCGTTATCTAGCGAGAACATTGCAGGGTATCGCTTACTGGTACGGTGGTATCGCTTACTGGTACATTGGTACCGCTGACAGCTCATTTCTGGTATTAATCAAGAATTTGATTACCTATTAAAAAGTTGCATTAATTAGAATCTTTGCACGGGAGGAGAAGGGTGGGCTGGGGTAGAAGGCGGGTGGGGGAGAGGGAGGGCTGGTGTGGGATGAAGAAATGTCACGCAGGAAATTAGAAAAGAAAAGGATACAGTAAAGAATGATAAGGGTAAAATGGTCTCTTAAATATTTTATTAATATTAATTTATATATTTTAGTGTAAAATTTTTAAAATGGGTATATTAATAAATAGGTTATGTTTAGACGGGGAAATACCTAATTTTCAATTTTTGATGGGTATATATCTAATTAAAGAAGTTGTGATGGGTATATATCCAAATTTCTCTTATTAATTAGCGCTATTCAGTGGCAGAGATTGATTTATTTTTTAAGTTGCACTACAGAAAACTGAATTTTTTTAAATAAATTAATGATTGCTTCATAGTTCATATACAAATTTAGAGAGTTTGACGAGTTGATTCAATAATAACAATATATATAGTCCCTTTTAAGATTGGCCCTTGACTTTGTTGAAAGCTGATTTTGTACATTTTCATTAAAAGAAGACATGACATTATTCCTAGGGACATGGCTGATAAATATTATAAATAGTTTTTAAGTAAGGATGTTATAAAATATTTTCAAATATCAATTATTTTTCTTCTATGTAAAAATAATTAAGAAAAATCTAAAACACAGAAAGTAAATATCTATATGGAAAAGGAGCAGGGATCGGCTTCTCCTTGGCTGCAATTGAAGTCATTGTTGGCTGATAAAGACTTGATGTTGTTGATTTCTTGAATTGTTGTTTTCAATTTCATTGCTTGTTGTTGAGAAACCCTTGTCGTTATCACTTTTGTGAATTGCAAATAGAGTTTATTCTCTTACTGATACTGATATCTCATATCTGATCTTCTTCTTAAGCTGATATTGTTGATGCTTGAACAATTATCTTAATTTGAGTTGAAAATCACCTCTAATTAAACCCTGAAACCTGTTTGTACCAGCATTATAGTGGTTATTTTGGCTCTGTCTCACTGATTAAGTCTCCTCTTTTCATTCTATTTTTTTTGACATTCAATTCATACCAACCATGCTTGATAGTTGATACATTGTTGTAGGAAAGGAATTGATTGTGTTCTCATTCAATTTCTACTTTAAGTGAAGCTTTTCAGCTTTGCTCCTTTTTATTGTCAGATAGATCATGATAGGAACTGAATTGACACCTGAATTGTAAACTTGAATTTGGTTGATATTTTTTTTTTTGCCACGTTACACAGATTCTGTAGTATCTTTACATGTATTAATAACATTAATTGCTACGCAAGTGATGCATGCATAGATTTGGCCTATCAAGTATCAATTGCTTTTAATCATTTCACCAATTAAGTATGTTAAATCACCTTTATTAATTACTACGTACGCCAGCCAGATAAAAGTGATAGAAGAAAACATAAGTGCTGTTGTTAGGTTTGTAATTATCCCTAATTAAAAACATGGTACAGCTAGATGACAATAGTTAGGTAAGATGTTGGATGTCATTATTCAGTTGACTATCAGTATATTACATAAATAATTTATGAAGAAGATCACATACAAATTAAAGAATTAATTAAAGGGTTACACATCACATTAAAATTTTTATAGAAAATAAATTTCATTGTTAATTGTGTGACTGTCGGGAAGTGCTGATCAAAATGCAGCATAACTGGAAAGAAAACGATTGTACACCACAAAACCCTGTCATTAATTCAGGGTTGACATAAGCATACACCTGAAAATAAAAAATTAAAAAAAGGAGAATTAAGAAGATGCACATAAGCATGATTTCATTAATTAGTATTAATTTCTTCTAATCTAGATAGGTAAAATAATCCAAATCATTATAGAGATATAAATGAAATAATTGGGTACTGTACCTATAACTAATTAAATAAACGAGGGAACAAATTTAGGGAATTAAATAGTTGGGGATATCCAGCAAAATTATTTCAGCGCTGCACTATATTTTTAGCACAAGCAGATAATATATAATTTTTTTTAGGGTAATTACAATTTTTCTCATCTAACATTCCCTTATTTTGTCCCCCGTTTAACTGTCTTTCCTAATTACCGAAAATTACCGGTTTTAACTAACTACTGGGTCCTACAAACTAATACCATATTCCGTCTCCCTTTATTACCTACCATTTTTGAATTTCCTTTCTCCGCACTGCTGAGGCGATTTTCTCCATCGGACGCGTTTTGTTTTGGTTTTAGCGGATGGCGGTTGTGGTCCCCTACTTAATTAGCGCTAATTAATGCGCGGGGGACGAAATTGAAAAGATACGCGGGGACAGCTAGGCGCTCCCTTTTTTGTATTTCTCGAGAAAAAAATAAAAATCAAGACACCTAATTGTCTAATATTTACAAAAAGTTCTTCATTTAAATTTCAAACTTATAATCTTTCATACAAAAAAACATTAATTTTGGCACTAAAATAAATATAACATATATTTTTTCAATTTAATTTTTTATCCTCGCTGATACTAGATTCTTGTAGTGAATAGCATAATTAGACCCATCTGAACAAGCATAACATTAATTTTCTCGAGATGCTATGTTTGTTGTTATTATCTGTTATCATTTTACACGAACTAGTCTGTGATAAATATATAAATAAGTTGAATTATAAAATTGTTAAATTGAATCAGAACATTGTTAAGTTAAATCATAAAGTATATTTATTGTTTAATTCGGTCTGAACTGGTTAAGGGCTCTTTTGCATTAATTTTCTGATCCATTATCCTTCAGCTGCTAATATTTCGGGTCCAGCATTTAGTCAAGACCTATTCTTTTTTTTGAAAAACTCGGTAGAGTCAAGACCTATTCAAATAAATAAATTATTAGTATCGTGCCCGTGCGTTGCAAGGGGAACATTATAAAAAAATATGAAAAGATTTTTTTATTGACATCTCACCCATAATTGAGAAAAAATATATAAATGAAAAAAAAATGAAAAATTATTTGCTGCAACTACTATTCTAAATTCTAAATGTACATACAAAATTATTTTTTGATAAAAAGTTGTCTTAAAATTTATATTACCGTGCAATGACTCAGTAGCATCATGAGGATTTGATGAAGCTAAATCTATTTGCAATGGAGTCTCTGAAACTAATAAAACATTTGACCTAGCAAGAGCATTTGCTATTGGATTATTGCTACTTTCTCCTGTTTTGAGTTGCTTATTTGCACGATTTTTCATTAGAAGAGTTTACTTATTTTCCCGACTCATTTCTTGATATGCCCTCTTGTTGTACCTTCTCTTTCCATCCAGGCTTATTTCTGTTATGTTATATAAAATAATAATATAAGTTTGCTTCCTTGAGAAATGTACATCGATTAGTGATTGGCAAACAAAAATATATATTTTAAAAAACCTGATGTTCTTGGAGTGATTGCATAAGAATCCTCATTTCCATTAGTTATACTTTTTTGAACTTTCTTTCATGTATGATGTCTCGACATGGAACAAAGCTAAGCTAATTTAAAAATAGATGATTATCGTCTAAGGCACAAGCAACAATTAAAATTAATCTAAGATAAAACAAAATTATTTTGTGTTCCAATGCAAGAAAGTAGTAAAAATGGAAATAACAATTTTTTACTTTTTGTTTTACCGCTAGTTTCTTTTAACGTTCACAGAAAATGAAATTCACAAATTCAGTAAGTCCACGTGGCGCCAAATTAAAATAGCAAATGTTCTAAATCCCAAGCGCCACAATTCTTTTTTACCTAAAATAAGAGATTTTTCAAATCATGTCACATGGATGAAATAAAGTCCAAAAATAATTCCTTTAGTAGCAAAAGCAACAGATGTACGTGCTTCTGAAATCTTGGGTCAGAAAATTTTCCTTTTTGATTTATTTTACTCCTTATTTGGAAAAATAGTAATTCTAGCGGGACAAAATAAGTAATTTATATTGATTCTGCTGTACTGAAAACTACTGTATATTCGATCAAATAATGTAAGTTCACACAAAATATTCTATCCAATTTTACCAATTTTATATTTTTGTCTGATTTCATTGGTCCATTTATGAGAAAAAATATTGATTTCCATTATGCTTAATTGAACAAGGAGAATAAGGAATCACATTTCTATTGTTTGAATAATTGAGTGTAGAGAAAATAAGGAAATATATTTCTTGTAGATAAATATCATAAAAAATTGAATTGTTTTAAATATAGTTGTGACATATAGTGTGGCTGTATGTGTGGCGAGTCTTCTTTTAACTAAATATAAACTTCTACACATAAAAGATATGCATTTAATCACAAGATGACAGATTATGTGATTGGAGGGCTGATATTAAATCCGAAATTTCATCTTTCAATCGTAGCCGTTGGCGGATCAGACATCAACGTGCTTAATAATGAAATGGAGATAACATTACTAAACTGAATTATAAATATGTTAATAGCGATGAAGATATCATTATATCAACTTCTATAGATAATTAGCATCTCAATTTAATTCTTTATCTCATTTGAAAATATAAAAAATATTTAGACGAGTTAATGCAATAAATGGCACAATCTTTTAAAACGATGACAGCGATGTAATTTAATGTGAGAAACAAAGATGTGACTCCTAAGCAAATGGAAGACTACTTAAAATATATGGTTCATGCATGTCACATGGAAATGCATGTCTATACATAATTAAATAATCAAATAAAATGTCCTTTGGAACTTATATCTCTGTTATTTTCATCAGTAGTTGGTGTACAATTTTCTAATTAAAATATGAAGATTCATATTAAAATTTCTAATGAAATTAAATTTTCTTTGTTATTTTATAATTAAATTTTACTTAAAAATTTAAGAGTGTGCTCCATAACTACTACATTAAAATAAGGAAAGGAAAAGACGGAGAGTAGGCAAAGCAACGAGTCACATTATCTGTACCCAAATGGCGGATTACCAAAAATCGCTAAATTGGTACGCATAACTCACCTCCTCTTTCTTTCTTTTTCCTCTATCTTCTCCAAAATTTGCACTTTTAGAGCAAGTACCTGGGTCCAGTCGGATGCAGTCACGCTTTCTTTCCCCTTCATTTTCTCTTCTAATGGTGTCTAAAACAATGGCAGAGCCACATGAGGTCAGGGAGAAGCACTTACCTATCCTTGACCTAAACTTTTTTTTTCCAAACTATTCTTCTTTTTTCATGTTTTTTAAATAAAGTTACAAAAATATATTTGTATTTAAAATAATTATATAATTATACCATATTCTAAAGAATAATTATATTCATCTCCGCACTCCAGTCCCTCCTCTGTTCCCGCAGCTACAGTAGAGGAAGGCTGTACTATGGTCTCCTTTCTCAGTCCCTGCACTTGTCCCCGCGTCAACTTTCATAGGTATAAATACTTGGAAAATAATAAATTAATACTTGCAAATTAAGATATTAATACTTACAAAGTAAGATATTAATACTTGCATGCGTAATTTCCCGCGTCAACCTTCCTCTAATTAAGTAGTGGGGACCTTGTATCCCGCATTAACCTTCCTATAATAAAAATAGTTGACTTCATAGGTATAAATACTTCAGTCCAAATGTATCAATACTTGCAAAACAAGATATTAATACTTGCAAAATAAGATATTAATACTTTGATGTGTAATTTAATATAATCAAACGCCTGAAGATTAAACTTTGTACAATGCATATACATATAAATACTTCAGTGCATAAGTATAAATATTTTTAATACTTGGTATTAATACTTTCAGACGTCATTCAGCGCCATATGTAAAACAATATATTAAGTATTATGGTTCCCCCATATAGTTATGACAATATTGATATCTTTAGAAATGTGTATAGTTCCTCGGTCCCTGCCATTTAGTTTAAGTGGTCCCCCACATGTATTTATGATGTGAGGACAGTTTGAGAGATTTGGTTAGGAAGACAGATTATATAAGGAAAGTGGTCTCCACAATTATTAACGTTAAAATACTTCCGTGCATATGTATAAATATTTCCGTACATAAGTATAAATACTTACGTTCATAGAAAATTAATATTTTAGAAATTGTGCGGGGATGATACAGAATATATAAGAACATTGTACGAAGACGGTCCTCGCAAATTAGTTATGGAAATTATGTGCGGAGACAGAGGTGTGAGGACAGATATATCCAGTGTCCTATTCTAAATGTTTGAATCCATCATATTTAATTTCTGGTTCCTCCTTTGTACTAGAGCATGTCCTAAGAAGGTCGTAGTTGAAGAAATCAAGGTCACTTAATTTGCAAAGAAGGATGTAATGTTAGGCTCCAATCATGGTCTACCTAAGTGATAATTTATTGTAAGATATTGCACTGGCGTACACTTGAAAAAACAATTAGAGTAGGAGAGCACGCCAGCACATATATATTTTGACTGGATCTAATCTTTGCACGAAGAACAGTCTCAGATCTGAAACAATTTTTTTTTATAGGGATATATAAATAGATTATATATAGACGTGGTGGATTTCTTAGAGATAGGAAACAGTTAAGGTGTCAATTTTGTAATTTAAAGTTAAATCTAACCAATTGATTATAAACTGAACAGTTAAGGTGTCACTTAATTCTGACATTAGTTAAACTAATGAGAACCTTTTAATATTCTTTTTAATAATATTGGCATATCTAAATTATAAAGAATATATAAATAATTTTATTTTATTTTCTCTTTTAAAAACCTGTTATCAGTTATTATGGTTGTCATCATTATCACTTAATTCTAAGTTCAAACCATCATTGGTCCAGTTGGCAGCCCATAATCTATGGTCTTCTTCAATTTAAATTATTAATTCTGAAACCTATATTTAGGTAGGGAGCAGCTTGGGTCCGATGCCCATCGGATCCAAAGTGGGTTCGATGGACTCTCTCGCCGTCCGATCTGCTTTACGTGCGCACATAAATTAAGGAAGCCGTGAAAGTTATGGCGTGAATCTTAAAGCAGATCGGACGGCGAGAGAGCCCATCAAACCCACTTTGGGTCTGATGGGCATCGGACCCAAGCTGCTCCCATTTAGGTATGCTTAAATTTGACGTGAAAGGCGTTGGTACTAATTAGTTGAAGACCTCCAATTTAATTAGAAGACAACAATGGGATTGAATTTGAGTATTTGACACTATGGAGCCATTTTTCTGTGGCTCTCTATCTTATATAATTATATGTGGCATTCTATGGGACATGCATTATTTGGAAATATGTAATAAAATCAACTATTAAACAAAACTTGTATTATAGGAAAGCCTACAAAACTTTTCTTTGCATATGTCCTTGCCATTTTTGGAAGTTAGAAGAACTATAAGGGCTCAAATAGCTTAGGCCCATTCAGTTATTATTTTTTTTTATAAATATTACATTTTGTTAGAGAGTTAAAACGTGTTGTATTGAATACAACTATAAATAGGGTAAATTATATTTTCTTCTATCTATCTATTCTTCATTTTATCTCTCAACTAACTAACTTCATCTTCTAACTATAATTACAAATTCTAATTACCTAATGATCCCTACAAATTAATTAGCAAATTTTCTCTCTTTATTTCTTTCTTCTTTCTCCCTCTCTCTCTCACCTCCGCCTCCATCTTCCACCTCCGCCTCCCTCTCCCACCTCTCCCTCTCCGCCTCCACCTCCCTCTCCCATCTCTCCATCTCCGCCTCCCTCTCCCTCTCCCACCTCCGCCTCCCACCTCCCACCTCAGCCACCTCCGCCTTCGTCATTCTAACCCAATCAAGTACACCTCCCCCGAGTCAGATCCATCATTGTCGACCGCCGGGTCAGATCCATCGTGTCTATGTTCCTCTTCTTTATACAGTTTCGAGTTATTTGCAAAGAATAAAGCTTCATTAATGGTGAATTAGACCAGTGCGTACTAAACTAAGAAATGACAGAAAAAACAAATTTTGAAAAAAATTAGAGGTGTATGAATGAATACTTCAACGTGTATGAATGAATACTTGATATCTTAGGTATAAATACTAACGTATATGTATAAATACTTGATATCTTATGGATGAATACTTCAATGAAGTATGTTTTGTTTCATTTAAATATTGTTTTTGTTTTTTTTGTTTGTAACATTTCAATTACATGATATGTAAAATTTGATAGATTATTTTTGTTTCGACAGTGAAACATGTGGCAACAATTTTTTATTTTCAAAAAATAAAATTGAACTAGAAAACAATAAAGCAATGTTCAGTACTATTCGGCTGCTCTTGTAAAATTAATCGAGGTATACACATATGCTTGTAATACTCTTGATACATGAACTATTACACTTACACGACGAGGATGAATACTTGCTCCATGAGGTATGAATACTTGCATTACGAGGTATGAATACTTGTCCAACGGACAACTCGAAAGTATGTCATCATGGATCTCATTTGAAAGAGAAAATTGTGTAGAAGACGTTGGTGGTTTTAGATTTTTCAAAATTTCTCAGAGATCGTCAGAAATATTGGTTAGATTGAACGGAGAAAAAAAAATCACCTCTAAAAACGTGTAAAAGATGGGTGCGTGATGTGTCCAGTTTTTTTTTTTTTAAATACTTGATATCTTAGATGTGAATACTTGATGTATTATATATGAATACTTGATTTGTTATATGTGAATATTTGCGCGTGCCAGTTGTAAAATATTTCAGATATTAGGCGGTCCCCAAATAGTAAGTAGTCCTCTCAAGTGGTTAGTAGTTATTAAAGTAGTTATTGACTAGGGAATGGATTCTGGGGGATAGCTAGGCTCTCCCTTATAAATAATGAGTAGTACTTGAGCGTTCTTAAACATACTGAGTTTCTCGGTGAGATCAACTCTAAAATTTATCAGATAGACTTTAAATGATAAATTCAAATCATTAAAATTAATATAGTTTCACGAGTTATACATTTACATGCAAAATTTATATATTTTTAAATTAATTTTAAATAAAGTCAAGTGATGAACATATTAAAATTAACTTATTTTTTTTACCGCTTGACTATGTACTAAATTATTTTTAAAATTGATAAATTTTGCATGTAAATACATACTTGTGAAGTAAATCAGTTTGGACAATTTGAATTCATTGTTTAAAATCAATTCAATAGGTTTTGGAGTTAAGCTCATCAAAGACTTGGTGAGCTTAAGAATACCCTGATTCTACCCATGGTCACAGTATTAGTTTGAGTATAATTGTAGTGTTCTTAAGCTCACCAATGGTTTGGTGACTTAGTTCCAAAACCTATCAAATATACTTCAAATAACGAATCAAACAGTTGAAAACCAATCTATTTTACGAGTGATGCTTTTACATGCAAATTTTATAAATTTTCGAATTAATTTAGTACAAGTCAAGTGGTAAAAAAAATAAACTTTATAAGTTAATTTTAATACATTTATTATTATTTATATTTTACCACTTAAATTTATACTAAATTAATTCAAAATTATATAAAATTAATGCATATAAGAGCATCACTCATTAGGGGTGTTCATTGGGTCCGGTTTAGTCGGTTTTGAACCGAACAGAATTAGTTTGACCAAACGGTTCGTTTTTTTCGGTTTAATGGTTCGGTTTGGTTTGCTTTTTAAAACCGAATTATAATTTCGGTTCGGTTCGGTTTGAAAATTTTGAAAATTTTGAAAACCAAAATAATTGAACCGACCGAAATTTTATATGTTATGAATTTGGTCCGGACCTGTCCCGGTTTATTTCTTAATCAATTGCTTTAAATACTACGGTTTATTTCTTAATATCCCGATTTATTTCTTAATACCTTGGTTTATTTCTTAATATACTTCGGTTTATTATAAATCAATTGCTTTAAATAAAAAAATAATATATTTTGGTTTGAACCGAACAAACCAAAATAAAACTTTGGTTCGGTTCGGTTTGGTTGCAATGCTAAATCGGTTCGGTTCGGTTTTATTTTTGAAACCGAATTATAACTTTGGTTTGCCTAGTTCGGTTCGGTTTCAACCGAACCGAACCAATGAACACCCCTATCACTCATGAATTAAGTCGGCTTCAACAGTTTGAATTTGTTGTTTGAAGCCAATTCAATAAATTTTTAAGTTAAGCACACAAATAGACTTAATTAATGAGCTTAACAACATCCTAGTTCTACTCGTATTAGTTTAATAAATATTTTTTTTGACAATTTAAATATGAAAAAAGCTGTACAAAATATTATACATGAAAGGGGCAAACTTTTTTAAAATGGAACAGTTTCAATAAAAAATCATTTTCACAGTTCATACAATATTTTTACAAGTCTTAATTGTCAAGGTAAACGGACAAAATGTGTTGCTTGCCAGAATAAAAATGAAAACTGAAAATATAATATAAATATAACTATTATTGTCTTAATGTCAAGATAAAAACAATAAATATGTTGACACTTTTCATTTGATATAAAATTGGATTCCTCTCTATTTTTGAACGCGTTCATAAATTTTGCAAATAATATGCGTTGTTATGTTCGCTTTTTTTTTTTTTTTTTTGCATCGGTATAGTGATAGAGTGACGGTTCTTTTATAAGAACGATCACTGTTAATAAATGCATCGGTTTGTTTTAATGTTTTTTACGTGCAGAAAAAATTCGTCAGAACATGAACGTTAATTATTTAGTGACCATAAAAAAGTTATTTTCGTGAGTAATTAACAAACCACAGAAATAAAGTTAAATATCCATGTATATAATGCAAATTCTGGTATGAGTCAGTCTAAAAAAAAGAACAACAATGAACAGATCTTAAATAATCAAATAGTCTGTTTTTTTTATTCTATGCATCTTTTTTATGTTTTTCTACGTGTAGAAGAAATCTAAATTTATTTAAACACGTACTTTCGATATACAAATTGTATCAATTTTCTGATTAGTCATGATTTCATTCCATTTTTTTAATATCATTTAAGTAATTTTTAGATTGATTGATAAATAATTGGTCATGTTTTTATTTCTTTCAATTTTTTAATATCTTTTAAGGAATGTTATTTGTCATTTAATATATCATTTTGTATGAGATTTTTATTTGAAAATATGTCAAAAATATAAAAAAACATGTATGTCAATTAATAAAATATGTCATTTAAAAAATATTATTTACGTGTAGATGTTATTTAATATGTCAATTAGAAATGTTAGTTATTATTTTGTATAATTTTTTTATATAAATATATTATTTTGTATGAGATTTTTTTTAGTCTCTTATAATATATTTCCGTTGTAACCTACGGTCATAATACTAGTAATAGATAAGCTTTAAACATAACTGATAAGCATGTACCAATCAGCTGGCTTTGAAGATTGATAATATTATTATATATGTATATTTGTGGTAAAAAATGGAATTAGTAGTAATATTTTGAAGAATCGCATGATACATGTATGCATAATCAATGGTTACTAATTAAAGATATTGACCACAATTAATACGTGCTGTGGCGCGATCAAATTTGAAATGATGGCCACGACACGTTAGTCACGCTGTGACCATACATGACCTGTCTAAACGTGACTGATTACATTTGTCATATTTAGTCACATTTAACTATTTTTTTTTTATAATTTAAGTTAGTTTATTCAAAATTCACCATTTGATCACGATCTAACGATCCTAATTACATGTGACTCGCGTACCACGTGCTGTGCCGTGACGTATCCAGTTACACAGTGACTTTTTTAGATCTTTACAATGAGCAAGCTATTAATCTGTTATAGACGAAGAAGTAACAAATTAAGAGATTAATAATTTATGCCACATAACTACATTAATTGAAATAGAATTGTTGTGTGTTACAAATTAAAACAATTTCTCTCACAGTAATATTTCGAACCCAAATTTAAATAATTATGTTGAAAATGAGTGAGGTTATAGTAATATGCACATTACACATTGACCCGTGCTATGGATTCATATCTCAATTTTCTAAGTTCAAACAATCGATCCGAACCATTAAATACTTAAATATGATCTCCATATATATGAAAATGTACATGGACACAAAATTTTACATTTTTTAGATTTTTTTTGGATAGATAGAAAATCACATGATCTAAAAATTATGAATCATCCAAAAGAAATGATTTTTTTTACCAATTTAACAAAATAGTAAAAAGTTTAAAAAATACAAAAATTGATCGCCAAGTACAATTTCAAGATCATATTTAATGATTCAAATTGACCATTTCAACTTTAAAAATAAAGATATAAATTTGTAGTAAGAATCGATCTATAAGATGCATATTACCATAACCGCACTCGTTGAAAAAATATTTCATTATATTAAATGCAGCAGTGAGATCTATTTCTTAGATAATGTCCAGAAAAATTATAGTAACTTGTGAGGAATAAATCTCTCTAGCTCTTAAATAATAGATTTCAACTTTTATTTAATTTTGACAACTTTTAATCCCAATATAATTTCTGGGTTTTTTTACCTTGTATAATATCCATCTAGCACTGTGATCTGATTCTACTGATTTAAATCTATAATTAATTACCTCCTATAGGTTAACAACCATATCAATCATATAAAATAATCACCACGAAACATCTAAACCCCCTTATAAATTCCATACCCCACATTCCACTTCCTTTCAGAAAAAAGAATTAAAGCTGCATCAATCCCAATGTCAACTCACCATGCAACATGCACATGCCTCTCTTAAAGGAGATCCATCCGTCCTCTTAGACCAACACCCTCTACTCTCTCTCTCTCTCTCTCTCTCTCTCTCCCTCCCTCACACACACACACACATGAAAATGCAAGACCACAACACTCAAGATCCAACCAGAAGCCCTCTACACATCAAAAAAGAAAACAAGTTTTTTGCAAGGCTACTCTCTAAGGAGATATCTCTATCCACACCTTCCTTCAGGATTTATGGAGCAGCGCCGACTTCGGTACCGTTCGTTTGGGAGTCAGAACCTGGTACACCTAAGGTTGCCGACTTGGGTATGTCGATTCCACCTATAACACCTCCCCCATCGTACCTAGCCGGGCATAGCAAGGCAATAAGGAAGGATGGAAAGAAGAAGAGAGGGATATTTAATTTCATCGCTTCGTGCTTCCGACGCCTCGGGTTTACAAAGACCGGTGCACGATCGTCAAAGATATCATATCTGCCTATATAGTTGTATGTCTGTGTGCTGTGATTCAAATTTGTGTTCTAGCTAGTCATTGAGCTCTGTAGATTTGTTTGATCTCTTGATAGTATTTTTCTACAACGTGATATATCTAAATGGTAACATCAGTAATGTAATAAGTTCAATTGTTTGTACTGTCTTGATTTAGGACATAAATTTGCCAGTATCATGTATGATTTCTGTTTAATTATGCTTATACTTCTAAAAAAATGATTTCTGTTTTTGCTTATGCAATTTTTTTTTCTTTTTGTTCCTTTGAAACTAGATGTTGGATGTTTTGTAATCTACCCAAGATTTTATCCTAATTAATTAACTTCAGTCCCCATTTTAGACAAAAAGGAAGGAACGAGCAAATTAGAGGTCAAAATGATGGTTTTCCTTTTTCATATAAAGTACGAAAGTAGAAATTAATTTAGGAGGGAAGGAAAAAAGATTATTACTATTTATTAATTATTCCCAAAATTGATTCAAGTTTCTATTTTTGCGTCCATCTGTCATGTATTGCTATAACAGCTGTTTAGTTGACCAACTTATTTTTTCGCAGTTCCAATTAAGGCCCATTAGGCCCAACTTGTTTTGGGCTTAATCAGTTTTCTAATATCTAGTGTTTTAGATTGATTGGGCTTCTAAAATTTTAGACTGTTTGGTGAACACTGGTTCACTGGCTGGGATGAGAACAAGACCCAGCCAAGATTCAAGGTATTAGATATTTTTTAATGTACAAGTCAGAGGTAAAACTATTCAACTATTTAATATTAAACAAAAATTTTAATTTCTACTTCAAATCTGTGGCATTGCCTTTGTCACTAGAAAGAAAATGACAAAAAGCAAGAAAAATAGAATTTGAAATGAATTGGATCATTACTGCACATAATTGGTGTTATGTATGTGTACCATTATCAAATAGAACGCTAATTAGAGTTACAAGTAAGAAATCACGACACATCTCTAGCATCTTATTAATAGACCTTCAAAATTTCTTGCAATAACATGAAATGAGAGATATACTGACAGAACCAAATCTCTAAAATTATTAGAATTGAGACTCGCGCACTTTGTGATGAGATTTTCTGGAATAAGAAAGAGCATAATTTGATTATGCAGGAACGGAAATGTACTCTCTATTATACGTTTCACAAAACTATTTTTGTTCTTTTAAAAAAAAAAGTGTAATCGATCATGCAATTTTCTTTTCATTTTATATTTTTTTTCTCTAAAAAAATTTCTTTATTTAAATATTTTATTTCCCACCTTGCTGCACAAGTCAAAGAATATATATGCTGGTGCACTAAACAAAGTCTTCAATTTTTTTAATTATCTGATTTCATTATGTCGCAAGTATGTTTGCGTAGCAACATCATATTATTTAAAAAATATATTAACTCGATCTATAGTTTTTTTTCTATATGTATTTTATTTCCTTCCTTTTTGCTCAAGTCAAAGGGTATGCTTTTGCAATATATGTACATATTATTTTCTTCTTAAAGACATTTTCACTAGTCCCAGACTATGGAAATACAAATGCAAAACAGATGCATGGAATGTATTCATGAAAATAATTTTTGCTTATATCTAGTGCTAGAAATCAAGTATTTGATAGTAGGACATATCCTCATATTATCATTACTTCTATTTAGACTGCCTATGTACTTATCAAGGGTCACCATGATTAAACAGATAAGCATTTATTATGCATTGACCAAACACAAGTTATTATTACTAAGTTCCTTCAAACTTCTGTTTATTTCACTAGCAAATATTAATGATCAAATATAGTGTTATTTTATTTCACGTTTGACATAAGAAGCTTTACTAATTAAGAAATTTTCTTTTTGCACAGCAGATTGGAAATCAATATTTCTACTCATGTTCCACAACAAAAGACGATAAGAAGAGTTGCATGTTCAACCTTTCGGCATGGATGGTCTAGGAAATGAGGGCCAGGATTTAGATTTTGATAGGGTAGGCTCTGATTGGATGCTGTTAGTTTTCGCTCTTTTCAACCGGGCCCGCAAGGTCAATGGGGCCATCATAGGAAGAGAGCCTCTCTGTTGCGGTGCTTGAGATTCGTATTATGTATTCACATAGTATCATCTTTATCAGCATAGATCAAATAAAAGTGGATAACAGAGGTGGTGAAGGCAATGCCCTCTGTGTGAGATGTTGCAATGCCCTCGTGAGATGTTGCAGGTCAAAAACTTGAATGGGATGACTTGACTTGTGGGTATTAAATAGTTTGGTAGCTTCACCTCCAACCTTTACTTGGAAAAAAAATGGAGAGAAAAGTAGAAACAGAAGCACAAAGTTTGATTTAGCATACCTAGCAAATAGAAACATAAGCACAAAGTTCGATTTAGCATACCTAGCATAGCTGACCATGTAGCATCATAAATAAGAATAGAAGCACAAAAGTCCATGCAAATTGCAAAAAATAAATAAAAAAGAAGCCCATGTAGCGAAGCCCATGTAGCATAGCGGTTAGTAATAGCGCGTAGCGGTAATAGCGATAAGCTATTATAACTATAGCAGTCGTAGCTGAATTAGCAAACTTTTTATGGTCCGAAAAAGCTATAGCTAGAACACTAGTTTTATGCGATCTATCGAGTCTGTCAACATGACCAAGTTACCTTCAAAAAATTTCAATATCACCGTGACTGAGGGGCAATTTGGCCATGCATGGAAAATAAAATAAAATACTGCACTACTAAACTTCGAGTAATTAGCCTTGAATTTAGCTTAAAAAGGCAAAGCTAATAGAATTTGTCCCTACCCAGAACACACTTGCATTTCATGAGAAAATAAAACGTACATAAGAGAATCATACTATTTCTCAAACTTGATGAATGTTTCGTATAGCAGCATTGACGCTCTTGCAATCAAAATCCATGACCTTCATCCAATTCTCAAAATCACCAATTTCCTAGTAAAAATAATACACAAATTAAAATGCTTTTCATATCTTTCCTTGACTCATCAAACAAAAGATATTTGTCCTACACTGAACTTCCCTAAATCCACTAGAATATTCAAAGACATATGCATACTTAAATTGATTTTTTTTAATTAAATCATCTTTACTGACAATGTTAAGCAGCACCAAATTGTGCTTAAAAATATATGTTTTTTGGAACCAATTTATCTCGTACAAAATAAAATTACTGATGATTTCTCTTATTCAGTATACCTTAATGGATGCTAATGCTTTGATGATAACTTTTGTAGTCACCAAAAAAACAGGCTTCATTGTGTATTTGTGTATGATTCCACAAGTAAAACCACAAAAATTTGGATTACTTATGGACTAAATCATTTTTTTTAATAAATGAAATTCCTTCACAAACAAAAAAAGAACAAAACCTTTAGCACCGTATTTAATTCATGAGTGGTTGCAAGCCATTGATCGGTCTGCTTCTTGTACCGTGATATGGTACCCAACAAGGCTCGTATCTCCATCTCAATCCTTTTCTCATTTATAAATGCCTCTTCAACACCTCCATTCACTGCATCTACCAATAAATTCGACAAATTTTGCGAAGATCTTATTGCATTCTTCTTCGCTCTATCTGTTAGTAGAGGAATATAACAATTACATACAACCATATAGTCCATAACCAGCCCAGTACATATTTATACCAGCACTTAACCAGTAACATAGTAATACTAAAGTTAACTAATTAAATGTTCCTGGACGAGAATATAAGATTTCAAAACATAGATAAGCTTTACTGGTATTACCACAATTCTACAGCACACTGGTACCTTAGCATCAATGCGTGGTACTTAACATCATGGTAAAATTATAATGAGGAGGGTTCCAATACCTCATGCCTTTCATACCTCATCATATCTCATATTTTATGCTTCGTTTTCAAAGTCCAAACAATCGATCCGAACCGCTCACCACGATATCCATACTAAAATATGCTTGGAATGAAATTTTATAATTTTTGGAACTTTTTTCTTTTTTTTTGATAGGTAGAAAATCATTGTTTTTTAACGGTACAAAAATAGTGATTTTGTACCTATCTTAAAAAATAGTAAAAAAATTTCAAAAATTGTGCATTTCGGATCGACAGTTTGGACTTTAAAAACAAAGATATAAAATATGAGGTATGATGAGGTATGAAAGGCATGAGGTATTGGAACCCTCCTCAATTATAATAGCTAAATACTAAACATAATATGATCAATCCGTACCACTGCCTGTACCACTTACCTACCAAATCATATAAGCAAAGTGGCATAGCCTGAGATTGGGCCCCTTGGAAAATTACTAATCTACCTATCAATTATCCCATATTCTCTTCTTAAACTAATGAATCTCAAACTAACTGAAACTTATCAACATATTGCGTAGTAAATTAGCTTAAAGAATCTAGGATTAACGTGGCAGTTCTAATAAACTTAGGTATAGAGAACTAGACAGAATAGATAGAAGTGAAATTAAATAAAATTGAATGATGAGAGAGTAAGTCGGAATTAAGTTACCCGTCTGATCTCGGATTAGGAGCGCTCTATTTTGGTGCTCATGGATTATTTGGAGAAGGGAAGCTTCTAAACTGCCCTCAGCCTCTCTCCTGGTTCCCTCCATCTCCGAGAGAGACGCAAATAAGAGAGAGAGAGAGATTTATTTTTTTCTTAAAAGGCCGATAAATTATGTACTAGGCCCATAATTAAATTGGGCCATTAAAAGCCCATATGATAATTAAACTGGGAGAATGCCTCTTCGTTTTTATTTCTGTGCTTCTTCCCTTCTGATTTTGTTTCAATATGTATTGATACTATTTTACAAGCCTACAAATCTACAATTACTGTTAATGATAATTTACAAGACCTGACGAAGCTCAGAAACACAAGAATTGAACAAACAACTCAATTTGAGTTGATTTCAAGTAAAATCCTAAAACTGGTACTGGCGTAAGAGCTAATTTGAGAGGTGAAAGTGAAAACACACAAAATCTTATTCAAGAGCATAATCTCAGGAATTACTTAAAATCTATGTTGCATGGATACGGGTACGGGTATCGTATCGGATACGATACGGATACGGCAATACGACAATTTTTAAAAATCAAGGATACGATACGTTTATTATATATATTATTTTTTATTATTTTATATATTGTATTTAGATAATCATAATTTAAATCAAATTTGTATAAAAAATTAAAGCATAACATAAGAATATATTAAGTACTATAGTTACTAATATATATCACAAATGACACTTTGGTGTAGTGGTCAAAGCTTTTGACCCTCACAGCCACGGCCAGAGTTCGAATCCCGCCTCACGCAGAAAAAATTAGCCGGTTCACGCGCGGCTCACGGGCGCGGCTCATGGGTGCGGGAGGGCGCGGCTCACGGGTGCTGGCGGGCGCGGCTCACGGGTCCAGGCGTATCCGGGCGTATCCAGACGTATCCAGCTGTTTCAACGGAGTATCGGCGACCGTATCGGCCGAGTTAGGATACGCCACGTAGGCGGATACGCCAGCTGGCGTATCGGATACGTATCGGTGCCGTATCGGGCGCGTATCGGTATCCGATACATGTCCGATACCGATACGCCGCCTATTTAGGCGTATCCGTGCAACATAGCTTAAAATGGTTTACTAAATCTTCCTATTCAATGACGATATGACACCTCAGCGCCAACTCAGTGAAATAAATCTGAGATGTCCTTCATTGATTCAGCATTCTCCTCGTGGCTCGAGTTTAACTTTATTTGATGTGATCAGTACCGCAATATTCTTCTTCTCTTAATTAATTTTCTATAATTAATTTTTTACTTCACAGATATTGAAATTATGTATGAATGTTTAATCTTTCTAATAAAACACCAGTTTAACAATTATCAAATAAGAGCTCAGATTTTCTTACACTTGCTTTTCTCACTGCACATTTCACGACAACTAAAGGTATATAGAAACCACACAGATATGTTTAATTAATTATTCATTAATTATTCAACTATTTAGTTAACTAATTAACATTCCTGCAGTTCTTCCTGATCTCCCCATTGGATCCAGTCAAGGGACTGATATCCCCCATCTTAATCATCGCTGCCGTGAAATCCGAGAAGAAAATAGTCACGCGGCTGCTGTACGATTTAACTTGCGAATCAGTGGACCCACCATTGAAAAGCTCCTGGTCGGAGTGAAGAAGGTCCTTTTTGCTGATGAGGTTCTTGTAATAGAAATTGTCGAAGGTGGTCGGAGTATGAAAATCAAGCGGGGCGAGATTGTTGTCATCTGAGCCGTTCTGTTTTGGGCAGACAGGCTGCAGAGCCATCCTGGCGAAGCTGGCATCGATGTTTGTGTCATTATATATGTGGGCCCGGAAGTTTGTGCATCTCGCCTGACCGATGGTGTGAGCACCTGTATGTGTACATCATTAAAAGACTACTATATTTTTTGAAACGAACTTTAATGAGTTATCTAGAGTCCATATTCCCAGCTGTACCTAATCGGATCAGGCTAGTCAAAGTCAAGCCAAAAATATTTCAGACCTATTTGAAATATAAGGTGCTTGCTTTAAGATTCGTGCAAATTTAAATTAAATGGTCCGGATCTAATTTGATCATGTCGAGTACCTTACCTGATCCAAATTCAGTTATCTTTTTGTTTAATATATATTTCAGACCTAATTGGTGCATTAGTCAACATAAATTAAACTGCATTTTTAGCCATGCTATTAAAATTAAACTGTTCATATGAAATCAAAGTTCAACTTCATGTATTTCCCATGCATACAAAAAGTTGACAAGGGCAATATTCAATAAAGAAATAGGATACACAACAGATATTGAACTAATTACCAGAAAGAGCAACCATGTCTTTGGAAGAGAGGCCTTGAGCAGCAAATTTAGAGATGAGATTGCTGAGGCTAGATGTTGGAGGAGGAATGTCATTGTTTGCCTTCGTCAGGCTTGCGGTTTTCGCGTCTCTCCTTCCTAGTTTTACATCCCAATTTGGTCCTCCCAGCTATGAAATTGAAAGAAATTAAATCAAAATTTAAATTTATATAATTCTGGAGACAACTTTATTATTGCTTCATTTCACATTAGCAATGATAACCAGTCATTTTTCTCAGATAATCATAAAATTAATTTTGGAATTGTTGAAGGAGCTTTATTAGTAGATTAAACTTACAGTAACCACACTGTCTCTTGCGGTAATTGCCAGAATATCAGCACATGAAACGACACCAGGGCACGCCTTCTCGACTGCAGATTTTATCTGATCAATTACTTCAAATCCTCTTACCGAGTTGTTGTTCGGCTTGGCAGTCTTCTCACCAGTAAAAATCGGCGTGTCATCCAACAGTATCGACCCGTCACAACCCTGAAAAATTGCACACTATATATATTACTGTTTCTGTCAGAAGGTAAATAATGAAAGGTAAAACCTATATACAACATGTATACATACATCTCTTTTAATGAAACAGGCAGTATCAGTATATACCACTTCTTTTAAAAATGAAAAAAAAAAGTGTGTATGTATTAATGTATATGTAATATAAGATGAAGTATTTAATAGAGGATTATATGTACATTAACAAAACAGTCATGAAAGAAGAGTCGTAACAGGGAGGCACCCATTCGTGACTCTTTCGATATTGCCGATGCCACAACACCTTTTACCGTCGTAAACAAATTGGAACATGTGTAGGAGTAATAACCAGTGGAGAGTTGTGCATTAGTACATACTAGGAGAAGAGAGAAGAGAGCTAAAGAGGCAAATGTTTTAGTAAGAGAGGCCATTGTCAGAGGAGGAGGTTTAAAGGTTAAGAGAAAAGGGAGGTGTATTTTGATGAGATGAAAGATGGCAAGAATCAAGGCTATTTATAAGGGGGAGCATATGTATGTTATAATGAATTCTTTTTATAATAATGCAGTCCCTTTCCATGTTTCAACAAATGTTCCTCACTTGTCATTTCAAAATGATATTAACTCAAACCTATGAAAAAGTTGGCTTGAAGCAAGGGGATCAAATGTTATATTCCATGCCGATTGGATTTGATATGTGATTTAATTTGAATAGACAACTTTCTAAGATAAACAGGAAAATAACTACATTTAAAATCCTAAGCAACACATTGTCCATCACCAACTTACATTTCTCGGGTACTTTGCAAACGACATCAGAACACCCTCCACACGAAAAAAAAAACTAAAGTTTATGAAAAGTTTGCATGTTTGAAATGAAACACCAGCTGGATTTTATGAAAAAATGTGAGGCACAAGCTTTCTTCTACTAAAAAAAAAAATTTATGAATTAAAATTTTTTCTAACACTTATTGAAACTGTCATAATTTATTATGAGGATTCAAATGCTTCTACTTTTGATAACTCTATCAAGCCTAAATTTTTAAAACTTTAATGACTTTATATTTAAAATTTAAATGTTATAATAAAACAGTTAGTATTAATCTATGTCATTTTCTCTATACACATGTTAAAGATTACAACATTTCAACTTTATTTTTATTAGAATCAAGAGTTTGTAAAAATTACACTAATATCAATAATTTCTAAACATTGATTTTTCTTCTTTTTCTCAACACATAATGATTATGGTAATGCTAGAATAATCTGGGTTAAGTTACCTCTAGCTACCAGGCATGAATTAAGATCCAGTTAAATACCTAACCTGAAAGAATAAGATCCGTATTATTTATTTCAGTTTAACATGAATTTTAAAGACCCCTATGCATTTAAAGCAGACTTGAAATAAAATTACTCGACTAAAATTTTCTCATGTGGATTTCTGAGGAATGGAAATTTTACACAAAGACTTCCAAAATCTAGATCGCATTTCCCAGATTCGTCCTGATAAAAATATTTTGATATCACCATGACAACTTGATAATTGCATTTTTCAGAATAGTCCTGGTCAAAATGACACACCCCGAACCATAAATTCATATTAAGCGTGGTTAATTCCCGCCTCGTCTATTAAATTAGTTAAACACGCATAGTAGAACAAATAAAAACAAATTTGCGGAAACATAAATAATATCATAAAAGATACAAGTCATCCAATCTATACCGACAACATAAGGTATCTATACAGTTCATGTCACAAATATAAAATAACACAATGACGACTAAGAAGGGGATACATTCTCTAATTAACAAATCTGGCACATAACATAAATGTACCACTAATCGTTAAGACCCTGTTCGGCGGCCTGCTAAGAAATAGAAATGAAAATAGGAATTAAAAATTTTGAACTACTTTTTACTATTTACCGTGGAAAAAAAAAAATTCACTAAAGAGTCAATTTTTTTTTCCCACGGCAACAGTACCGTTGCCGAACAGACCCTAAAACCAAACAAAAGGTCCTAAAAAGCAAATAAAAGATGCATGTAACATCATCAAAGACAGCTCTTGACAAATTCTTACGTCCGATCACCAGTCTTTGTACTTAAATTAAACCCAGAAACTACTGGGGTGAGTGACAAGTCACTCAGTATGGAACCCAAAACCTCCCTTTCAGAGATCTTCTCAGGTCAGGATACCTTAATTACACTTCTAAACAGTTTTATAGGTTCTAACGTTCGTATGCAATTTTTAATATAATATAATACTTCTTACAAAATTAATAGAAACTTCAAAATGGAAAAGTGCAATTAATAAATGCGACTATCTTGTCATGATTTAATTAACCTATTATGACAACATACAAAAATTTTCTGACATTTTTATTAATATTCAAAGTTAATTACAAATTAATTATTATACCCACGATTCCCGACTTTTGCTAAAAATATCCAAACCGGTTATAAAATGGCTAGTTTCCACTCTCTCAGAAACCGGCCATTTTTTGGTCAGTTTTTTTTTTTTTTTTTAGACACTATGAAGAACAAGATTAGAGTTTATAATTATATTCCTTGTGGATTATTTGGAGAAGGGAAGCTTCTAAACTGCCAGCCTCTCTCCTTGTTCCCTCCATCTCTGAGAGAGACGCAAAAGTAGGGGTGCAAACGGATCGGATACGTACGAATTGGATAGTAGTAAAACTATATCTGTATCCATATTTGTTTTTCGGATACTTATACGATTCCGATATTAAACGGATACGGATATGGATTGAATATTAAACGGATACGGATACGGATCGAATATGAACAGATACGGATATTATTCGGATACCTAATTCATATATTGTAACAAAATTAACATACTTTTCAATTATATTTTTTTCATTAGAAAATAAGTACATAAAATACAGATATAAATTAGACAACAAAAGAATTTTCTCATATATAGTCACATTTTTTGCCTTCATTTCTTTGTATTTCTTTTTCTTTTTTTGTAAGTCGTTGATTGAAAATACAGTAGATCAAATAAATGTTACAATTAATATCTAATCAATTAATCAATTTAGATATAAAAGAAAACTACCACAGTGCACAATCAAATAAATACCACATTTAGAGAAACACTTGAGACCTTGTAAACTGAAGGTCTAAATTAAAAAAAGGTTCATATTTAAAAGCCATCAAATAAGTACCACATCTGCTAGGAAATTTTTTATCTATAGAAATTATTAAATACAGATGTACGGAAACAGAAAGAGTGTCTCGTTTCCAACAAACATAGAAAGATCTGACTCAATGAGTCAGATCCAAATTTATGGATCGGTCTCAATGGTCCAGATCCATCAATATATATATAGAGGTTGGCTAATATCAAAATGTTTGTTCCTAAGCCGCGGAACAAACGTTTCGGTTTTTACATTTTCAAAATCCAAATAGTCAATCCAAACCGTTAACATTCAATCTGTATTAAAATGTGTTTGGAGACCAACTTTTACATTTTTTAGAATTTTTTTATTATTTATTAAGTTAATTTTAAAATCGCTGATTTCAATGATCTATAAATTATAAATTTTTCACTGTTTATTAAAATCAGTAATTTTAAAAAGGACTTAATAAATAGTAAAAAGTTTCAAAAAAAATGTAAAATTTTGTTTCCAAGTACATTATAATATAGAGATCACATCTAACGGTTTGGATCGACCGTTTCGACTTTGAAAATCGGAAACTAATTGGTTGCACCACCGCTCCGGAACAAACATTTTGATATTAGCCAACCTCTATATATATTGATGGATCTGGACCATTGAGACCGATCCATAAATTTGGATCTGACTTATTGAGTCAGTTCTTTCTATATTTGTTGAAAACGAGACACTCTTTTTATTTCCGTACATCTGTATTTAATAATTTCTATAGATAAAAAGTTTCCCATCTGCTAAGTTAGCAATCTGACAATTTTTAACTTATTCGTAAAGTTTCGCCAATTCATTGAGAAGAGTCAAACTATCCAAGCGGTGAGCGAATTGCGAATGGGTCCGACAAAACTTTTACCATGTATTAACGGTTTAACGACTTAAGGATTATCCGTATCGGTATCTGTATCCGCATCCGCTTTCAAAACTGAAATCAAAACCGTATCCGTATTCGTATCCGTATCTGTATTTATATCCGTATAAATCATATCCGTATCCGTCTGTATCTGAAACTATCCGTATCCGACTATCCGAATCCGCAAAAATTCGGATACAGATCCGGATCCGACGGATATTATCCGATCCGTTTGCACCCGGCGGCAAAAGAGAGATAAATTATGTAAAGGCCCATAATTAAATTGTGCCTTTAAGAAAAGCCCATAGGATAATTAAATTGGAGCAATGCTTCTTCGTTTCTTATTTCTTCCTTTCTGATTTTGTTTCAATATGTATTGATACTATTTTACAAGCCTACAATTACTGTTAATGAAAATTTTCGAAATTCTAGCTGTGCGGGTTATAATGATATTCTGTAATTCATTAGGGGCATGCATGAATAGGAGCGCTCTATTTTGGTGCTCATGGATTTATGTGGAGAAGGCTGAAGGGGTCAGGTACAAGACCAGACGAAGCTCAGAAACATAGAAATTGAACAAACAATTCAACAATTTGACTTAATTTCAAGAAAAAACCGAAAACTGGTACAATGGCGTAAGAGCTAATTTGAGAGGTGAAAACGTGACAGAAGCGATCTCTGATCTCTCCTCGTCCCCTTCATCAGAGAAACGCAGATAGAGAGAATGAGAGAGAGAATCGTCGTATGAACTTTTGAAGCGTATAAATTATGGACTGGGCCTTAAATTATAGAATAATTATATTTTTGGAGCGGTTTGAAAACGAAATTATGTTTCTCCCTTTGGAAGCAGAGCTGCTCTAACGGAGTTCGAATAAGAACTGTAAATCCGTACCGTTTAATTTCAATTAGCACGAATGTTAAAGTAAAGTTCTTCTATTTCAAATAGGTCCGAAAAAAATTTGGCTCCAGTTTTAACTTTATTTGATGTGATCAGTACCGCAAAAGATATTCTTCCTCTCTTAATCTATTTTCTACCTCACTGATATTGAAATTATGTATGAATGTTTAAGCTTTCTAACAAACATCAGTTTAACAATCATCAAATAAGAGCTCTGATTTTCTTATACTTTCTCTTCTCACTGCACATTTCACAACAACGAAAGGTATATGAAAAGCACAAATATATGTGACCTGATAAAATCAGGTGACATACTAATTATTAATTAATTATTTAACTATTTAATTAGCTAGTTAACACTCCTGCAGTTCTTCCTGATCTCCCCATTGGATCCAGTCAAGGGACTGATATCCCCCATCTTAATCATCGCTGCCGTGAAATCCGAGAAGAAAATAGTCACGCTGCTGCTGTACGACTTAACTTGCGAATCAGTGGACCCGCCATTGAAAAGCTCCTGATCAGAGTGAAGAAGGCCCTTTTTGCTGATGAGGTTATTGTAATAGCAATTGTCGAAGGTGGTCGGAGTGGGCAAATCAAGCGGGCCGAGATTGTTGTCACCTGAGCCGTTCTGTTGCGGACAGACGGGCTGTTGAACCGTCCTGGCAAAGCTGGCGTCGATGTTTGTGTCGTTGTATATGTGGGCCCGGAAGTTTGTGCATCTCGCCTGACCGATGGTGTGAGCACCTGTATATGTATATCATTAAAAGACTTAGTTAACTTCTTTGAAACAAACTTTAGTTAGTTATCTAGTCCACGTCTCCTAGGGTAACTTAGCGCATCAGGTTAATCAAAGTCAAGTCAAAAGTTTTGAGGACCTATTTGAAATATAAGAGACCCGCATTAAGATTCGTGCAAATGTAAATTAAACAGTTCAGACCTAACTTGATCCCGCTAGGTATCTGCCCTAATCAGAATTCAATCATCTTTTCAAGTTTTCGGTGTAATCATATACAAGACAGTAATGATTTGTACATTAGTCAACATAAATTAAGCTGCATTTTAGCCATGCTATTAAAATTAAACTGTTGATATGAATTCGAAGTTTCTACAGCTTCATGTATTTACTATGCAAACAAAAAATTAACAAGGGGAAGGGAACATTGAATAAAGAAATAGGTTATACAACAGATATTGAAGTAATTACCAGAAAGAGCAACCATGTCTTTGGAAGAGAGGCCTTGAGCAGCAAATTTAGAGATGAGATTGCTGAGGCTAGATGTTGGAGGAGGAATGTCATTGTTTGCCTTCGTCAGGCTTGCGGTTTTCGCGTCTCTCCTTCCTAGTTTTACATCCCAATTTGGTCCTCCCAGCTATCAAATTGAAAGAAATTAAATCAAAATTTAAATTTGAATTATTCTTGAGGCCCTGCTATAATTTTGTAATTTCAGTTTTTTACTACAAATTAATAATAATTAGCAAAACTATTATAACATTCTCTCCTTCAGTTTTCTTTAGTTGGAAATGATGACCAGTCAGTTTGTATCACATAATCACAAAATTAGTTTTGGAATTGTTGAAGGAGCTTAATTTGTAGATTAAACTTACAGTAACAACACTATCTCTTGCGGTAATTGCCAGAATATCAGCACATGAAACGACACCAGGGCACGCCTTCTCAACTGCAGATTTTATCTGATCAATTACTTCAAATCCTCTCACCGAGTTTTTGTTCGGCGTGGCAGTCTTCTCGCCAATAAAAGTCAGCGTGTCATCCAACAATATCGACCCGTCACAACCCTGAAAACACATTATATATATTAGCTCTGTCAGAAGGTAAATTGTTGAAGATAAAACCTATATACAACATGTATACCACCTTATTTTTACAACAAAAAAGTGTGTATGTACATCAGTACATGTAATATTAGATGAAATATTTAATATAGGATTATATGTACATTAACAAAACAGTCGTGAAAGAAGAGTCGTAACAGGGAGGCACCCATTCGCGCCTCTTTGGATATTGCCGATGCCACGACACCTTTTACAGTGGTTAACAAATTGGGACATGTGTAGGAGTAATAATCAGTGGAGAGTTGTGCATTAGTAATTCCTAGGAGAAGAGAGAAGAGAGCTAAAGAGGCAAATGTTTTAGTGACAGAGGCCATTGCCAGAGGAGGAGGTTTACTGGTTAGAGAAAAGGGGAGGAGAATGAGATGTGTATTTTGATAATATGAAAGATAGCAAGAATCAAGGCTATATATAAGGGGAGAATATGTATTTTATAATGATGCAGTCCCTTTCCAAGTTTGAACATATATATGTTCCCCGCTTGTTATTTCAAAGTGTTATAATCATGTGGTAAACAACTTAATTAAATATAGAACAGTAGCTGCTTAGTATCATTACCATATAGATCATAATATCATATTACCTTGTTCTAAGTGCTTTGAATGTAGTCATGACAAATTTGACGTTGAAAAATTGTCATATTACTTCCAAAAAAATGTCATATCAATTCAGTTGAACCTAATTTGTACCTATTTCTTATCTTGCAATTAAATGAATGGGTCAGGATGGGAGATTAACAAATTGCATATATCTGGTAATGAAATTAATTAGAGAAAGAATTAAGTGTAATTGAAGACAATAGCATCTTATATATATATATATATATTTTTTCCGTAAATATTCTCATGTTTAGCTTATAATTGGTCGATTTTGAGTATTCTTCAGCGTATTGTTTTTATTTCAAATGTCAGTTAAATATTAGCAATATTATAAAAAACAAGGATCAAGTTTCGCAAACGATTTAAATGCCTCAACAAACAATAGGAAGAAAATAAAAATTTCCACATCAAAAGTCTTGATAACAAAACAAAAACGCCTCTTATTTAAAGTATGTCTCACTAATTAGTATCAAAACATGATTTTTGTTTATAATTATTTTTCATAGTTCCTTCCCTCCATAATAATTGAAACATTCTTTTAGGAGGAAGTACGAATTTACCACAAAGTATTTTCCCGATTGAAAAATTAGAAGATAGATAGAATTATATTGAAATGAGGTAAAGAGCAATAAAAATATTTTTAGCGAATGCAGAATATCATAATAGATTACTTGTCATCTCAGTGTGACAGTGTGTACATAATAAGATTTTTTTTAGCTTGTTAGAAACCACTCTAGAGATAACTTTCTTGGTACAAGCCACTATTAGTAAATACTTTAAATTCATGGGAAGTTAGGGGCTAATCTGCATAATTATCTATTTTAAAGTTCTTCAATCAAGGTAAAGGTCACTCAAGTTTGACCTTTTATGCTCATACCAACTCTAGAAAAAGGCTGACTTTGGTTGCCATACATTGCCTAGCCTAGCCACAAAATGAAACAAATTAAATATTATATATATATATATATATATATATATATATATATATATATATATATTTATACTTGATTTGCTTTGAAGTTAATTAAGTGTTGTCTTTTTCCATCTCAGTTTACAAAAGTGATGCCAAACTGTAGTTTAAGACAATTGACTTGGGTCAAACAAAGCGACTCACCGACTGGCGACTACTAAAAAAATAACACATAATACAGGTCCTCTGTGACGAATGCTGAGAGATAATATGTGGCGAATCATAAACCTACCTCATACGTCATTCATACAGAAGATACGGACCGAATTTTTTTTTTTATTCTGATCCAACGGTCTGGATTTTAAATTCAAATAAGGTCTTCTAGAGGATAATTTATTATCGTCTATAGTAATTCAAATTTTGAGTTATTGTAGAAAAAATGTGGACTGTCCGATGATCATTGGCATGAATAAATTATTTGTAAATTTTCAACTTGGACCGAATTGGTTCAGATTTTAAATGAATGGTCCGGATTTCAAATCTAAAATCTGAAAAACTACGGAGGATCCATAGGAATTCATATCCTCCCTAGTACCGTAAAAAGTAATCTTTTAAATTAGTAGATCCAGACCGTTTATTTAATCTGACATGAATCTTAAAGAGGACTCCTATATCTTCAATAGACACCAGATTGAATTAGGCACTGAATTGAATAAATTTAGATCGTAAAGTTGTAGATCCCACTGTCTAATACTTATCTGATCTAGACTACGTGTTGAGGGCCGTTTACAAATAATTAAGTCTTGTTTAGCCTGAATAAATTCCGAGGAGATGCATGCGTATATCTTTCCGTAAAGTGAGATTGTGCTTCTACATTGCTTTAATTTTGTGAATATTGCTATATATGTTTCTCTATGAAGCCCGCTTCACTTAGTTTATAAGCATCTTAGTATAAACACATGAAAATAATGTCCATTTGTAAAGTAGCACTACACGCCAACAATTAATGTATATGACACTGAAAATATGACGAGAATGATTTTTCAAATGAGCAGTGAACTTTTTATAACAACCCTGTATTAAAAATTCCCACAGCATTACCTACCAACGCGTAGGAAGGGCGAGAATGCCTCATTCTGCTCTTTCTGGCGCTCCATGAAGTCTCGATAATTGAACATTCCAAGCTGACGGTTTGGACCTCTCCATCTATGAAACTGCTACAACCAACATCTAACTAAACTGTTATAACTCTAACCATAATCTAAACTGCTTCTATGAGACTTCTCCAGAATTTTTTATTTTGCAAAATGTATTAAATATGTTGTAACGAATAAAAAGGATGAATTATTTTCCGATACTATATAAAGAATCAAATAATTGATTTGATTCTTTAAATTTTGTATGCAGGAGAGGCATTATTCTGCATACAAACTCTTAGAATCTGCTCTAGAAAGAGGTACGCGAAGGAAAGGGAACGGACAGGAACTGAGCTTTAAACATATATGATCAGAGTCTTTTACTTTTTCAAGAACATTTAATTTTGAAAATGAACGGATGGAGAAAAAAAAAGAGGAGATGAAATACCGGCATTTTTATTAATACCCAAAAAAAAAAGAAATTATCAAATATGCCCTCACCCTAGAATTATTATCAAAAATGCCCCAACAGCCTCACTGTTGGGCGGTCCACTCTTAATACCAGACCGCCCAGCGCTGGGGCGGTCCACTGTTGATACCAGACCGCCCTCCCACTGGGCGGTCCGCTTTAAAACTCCTATAAAAGGGGTTTTTCTCTCTCCTGACCAGCACAGTTTCATTCTAACAACCCCAGAAAAAGAAAGAGAAAGAAGGGGAAAGAAAGAGAGGTGATTTTGAGAAGGAGGATGGGGAAACTTGGGGATTTTCATGAGTTTCTTACGAAGAGAAGTGGTTGACGATCGTTTTTTTTGTGTCATATCAGACTAGTACAAAAGAATCAAATATGTTTTTGATCGCACAGATTTCGGGTGGTTGACAGCGAACGGTTATTGTGTGCACAGGCTGTGTATGCAACACGTTGCAGACAACCTAAACAAGAACTGCGAATACAAAAAATGGGTTGCAGATACATTCAAAATTGGTTGCAGGAGGAAGAAACCGAGAAGGGTGGAAGAGATGTTCAGAGATTTTGCCAAGGTATGTATATTTTATTTATTTACTTGTATTTTCTGAATTATTTACTTAAATGTACTCATCTAAATTTTTTTTTTCAGTACTGTCGAAAGACAAATGCGTACTTACTCAAGGTGAAAAAAAATAATCCCACTAATCTTGCTGAGCCACCCGCATATGAGAAGATATTGCAAGCCCGTGATGGAGGTTTCCGATGGTGAATTATGACCACAAATGGGTCCGAGTCTTTGAATGTTGTTTTCAAGCAAAGCCAGATGTTGCCCGTGGCAGCAATTCTAGAGGACACCTTCTACAAGTTAAATGCATGGTTTGTGGAACGGCGTGTTAAAGCCCTCGAATTACTGTCTAGGAATCAAACTTTTTCAACAAGGGTGGAGGGGAAACTAAGAAAACATAGGGAGAAATGTGCAGTTATGAAAGTTGTCCCGTATGGAGAGAACCAATTGGAATTCGAAGTGCACTGTCCAAATGAGTATGCTCCAACCGGCCGTAGACCGTATTGGACTATGGAGTTTGTGAAAAAGATGTTCAAGTATATTGTTATTTTTGAACCTGACAATACTGTAACATGCACTTGCCAAGGAATCCAATTGGCTCACCTACCTTGTTATCATGTTATGACAGTGTGCCGAGAGAGAAACTTCTCTGAGGATGATTATGTCGCAGAAATGTATCGTACCGAATACCTTACGAGTACTTGGGGTGCATCTTTCCATTCTTATCCCAACCAGTACAGTGGCCGGCCTATGTTGGGGATAGAATCATGCCCGCAAGTGGGTGGATCAGAAAAGGAAGAAGACCCCACAAGCGTGCTGTAATGACCATGGACCAGATGAAAGGTAGGTGAATGGGATATCAGGCCCACCATTAAACTACTGATAGGCAGCGAGCAGGTACAGTTAATTTTTATTTATTTACTTATATTTTATTTTATATTTTACGATTTTAATATCAGACCATGTTTGTTGAACTGAAATGCAATGCAGATGTCATTAATGAAGCCAACGAAAGAAAAAATGCTAGAGTTGTTGCGGAGGCAACCGGTAGTAACCACCGCACTCATGAAGGTCCAGAAACTGGTAGTAGCCATGGAGAGACATCCGGTAGTGTCGCATAACCAGCTGCAACCAGACCCAGACGTCGGCTGAGTTTGTTCGACCGTCGTCGCTGATTATCAAGTTTTGTTAAATTAGGTTATGAATTATTTTAGATGTATGTTGTGAACTATTCTAATTGGTAGTTTGTGAATCATTTAATTTTTTATTTGCCTCGATTATTTTATATGCTTCAGTTTTGTTATTTTCAATACTTAATTACATATACAAAAATTGACAACATAAAATATAAACAAACACAAATTGATGAAATAAAGTCTACGACATAAATTCTTAATAAATCTACAACATAAATCCTTAATAAGTCTACTTCTTACAACGAGCCTTGAAAGTGCATGAAACAAAGTCATCATCGGAATTTGCTAGATCTGAATCAGTTACAGCCAGTGTTCTAAATAGCGCGCTATAGCGCCGCTATAGCTTTTTTGGACCCTAAACGCTAAGCTATGGCATGAAAATACGCTAATTGCGCTACGGCCGCTATAGCGGTAATAGCGGTCCGCTATAGCGCATAGCGTGTAGCGCGCTATTTGCGCGCTATGCATATTGGGCTTTTTTAGACAATTTATATGGGCTTAAATAAAGATCCATAAAATTTATTTTGTATAGAAAAAAAAATAGAATGAATCATGATGCTTAAGATATTTTGTATAGAAAAAGATCGATAGTTTATGATATTATTATGGATATTTTGAACCATGGAATTTTGTATTAGTTCAATATGAATATTATAATTTCTTAATTAATTTGGTGTTATTTATTGTTCTATGAAACTTTAGATAATGTTAATATATAGTACAAATATATAATATAATTTTTGTAAAAAAAAAAACGCTATTTGGAATAGCTTCCGCTATAGCTACGCTATTCGCTATAGCTTTTTTTGTAGCATTCCCGCTATGACGCTATAAACGCTATTTAAAACAGTGGTTACAGCAGACGAAGTGGTGGCCTTACCAGTATAAGTACACGGAACAAACTTATCGTCCGATGCTGGAGGCTCTGGATCAACCTTCTTCTTTTTCAAACCAAAACCGTAGGGGTTTTCCACAAAGTCATCATCTGAAATTTCATATCGACCATGCCGTCTACTCCAGTCCTCCATCTTACATGTCACACAATTAAGAAAATCACGACATACTTGACACTTGTACTTTTTTCCCTCATTTTTACCTCGATCACTAATTGACCCTCCTCTCACTACGCCACGATCTCGGTTACTCTCTTTCTTACCTTGATTGTTATTGTCCATCCTTTTCATCTTAAATATACCTCAAAATCGCCTCTCTTTCTTTCTCTTTATTTTTTGGGATTGTTAGAATGATACTGTGCTGGTCAGGAGAGAGAAAAACCCCTTTTATAGGGGTTTTATAGCGGACCGCCTAGTGAGGGGGCAGTCTGGTATGGGTAGTGAACCGCCCCAGTGCTGGGTGGTCTGGTATCAAGAGTGGACCGCCCAGCAGTGGGGCGGTTGGGGCATTTTTAATAATAATTCTAGAGTGAGGGCAGATTTGATAATTTTTTTTTTTGAGGTATTAATAAAAATGCCGGTATGAAATATGTATAAAACTTGAGCAAAATTTTGAAGCATCAATTTGGTGCTATTCGAGGATAGCGCAAGGAGCTAGTATTATTTGTGCTTTCAGATTCATGTAAATTTAAAAGGACGGCCAAGATTCACTAATTTTAAAAGATTCATTTGTCCTGTACTGGGGAGGATATGAATTCTTATTCTATTCCTCTTCCATCCTTTCTCTTTCTTTTGATGAGAGACTTGTGGAACACAGCCTTAAGAAATTAACTCAATTATTGGATTATTTACAAAATACTTAAAGGAATCGATTCACCTGATTCGATTTCTGCTAGTATATTGAACAAAACTTTCATCTTTATTCTTCCGGGCAAAAAATTGAACATATTTCTAAAAATAAAAATTTCTGCCCCTCCCTTGAAAAAGGAAAAAAAGGTTAGTGTGGCACCGTTCCCTTTGAACGACTTTTACCATTAGAAGCATGCTAGTCTACTTTGGTAATAAGATTGACTCTCTATCTGTTTCTATGTTTTTTTTTTTTTTAAAGCTTGTCAGAGGCTGACAAGTGTAAAATCTGTTTCTATGTTACTGATTCACATGTACACACATAATTAAAATTTTGGAATAATGCTTCATTTATCTCCGATATTTTTATTAATATCCAAAGTTAATTACAAATTAATAAATATACCCACGTTAGTTGGGTATTTTTAAAAATGTCCAAACCGGCCATTTAATGGCTGGTCCACTTTTTTTCTCAAGTGGCCATTAAATGGCCAGTTCACATTTTTTTTTTTGCTATTTCAGACTCTATAAATACCCATCTTTCTCTCTCCTCCATCTCACAACTTACTCAACTCACAGAAGAGAAAGAGATGAAAGGAAAGAAAGAAGAGAAGGCAATTTTCAGATAATTTTTTTATTTAATTTTTTTATTTAATTTAAATTTATTATGTTTTTTATATTTTTTATTTTATTTTAATTATTTTTCAGTAACCTATACATTTAATTTAGTAACCTGACAATTATTTATCATTTACCAAAATGTAGTTTGTTTGCCATGGCCATGATGTCATTACACTATGGTAGAAAGTTTCTTACCAATACATATGGGGCTTATTACTCCAAAAAGTTAGTTAATTCATTCATGGTTCCTGATGATATCTCACTTTGGGACTTGAAAACTATGATTTACAAATACACTGGTTATAACTCAAAAAAGTGAAACTTAGAATTGGCAACCCGAGTCAATCATGGAACACCCCCGACCTATACCATAGTGAAAGTACTAAGTGATGCTGCATGGAAAGCTACGGTCGGTTAAAAGCCACTGAAAATTTTGTAATAGAAACCTACGCCAAGAGAGTTCCGATAGAGTCAGGGGTTGAAAGTTCTGGCCAAAATTCAGTTGCGCTAAATTATACTAAGTGATGCTGCATGGAAAGCCCTGTACGGTCGGTTAAAGGCCACTGAAAATTTTGTAATAGAAATCTACGCCAAGAGAGTTCTGACAGAGTCAAGAGTTGGAAGTTCTGGCCAAAATTCAGTTACGCCAAATTATACAACACAACCAGAACCATACACTCTCATGGTTTCTTTATTTATACCTGACCCAGGAACATTCAACGCATTTTAACCCTTGTTAAAATGCGACAGGCATGAAATTTTTTATATAACCATATCTAATATCATACAGTATTGAAAACATCCATTGACGCGCATCAATGTAAATTAGCACCACCGAAATAAAGTGTATCTTACATCTAAAACGATCAACATACCCATATATACAATAGAAGAAAATTGTTAGTGTTGTGCTTAAGAAGTCAATCATAAGATGATTGTATTCTAAGTTTTGTTTATGTAATTGGATGATTAATTTATTATTTTGTTCCTTTAGTATTTTATTACTTATAAATCATTCAGGTTGAGGATTTGGAATTGAGAAACTCTTAATAAATAATCTAAAGTGTCTTGATAATTAATAAATGAACATTAATTATCAATGAAAGATTAGCATTTGGATTAGATGATGTCATGTTCTGCAGATCATATGATAAGGAGTTGTCAATCTAATCAAATTGATACCCGATGGAGATCAGAGGATTAGACATGATCCAAAGTAAAATATTTAATACGGATTGTGTTTGTGTCATTAATATTTTGTTTGTATCTGAAATTTTAAGATATGAGATAATTGTTTCTCTCACATGGAAGTACATATTCGTGGATATTACCCAACGTTGTCCGTAATTGGTTGTCATACATATTTTATCTCAGTATGTGTTTCTTGTGTGGAGAGATAATAATTATCAAGAATACTTATGTTTCTCATGTAAATAAGTGATGATATCACTGGACCCTTAATGAAATAATTCAAGTATATGCACATATGATTAAGGAGTTAATCATAATTACTGAATTATTTAGAAATCAAGAAACAAATATATTTGCAAAGATGACACATTCTTACTTTGGATCTATTCATGATATCATGAGACATGGAATTGACACAAGACAATTGTTACTTTGGAGATCGTGATATAGCAGGTACTTAGATCATATGTGTCTTTTTGGTAATTACAGTGCATATTGCTAGGTGCCGCTTGTAATTTATGGAATCGAAAGGAGTTTCAGATTTCATTGTCCAATGACATAGATCCCACAGAGTCACACTAATAAGAAATTAATTAGAAATGTTTCTTGATCTATTTGACATGTGTGACATAACTAATAAATTGGTTTCTCTACTTAAACATGAGATAAACAATTATGGGGATAATTATATGATGTTTTGGATTTAATTAAATAGTTTAATAAAATTCCAATATGGGAAAAAATCAAATTAGAAGAACCTTTGTGAGCCGCAAAAAGGAATTTTTTTGGGCTGCAAAGAGTTATGTATTTTACCACGATTTAAATGAACCAAACTTAAAACGGGCATAACTCATCACTCGTAACTCTGTATTCAGTGTTCTACCACTTTTCGAAAAAACTTGCGAGAAAATCTACAATTTGATGTAAAAATTGTAACTTGTTCAAATCGCATGCGGTTTTCCCAAACCGCATAAAGATCCGCACAAAAGGGTTGGCAGCCAGAATCGGTTATTTCTGAAATTGCTGATTAAGTAAATCATGAGAATAACTTCCAAGACGTAGGGGATTGCTTGTAAACATCAGGAAGGCTATTTAAAGGGGTCTCTACTTCTTGGGATTATTCATCATTCACCATTATTGCTTTTGGAGAGTTGAAACATCATTTCTCTTCCATTTTGATCTCTCATGTGTTGAAAACCCACAGACTTTAATTTCAAGATCTAGTTATCTTAGAGGATAGAGATTAAGGAGCGACTGAATTACTACTCTCAAGTAAGAGAAAACTTCAGTTTCTAATTCATTCCTTGGTAAATACCTTGGAAGACTTCTACTTTAGAGTTTCAACTTGGTGCAAGGCGTTCCAGGAGATCGGCAAGCATCAACCACCAATTTGCAGGATATCGAATCTCAAGCACGCTGCAAAGGTAATTTTATTATTTGAAAACTTGATTTTAGTTTGATTTCAATCGCACATGATATTCCTTTGATACTTCTCTTATCAAAATTTTGAAATTTTGTTGCCTTAATTATCATAGACACCCAACAAAAACTACCTATAACGTAAGAATTAGTTAAACATTTTACTCAATATAAAAGTCTCCACGGCCCATCCAACACTCGCGAAAAAATAACATAACAACAAAACGCGTGCCACAACATCTATGATGGATCTGTGCACCAAAAGAAACATAGTAACCCAGAAAACATATATCCAGCGATGGAAACACATACGTATCACCGTACCGTGATCAATATGCATAACATATCTCGTAATGACAAGTAGCTCCTAATGTAGGTGGAGACACCAGGATTATTCATAAATTAAAGTGACCACTCGACTAGGTGGTCGACAGTCCAGGTCCCAGGAGTCATTAGCATGGATGTATACATGTTGTATATAGGTTGTACCTTTTTTTTTTTAAAAAAAAAGGCTATTGCCCATTTCATTGCTGAAATTGTAAATACAATTTAGAGAGTTTTATCCAGCAAAGCTGGTCCAAAAACCTCCCACACGCGGTAAACTAAAAAGCAGACAGTAGACATAGCACACTCTAAGCATAACAGTAGACATAGCATCAGACATAACCCAGATTGGTGAGATGGCCAGTCTCCAAAAAAATTCTAAGTTGGCCCTAACTAAGCCCCATAACATTGGGCTGGGAATACTAGCTAAGTACAAAAATGATTGGAGCTTTCTCTTCATTCTGGTGCTGGAACCTCGGGAGGTTGGTAGACTACCAGCTCTTGAGGCATATACTGCGCCAGGGGTATTGCATCTTCAATTACTGAAAGCCAATCTGCAACAGAGTCCTGGATCTTCTTCTTCAGATTACCTACCCAAAATAGAGACATTGATTTAATTAGAAGTATCAATTGCCTAGATGACTGAATGCTACAATTATCAAAACAAATAGTATTTCGATGCTTCCAAACCACCCAGCACAATGCACTAAAAACTATTAGAAATCCAGTTCTGTGTATGGTAGGGAGTTGGATAGCAAAGTCCAAAATATCTGAAAAAGAATTCCACTGATGCATGATATCTTGAGTTTTGCCTAACCAGAACCAAATTTGTTGTAACAAAGGACAGGTCAGGAATAAGTGAATCACAGTTTCAGTTTCAGAACAGAAAACACAGTTTAAGGATCCATGCCAACCTTTGATAGCAAGATTATCTTTGGTAAGGATTTTATTATGTTGAGTCAGCCACATAAAAATTCTAATTTTGGAGGGTACTGGTAAGGTCCACCACATCAAGGGTAGATCTGAAAAATCCCATCTACAGTTTAGAAATTTATACATAGAGTGGGTAGTAAACTTCCCTGAGGCTTCCCATCTCCAGTGTACTTTGTCATGTGTGTGAGTGAAAGAGGTAATACTATATAGGTTGTACCTTTCATTAGCATGAGCACTAATACAGCATGAGTTTAATTATGTGATATATCGAGTGGTCAAAATGACAAGTTACCTTTGTATTATTTTAGTTTGGCCATGCATGGAAAAAATAAAATAGTACACCGAGTAATTAGCCTTTAATTTTAGCTTAAAAAAAGCATAGCTAATAGGATTTGTCGCTATCCTCGTGAGAAAATAAATCGTACAGAATAGCACATGCATATTATTTCCCAAACTTGATGAATGTTCCGTATAGCAGCAACATTGATGCTCTTGCAATCGAAATCCATGACCTTCATCCAATTCTCAAAATCACCAATTTCCTAGTAAAAATAGTACACAAATTAAAATTCTTTTCAGATCTTTCCTTGACTCATACAAAAAACTTGACCTAAACTGAACTTTCCAAAAATCCACCACAATATTTAAAGACATATCACATATATATGCATACTTAACTTGATTTTTTAAAATTAAATCATCTTTACTGACAATGCTAAGCAGCACCAAATTTTGCTTAAAATATATCTATTTTGAACCAAATTTATCTTTTCTCGTACAAGATAAAAATACTGATGATTTTTGTCATTACGTATAATTACTTCATAAATGCCAATGCTTTGTTGATAACTTTTATAGTCACCAAAACACATGCTTTCTAGCTTGCGGATTTGTGTACGATTCCATGAATGAAATTAAACCACAAATTAGGATTTCTAAGGAATGAATTCATAATTTTCTTTTAGTAAATGAAATTTGTCTAAAAACAATGTAAGAAATTAAAAACCTTTAGAACCGTACTTAATTCATGAGTGGTTGCAAGCCATTGATCAGTCTGCTTCTTGTACCGCGCGATATGGTATGTAGCAAGGCTCGTATCTCCATCTCAATCCTTGTCTCATTTATAAACGCCTCTACAATGGACAGATATCCTCCCAGGTACCTGACTCAAGCAAATTGCAACGGCCCGCCCAGATTAATTCTATCTGGGCCAAACTTAATCCGGTGCCTATTGAGACTGTAATGGATCTGTTTTGAGATTCGTGTCATGTTAAATGGGCCGTCCGATCGTAATTTGCTTGAGTCAGATAACCTGAGGTGATGTGAATTCCTCTACAACCCCTCCATTCCCTGCATCTACCAATAGATTCCACAAATTTTGTGAACATCTTATTACATCCTTCTTCGCTCTCTCTGTTAGAAGAGAAACACAATTATTACATATATATCACCGTACAGTCCAAAACCGGTACCCAGTACATATTTATACCAGTACCATAGTAATACTAAATTTAACTAATTAAATGCTCCTGGACCAGAATAAAAGGTTTAGATACATAATTAACAGCACACTGGTACATTATAAGTAACAGAAGAGACCAGTTCGGTATGGTATCAACTTGGAACTTAAATAAAAAGCATGGTAAAATTACAAAAAAAAAAATACGAAACCTAACAAGATCGATCAATCTGTGCCATTGTCTGCACCACTTACCTACCAAATCATATAAGCATTGGCACCTCCAGAGATGGGGCTCCTTGTAAAATTACTAATCACCTATCAATTATCCCATATTAATTCTCTCCTTAAACTAAAATGAATCTCAAAACTAACTGAAACTTAGCAACATATTGCATAGTAAATTAGCTTAAAGAATCTAGGATCAACGTGGCAATTATAATAAACATAGGTACAGAACTAGACAGAATAGATACAAGTGAAATTAAATTAAATTAAATTGAATAATGGGAGAGTAAGTCGGAATTAAGTTACCCGCCTGATGTCGGATTAGGGTTTAGGGTTTATAATTATATTCCCTGTGGATTATTTGGAGAAGGGAAGCTTCTAAACTGCCCCCAGCCTCTCTCCTTGTTCCCTCCATCTCTGAGAGAGACGCAAAAGTACGGGTGCAAACGGATCGGATACGAATCGGATAGTAGTAAAACTATCTCTGTATTCATATTTTTTTTTCCAGATACGTATATGGATCAGATATTAAACGGATACGGATACGGATTGGATATTAAACGGATACGGATCGGATATGAACAGATACGGATATTATTCGGATACCTAATTCATATATTGTAACAAAATTAACATACTTTTCAATTATATTTTTTTCATTAGAACATAAGTACATAAAATACAGAGATAAATTAGACAACAAAAGAATTTTCTCATATATAGTCACATTTTGCCTTCATTTCTTTGTATTTCTTTTTCTTTTTTTGTAAGTCGTTGATTGAAAATACAGTAGATCAAACAAATGTCACAGTACAATTAATATCTAATCAATTAATCAATTTAGATATAAAAATTGAAAACTACCACAGTGCACAATCAAATAAATACCACATTTAGAGAAACATTTGAGACCTTGTAAACTGAAGGTCTAAATTAAAAGCCATCAAATAAGTACCACATCTGCTAAGTTAGCACTCTGACAATTTTTAACTTAGGGAGCGGGTTTTGTCCGAAGCGCTTTGGACTGAATTTCTCTCCAAAGTCTTTCTGCACCCTAGGATATAATTTCATCTGAATCTCATAATGATTTGTTAATTAATAGTGCGACGTTATCTTCCCCTCCGTTAGACAAAAGAATGGAAAGAAAAATTGCTCCTCTTTCTGTAAGGAAAATATAATTAAGTGGTCCAAAATTAAAACAGGCCATTTAAACCATGCCGTTAATAGCCCATTTAATTAGGTCTTGATTTTGGCGTATAGACTTAATTAAGGATGCATGGCATAAAGGCTTAATTAAAAGGTGCTATTAAAAGGTGCATACTGACTGATGCGTTGATGTATACCATATGCGTTGACTGATGCATAGATTTTAATTAAAAGGTGCATTTGAATTAGGGTGCATCTTACACCGGGTATTATTATCCACATGTGCTGTGCTGTCCATCCGGTGCATCTCCCCTATAAATAATTGCTTTAATGACAAGCATAAGTAACAGATATATTCTAACAGTAAGGTTGATCATCTCTTCATCAATATTTCATAAAGAACAAGTTGTCATTGCTTAGAAAGAGAAAGAGGAGAGAAATCGCTTTGCAGTTCTTCTGACGGTTTGCGAAGAACGTTTCAAGAGTATTGTTCTACAGTTTACAATGGATAAAGGTATGTAATCTAATTGATTGATTTACACGTGGAGACTTTGATTTCTAAGATCTTTGATTTGCTTTTAATGTTTTTTTAATTCCGCTATTGAAACTTTAAAGATGATTAGTTGTACTCATGATAATGATTGTGTGTAAGTAGTTGAGCACGATAACGTCTACTTACATGTGGTATCAGAGCTTTCGGTTTTGGAATTCATAATCTCCCGATTAAGTTACTTGTTTTATGAATTTATTATTATTATTATTATTATTTTCTTTTAATAATTTGTGATTGAAATTTGTGGTAACTTTGAATTATGTCGGTATTGCTAGGCACCAAAGTGTCCTTACCCTAAAGAAATCAAAGTATGTTATTTTCTATAAACCGTAGATTAAAAATTAATTGATCATTTATTAAGATTATATGATATTAAAATCTGTCATAGAAATTAATGGTTTAATTAATTAGTAGATTATGAGATTTTTTTGAATTGCCCAAAGATTGATTATATTCTCATAATTTACACAACTTAAGTTGATAATTTACGTTATTCTTCAATTGTTGGTTACCCAAAGGCAACAACATGTATTGAAACAATAAAATTATCATATTAAAGTATTTTCTAGTAAATATTATGTTTAATATATCTTAAGAAATCCCAAAGGATAATTAGGATATATATTAATTAAGTTATTGCTCCAAAATCTGAAATTGAAAATCTGAAGTTATAAATTATTGCATTACGTCTCCTATCTTTTGATCTTCTCTTTGAGTTAAGTTATATAAATATTATATGTATTTTTAATTTAAAGATTTAAGTTTATGAAATTTTGAAATCATTTAAAGATGGAAAAATCAAAGTATAATATATTATGTTTTCTGATTTTCTTTTCATTCAATGCAAGTTTCGAAAATTTTATTTCTTCTCAATTTTTCCTTATGATCTTCTCTTTCCCTAATTTATTTTAAATTTTTCTTCTCATCTTCTCTATTAAAATTACAGTTAATGTACCTGTATCGATGCAATCGCATGCGTCATCTGTGACGGTCTTTAATGGTCTTAACTTTGCTGAATGGAATGAACAAGTCCAATTTCACTTAGGTGCACAGGACTTGGACATAGCACTATTACTCGATAAGCCCGATGCTATAACTGATGAAAGCAGCGAGGAAGATAAGGCCTTTATGACAGACTGGGAACGTTCTAACAGGTTATGCCTTATGTTTTTGCGAATGACGGTTGATGGAAACATTAAGGTTGCTCTTCCGGACACGGATAACGCTCAAGAGTTTCTAGCAAACGTCAAGGCACGCTCACAGACAGCCGATAAGTCGCTTGCCGGTGCGCTTATGGCAAAACTTACCACCATGAAGTATGATGGTAGTTCGCACTATGCATGCACATATCGTAGAAATGACATCTCTCTCCGCAAAACTTAAGGGTTTGGGAATGACAGTTGAAGAAGGGTTTCTAGTTCAATTTATTTTGAACTCTTTGCCGAATGATGTTTATAGTCCGTTCCAAATTAATTATAATGCTCAAGAAAGAAATGGAACATAAATGAATTGACTAGTAAACTTGTTCAGGAAGAGGCAAGGCTTAAGGAATTGAAACCTAACACTGTTCATTTTTCATATTTAGAAGCTGGGTCGGATTCTAATGCTAAACCAGGGAAAGCTAAGACCAAGAACAAGAAGAAGGGGAAAGCTTTTCAGGTGTCTTCTAATGCAAGCTTTAAGAAAGAAGGGAACAAGCAAAAGTGCCACTTTTGTCGTAAAGTGGGTCATTTTCAGAAGGATTGTCTGAAAAGGAAGGTTTGGTTCGAAAAGAAAGGTATGACTCATACTTTTGTTACTTTTGAGTCAAATTTTATTGATGTTCCTAATAATACTTGGTGGATTGACTCGGGCTCTACAACTCATATTTCAAACAATTTACAGGGATTTCTTACGATCCAAACCACAAACCAAAGTCGACAAAGTGAAAGATATGTAATTATGGGCAATAAAGACAAGGTGCCAGTGGAAGGTATCGGTACATACCGACTTATATTAGGTTCTGGCAATATTGTCGATTTGTATGATACACTATATGTACCTTTGTTTTCTCGCAACTTATTATCTGTATCTAAGTTGGATGATTGTGGTTATGTATTTAAATTTGGATCTAAATGCTTTAGTTTATATAAAAATAATTGCATGATTGGTTGTGGCAATTTGATTGATGGATTGTATAAATTAGAGTTAGATAATTCTTATGTAGAATCTCTGATTACCGTAAACAATACTATTGGAATGAAAAGAAATATGAATGATGAAAAGTCGGCGTACTTGTGGCACAAAAGATTGGGTCATATATCCAAAGAAAGAATGCAACGTTTAGTGAAGTCTGAAGTTCTTCCAAACTTGGATTTTACTGACTTAGGTGTATGTATCGACTGTATAAAAGGCAAACAGACGAAACATACTAAGAAAGGTGCCACTCGTAGCTCTCAACTTCTAGAAATAATTCACACGGATATTTGTGGACCATTTGACTGTTCCCTCCTTTAATAAAGAAAAGTATTTCATCACCTTCATTGAATGATTTTTCACGTTATGGGTTTGTTTATCTTCTAAATGAGAAATCACAATCTATTGATGCACTTGAGGTGTTTATAAATGAGGTTGAAAGACAGTTAGAAAAACAAGTGAAAATCATTCGATCTGATCGTGGTGGGGAATTTTATGGTAGATATGACGAATCAGGACAAAATCCTGGACCCTTTGCTAAATTCTTAGAAAAGCGTGGGATATGTGCGCAATACACTATGCCCGGCACACCACAACAAAATGGTGTTGCTGAACGTCGTAACAGAACACTTATGGACATGGTTCGGAGTATGCTCAGTCACTCAACTGTGCCTAAATCTTTGTGGATGTATGCACTTAAGACCGCCATGTATTTACTAAACCGGGTTCCTAGTAAGGCAGTAGAAAGGACTCCTTTTGAACTGTGGACGGGAAGGAAACCTAGTTTACGTCATATACATGTATGGGGTTGCCCTGCGGAGGTACGTTTGTATAACCCACACGAAAAGAAATTGGATTTCAGAACTGTTAGCGGATTCTTTATTGGATATCCAGAGAAATCCAAAGGGTTCAGATTTTACTGTCCGAATCATAGTACGAGAATTGTTGAATCCGGAAATGCACGTTTCATCGAGAATGCTGACGTCAGTGCAAGAAGTTCTGATCAGTGTAATTCTGATCTTCAAGAAATTACAGAACAAGTTACTGTTCCTTTGTCTGTTGTTTCGAAAGTAGTTGTTCCAACTGTTGTTTCGAAAATAGTTTGTCCGACTGTTCCAGAACAACCAATTGCTACTGAGGACATTCTGATTGAAAACATCGTTGTTGATGATGTAGTTGACCGAATGATATACCATTAAGAAGGTCTAACCGTGAACGGAGATCGGCTATATCTGACGATTATTTGGTTTATCTACAAGAATCTGAAATTGATTCTGCAATTGATGATCCGGTTTCATACAAGAAAGCTATTGAATGTGACGAATCGATAAATGGATTGATGCCATGAAAGACGAGTTAAAATCAATGAAACACAATCAAGTCTGGGATCTTGTCAAATTGCCTCACGATTCCAAACGAGTTGGATGTAAATGGATCTTTAAGATCAAACGTGACTCAAAAGGCAAAATCGAACGATATAAAGCTAGACTGGTTGCCAAAGGTTTCACTCAAAAAGACGGCATTGATTATAAAGAGACATTTTCGCCCGTCTCTAAGAAAGATTCTTTGCGTATCATCATGGCTTTAGTGGCTCATTACGATCTTGAGTTACACCAAATGGACGTCAAAACTGCTTTTCTGAACGGAGAACTCGAAGAGGAAGTCTACATGGATCAGCCCGAGGGCTTTTCAATTGGGGGAAAGGATATGGTTTGCAAATTGAAAAGGTCGATATATGGGCTGAAACAAGCATCACGACAATGGTATCTCAAGTTCAATGATGTGATTACTTCTTTTGGTTTTAAGGAAAACGTTGTTGATCGTTGTATATACTTGAAGGTCAGTGGGAGTAAGATAATGTTTCTAGTTCTATATGTTGACGACATTTTACTTGCGACTAACGATCTTGGAATGATGAAAAGCACCAAGAATTTTCTCTCGAAGAATTTTGAAATGAAAGATATGGGCGAGGCGAACTATGTGATAGGAATAGAAATATTTCGTGATCGATCACAAGGTTTGTTAGGTTTGTCTCAGAAAACATATATTAACAAGGTTCTCGAGAGATTTAGGATGGAGAAATGTTCAGCTGGTAAGGTGCCGATTCAGAAAGGGGATAAATTTGATTTATATCAATGTCCTAAAAACGAATTGGAAAAAGAAGAAATGAATAATATTCCTTATGCTTCCATTGTGGGTAGTTTAATGTATGCACAAACTTGTACAAGACCAGATATCAGTTTTGCTGTGGGAATGCTTGGACGTTATCAAAGCAATCGTGGAATAGAACATTGGAAGGCAGCAAAGAAAGTTTTACGATATCTTCAAGGTACTAAAGATCACATGTTGACGTATAGGAGATCAAACTACTTAGAGACAGTCGGTTATTCAGATTCAGACTATGCCGGGTGTTACGATACACGAAAATCCACTTGCGGATATGTGTATCTTCTAGCCGGTGGAGCAATCTCATGGAAAAGTGCGAAGCAGACAGTAATCGCTGCATCCACTATGGAAGCCGAGTTCGTGGCGTGCTTTGAAGCCATGGTACAAGGACTATGGCTGCGGAACTTTATTTCGGGACTTGAAATTGTCGACAGCATTGCCAAGCCGCTGAAGATTTATTGTGATAATTCTGCAGCAGTCTTCTTCAGCAAAAACGACAAGTACTCCAAAGGTGCCAAACACATGGAGATTAAGTACTTTGCCGTGAAAGAAGAAGTACAGAAACAAACAATAACAATACAGCATATAAGCACAGAGATGATGATAGCTGATCCTTTGACGAAAGGATTACCACCCAAGATATTTCACGAACATGTCGAAAGAATGGGAATAGTTATCTGTGATAAATAATTGTTGTAATTAATCTTATATTATAGATGAATGATTATTTATGATATTATTATTGATTGATTGTTTCAAATACAATTCCTATTTATTTAAGTATATATATATATTATTGTTTTCTATTAATAGGAATTAGTCTATATAAATTAGACAATTAACGTGGATCCTCAAGTATACCATTATGGTTTATATTAAGTTAGAATTGATATTGTAGTACATGGAAGGAAGTTAGTAACAAATATTATTAGCAACCGCAATGACTCGTATTAATTTTGCTTAAGTATAAATATTATGATTTTAGAATTTATGAAATATAAAGACATACAATATTATTGTGCACCTTATGAATGTTGTAATGTCATAAAGTTTTATAATGAACCAAGTGGGAGAATGTAAGGAAAATATAATTAAGTGGTCCAAAATTAAAACAGGCCATTTAAACCATGCCGTTAACAGCCCATTTAATTAGGTCTTGATTTTGGCGTATAGGCTTAATTAAGGATGCATGGCATAAAGGCTTAATTAAAAGGTGCTATTAAAAGGTGCATACTGACTGATGCGTTGATGTATACCATATGCGTTGACTGATGCATATAGATTTTAATTAAAAGGTGCATTTGATTAAAGGGTGCATCTTACACCGGGTATTATTATCCACATGTGCTGTGCTGTCCATCCGGTGCATCTCCCCTATAAATAATTGCTTTAATGACAAGCATAAGTAAGAGATATATTCTAACAGTAAGGTTGATCCTCTCTTCATCAATATTTCATAAAGAACAAGTTGTCATTGCTTAGAAAGAGAAAGAGGAGAGAAATCGCTTTGCAGTTCTTCTGACGGTTTGCGAAGAACGTTTCAAGAGTATTGTTCTACAGTTTACAATGGATAAAGGTATGTAATCTAATTGATTGATTTACACGTGGAGACTTTGATTTCTAAGATCTTTGATTTGCTTTTAATGTTTTTTTAATTCCGCTATTGAAACTTTAAAGATGATTAGTTGTACTCATGATAATGATTGTGTGTAAGTAGTTGAGCACGATAACGTCTACTTACACTTTCTACTCTATTCTGAAATCAAATCGCGAATACATGGTTTCTCCTCTCTCTTGGGCTCTTAGCCTTACCAATTTCATTATTTTTCCCTAATCTCTTACTTTGCGTTGTTCAATTATGCTCACCACAACAAAAATAACCTTTCACAGTCTCGCACTTTCAACCCGACATTCTTCAAATCTTGAAACACTATTTGGCGTACTATCTCCGGTCACAACCACACACTCCTTTCTTCTCCCATAAAAGATAATAGTCTACTTCAAAAAGATGTTATTGACGTTGCTCATGATGGAGAAGTATCTACTTAAGCTCCAACAATAATTCATGCTCGGACCCACCGGCAATCACACTTGGCACTTGTCCTGACCGTTCATCAACTGTGATTGGCTCTTTCCTCCAACTCTAACATTGAAAATAAGGTCACCATTCTCCATCCATGAAGTGAATTCTTCAAATTTTAGTAATATTGAAAAGATACTCACCATGCAATTGAGGTGCTTGTAGAATTGCCTAAACCAATTTTGCTTACCATTACTGTTACTCCTCTCTTCAAATGCTTCTGAAACTTGTTTTTCCTTTCTTGTGAGATTATAATAAAACTGAAGTTAATTCCTAATTGTATGCTCGAATTTGTAATTGTCAAAATATATTATTTTGTGTGTATCTGTACTAGTCGGTACAAGCAGCAAAACTACTATTTGGTTTTGTCCCTGCAGCAAAACTGCTATCTGTACCAGTCCCCTGAACTCCTAGTGGCTTCAGTCGCTGCTAGGTTGAAGGTGTTGCTTCCACCTTGTAATTAATCTCAGTGTTGGCATCGATTATTAGTGTTGGCATCAATTACTAATAGTAGAATGTAATAGTGGTGTGCGTTGTAAATTGTAAATACTCTTTTATATATTAATATAATTGTCAGGGCATACCGCCTTTGACCTTTAAGAAAATAGTGTGCTTTCTCAGCGGACATATGGAACGGAGGGATAGAAGAATTTCTCCATATAATTTTAATTTTGTTTGGAGCGATTTGATTTGAATTCAATCGTGGAGAGAAAAAAATTCCTTTTGACTAACAGATGGAAGGTCCTTTTTCTTTACTTTGCTTAACGGAGAGACTAACGTCTGTTAGCATTAATTCAATCAGTTTTGATCAAATATGATCGTGCGGCCTATGAAGGCTTTGGAGAGAATTCCTGTCCAAATGCCTTCGGACAGGTTCCTAAGCCTTTAACTTATTCGTGAAGTTTCGCCAATTCATTGAGAGGAGTCAAACTATCCAAGCGGTGAGCGAATTGCGAATGGGTCCGACAAAACTTATACCAGGTCGGATTTAACAACTTCAGGATACCGATAATTATCGGTATCCGTATCTGTATCCGCATCCGCTTCCAAAACTGAAACTGAAACTGTATCCGTATCCGTATCCGTATCTGTATCCATATTTGTATTTGTATCTGTATAACTGTATCCGAAACTATCGGTATCCGACTATCCGAATCCGCAAAAATTCGGATACAGATCCGGATCCGATAGATATTATGCGATCCTTTAAGAAAAGCCCATAGGATAATTAAATTGGAGCAATGCTTCTTAGTTTCTTATTTCTTCCTTTCTGATTTTGTTTCAATATGTATTGATACTATTTTACAAGCCTACAATTACTGTTAATGAAAATTTTCGAAATTCTAGCTGTGCGGGTTATAATGATATTCTGTAATTCATTAGGGGCATGCATGAATAGGAGCGCTCTATTTTGGTGCTCATGGATTTATGTGGAGAAGGCTGAAGGGGTCAGGTACAAGACCAGACGAAGCTCAGAAACATAGAAATTGAACAAACAACTCAACAATTTGACTTAATTTCAAGAAAAAACGAAAACTGGTACAATGGCGTAAGAGCTAATTTGAGAGGTGAAAACGTGACAGAAGCGATCTCTGATCTCTCCTCGTCCCCTTCATCAGAGAAACGCCGATAGAGAGAATGAGAGAGAGAATCGTCGTATGAACTTTTGAAGCGTATAAATTATGGACTGGGCCTTAAATTATAGAATAATTATATTTTTGGAGCGCTTTGAAAACGAAATTATGTTTCTCCCTTTGGAAGCAGCGCTGCTCTAACGGAGTTCCAATAAGAACTTTAAATCCGTACCGTTTAATTTCAATTAGCACGAATTTTAAAGTAAACTTCTTCTATTTCAAATAGGTCCGAAAAAAATTTGGCTCCAGTTTAACTTCATTCGATGTGATCAGTACCGCAAAAGATATTCTTCCTCTCTTAATCTATTTTCTACCTCACTGATATTGAAATTATGTATGAATGTTAAAGCTTTCTAACAAAACATCAGTTTAACAATCATCAAATAAGAGCTCTGATTTTCTTACACTTTCTCTTCTCACTGCACATTTCACAACAACGAAAGGTATATGAAAAGCACAAATATATGTGACCTGATAAAATCAGGTGACATACTAATTATTAATTAATTATTTAACTATTTAATTAGCTAGTTAACACTCCTGCAGTTCTTCCTGATCTCCCCATTGGATCCAGTCAAGGGACTGATATCACCCATCTTAATCATCGCTGCCGTGAAATCCGAGAAGAAAATAGTCACGCTGCTGCCGTACGATTTAACTTGCGAATCAGTGGACCCGCCATTGAAAAGCTCCTGGTCGGAATGAAGAAGGCCCTTTTTGCTGATGAGGTTATTGTAATAGCAATTGTCGAAGGTGGTCGGAGTATGCAAATCAAGCGGGGCGAGATTGTTGTCACCTGAGCCGTTCTGTTTTGGGCAGACGGGCTGCAGAGCCGTCCTGGCGAAGCTGGCGTCGATGTTTGTGTCGTTATATATGTGGGCCCGGAAGTTTGTGCATCTCGCCTGACCGATGGTGTGAGCACCTGTATATGTATATCATTAAAAGACTAGTTAACTTTTTTGAAACAAACTTTAGTTAGTTATCTAGTCCATGTCTCCTAGGGTAACTTAGCGCATCAGGTTAATCAAAGTCAAGTCAAAAGTTTTGAGGACCTATTTTGAAATATAAGATACCCGCATTCGTGCAAATGTAAATTAAACGGTTCAGACCTAACTTGATCCCGCTAGGTATCTGCCCTAATCAGAATTCAATCATCTTTTCAAGTTTTCGGTGTATAGTCATATACAAGACAGTAATGATTGGTACATTAGTCAACATAAATTAAGCTGCATTTTAGCCATGCTATTAAAATTAAACTGTTGATATGAATTCGAAGTTTCTACAGCTTCATGTATTTACTATGCAAACAAAAAATTAACAAGGGGAAGGGAACATTGAATAAAGAAATAGGTTATACAACAGATATTGAAGTAATTACCAGAAAGAGCAACCATGTCTTTGGAAGAGAGGCCTTGAGCAGCAAATTTAGAGATGAGATTGCTGAGGCTAGATGTTGGAGGAGGAATGTCATTGTTTGCCTTCGTCAGGCTTGCGGTTTTCGCGTCTCTCCTTCCTAGTTTTACATCCCAATTTGGTCCTCCCAGCTATGAAATTGAAAGAAATTAAATCAAAATTTGAATTTGAATTATTCTTGAGGCCCTGCTATAATTTTGTAATTTCAGTTTTTTACTACAAATAATTAGCAAAACTATTATAACATTCTCTCCTACAGTTTTCTTTAGTTGGAAATGATGACCAGTCAGTTTGTATCACATAATCACAAAATTAGTTTTGGAATTGTTGAAGGAGCTTAATTTGTAGATTAAACTTACAGTAACAACACTATCTCTTGCGGTAATTGCCAGAATATCAGCACATGAAACGACACCAGGGCACGCCTTCTCAACTGCAGATTTTTATCTGATCAATTACTTCAAATCCTCTCACCGAGTTTTTGTTCGGCGTGGCAGTCTTCTCGCCAATAAAAGTCAGCGTGTCATCCAACAATATCGACCCGTCACAACCCTGAAAACACATTATATATATTAGCTCTGTCAGAAGGTAAATTGTTGAAGATAAAACCTATATACAACATGTATACCACCTTATTTTTACAACAAAAAAGTGTGTATGTACATCAGTACATGTAATATTAGATGAAATATTTAATATAGGATTATATGTACATTAACAAAACAGTCGTGAAAGAAGAGTCGTAACAGGGAGGCACCCATTCGCGCCTCTTTGGATATTGCCGATGCCACGACACCTTTTACAGCGGTTAACAAATTGGGACATGTGTAGGAGTAATAATCAGTGGAGAGTTGTGCATTAGTAATTCCTAGGAGAAGAGAGAGGAGAGCTAAAGAGGCAAATGTTTTAGTGACAGAGGCCATTGCCAGAGGAGGAGGTTTACTGGTTAGAGAAAAGGGGAGGAGAATGAGATGTGTATTTTGATGATATGAAAGATAGCAAGAATCAAGGCTATATGTAAGGGGAGAATATGTATTTTATAATGATGCAGTCCCTTTCCAAGTTTGAACATATATATGTTCCCCGCTTGTTATTTCAAAGTGTTATAATCATGTGGTAAACAACTTAATTAAATATAGAACAGTAGCTGCTTAGTATCATTACCATATAGATCATAATATCATATTACCTTGTTCTAAGTGCTTTGAATGTAGTCATGACAAATTTGACGTTGAAAAATTGTCATATTACTTCCAAAAAAATGTCATATCAATTCAGTTGTTTGAAATGTTTGAGAAGACAATGACGAAACCTAATTTGTACCTATATCTTATCTTGCAATTAAATGAATGGGTCAGGATGGGAGATTAAAAAATTGCATATATCTGGTAATGAAATTAATTGGAGAAAGAATTAAGTGTAATTGAAGACAATAGCACCTTATATATATATATATATATATATTTTTTTTTTTTTCTGTAAATATCCTCATGTTTTAGCTTATAATTGGTCGATTTTGAGTATTCTTTAGCGTATTGTTTTTATTTTCAAATGTCAGTTAAATATTAGCAATATTATAAAAAACAAGAGTCAAGTTTCACAAACGATTTAAATGCCTCAACAAACAATAAGGAAGAAAATAAAAATTTCCACATCAAAAGTCTCGATAACAAAACAAAAACGCCTCTTATTTAAAGTTTGTCTCACTAATTAGTATCAAAACATGATTTTTGTTTATAATTATTTTTCATAGTTCCTTCCCTCCATAATAATTGAAACATTCTTTTAGGAGGAAGTACGAATTTACCACAAAGTATTTTCCCGATTGAAAAATTAGAAGATAGATAGAATTATATTGAAATGAGGTAAAGAGCAATAAAAATATTTTTAGCGAATGCAGAATATCATAATAGATTACTTGTCATCTCAGTGTGACAGTGTGTACATAATAAGATTTTTTTTAGCTTGTTAGAAACCACTCTAGAGATAACTTTCTTGGTACAAGCCACTATTAGTAAATACTTTAAATTCATGGGAAGTTAGGGGCTAATCTGCATAATTATCTATTTTAAAGTTCTTCAATCAAGGTAAAGGTCACTCAAGTTTGATCTTTTAGGGCCATTGCTCATACCAACTCTAGAAAAAGGATGACTTTGGTTGCCATACATTGCCTAGCCTAGCCACAAAAATGAAACAAATTAAATATTATATATATATATATATAGGGGAAATCGGTTATATACCCATCAAAAGTTTAGAATTTGGATATTTGCCCATCAAATCTTCAAATTGGGGTAAATTTCTAATACAATATGGATAAATTTGGATATTTTTAAAACTGATAATTTGAAAAATTACCCATATTGATATTAAAACTGATAATTTAAAATAAAAATCTGTATTAAAAATATCTAAATTCTTAACTTTTGAAGATTTGATGGGCAAATATCCAAAATCTAAACTTTTGATGGGTATATAACCGATTCCCCCGTATATATATATATATATATATATTTATACTTGATTTGCTTTGAAGTTAATTAGTGTTGTCTTTTTCCATCTCTAGTTTACAAAAGTGATGCCATACTGTAGTTTAAGACAGTTGACTTGGGTCAAACAAAGCGACTCACCGACTGGCGACTACTAAAAAAATAACACATAATACAGGTCCTCTGTGACGAATGCTGAGAGACAATATGTGGCGAATCATAAACCTACCTCATACGTCATTCATACAGAGGATACGGACCGATTTTTTTTTTTTTTTATTCTGATCGAACGGTCTGGATTTAAATTCAAATAAGGTCTTCTAGAAGATAATTTATATCGTCTATAGTAATTCAAATTTTGAGTTATTGTAGAAAAAATGTGGACTGTCAGATCCGCATTGGCATGAATAAATGATTTGTAAATGAATGGTCCCGGATTTCAAATCTAAAATCTGAAAATTATGGAGGATCCATAGGAATTCATATCCTCCCCGGTACCGTAAAAAGTAATCTTTTAAAATTAGTAGACCCGGACCATTCCTTTAATCTAACATGAATCTTAAAGAGGACTCCTATATCTTCAATAGACACCAGATTGAATTAGGCACTGAATTGAATAAATTTAGATCGTAAAGTTGTAGATCCCACTGTCTAATACTTATCTGATCTAGACTACGTGTTGAGGGCCGTTTACAAATAATTAAGTCTTGTTTAGCCTGAATAAATTCCGAGGAGATGCATGCGTATATCTTTCCGTAAAGTGAGATTTTGGCTTGTGCTTCTACATTGCTTAATTTTGTGTATATTGCTATATATGTTATCTATGAAGCCCGCTTCACTTAGTTTATAAGCATCTTAGTATAAACACATGAAAATAATGTCCATTTGTAAAGTAGCACTACACGCCAACAATTAATGTATATGACACTGAAAATATGACGAGAATGATTTTTCAAATGAGCAGTGAACTTTTTATAACAACCCTGTATTAAAAATTCCCACAGCATTACCTACCAACGCGTAGGAAGGGCGAGAATGCCTCATTCTGCTCTTTCTGGCGCTCCATGAAGTCTCGATAATTGAACATTCCAAGCTGACGGTTTGGACCTCTCCATCTATGAAACTGCTACAACCAACATCTAACTAAACTGTTATAACTCTAACCATAATCTAAACTGCTTCTATGAGACTTCTCCAGAATTTTTTATTTTGCAAAATGTATTAAATATGTTGTAACGAATAAAAAGGATGAATTATTTTCCGATACTATATAAAGAATCAAATAATTGATTTGATTCTTTAAATTTTGTATGCAGGAGAGGCATTATTCTGCATACAAACTCTTAGAATCTGCTCTAGAAAGAGGTACGCGAAGGAAAGGGAACGGACAGGAACTGAGCTTTAAACATATATGATCAGAGTCTTTTACTTTTTCAAGAACATTTAATTTTGAAAATGAACGGATGGAGAAAAAAAAAGAGGAGATGAAATACCGGCATTTTTATTAATACAAAAAAAAAAAGAAATTATCAAATATGCCCTCACCCTAGAATTATTATAAAAAATGCCCCAACAGCCTCACTGTTGGGCGGTCCACTCTTAATACCAGACCGCCCAGCGCTGGGGCGGTCCACTGTTGATACCAGACCGCCCTCCTACTGGGCGGTCCGCTTTAAAACTCCTATAAAAGGGGTTTTTCTCTCTCCTGACCAGCACAGTTTCATTCTAACAACCCCAGAAAAAGAAAGAGAAAGAAGGGGAAAGAAAGAGAGGTGATTTTGAGAAGGAGGATGGGAAAACTTGGGGATTTTCATGAGTTTCTTACGAAGAGAAGTGGTTGACGATCGTTTTTTTTGTGTCATATCAGACTAGTACAAAAGAATCAAATATGTTTTTGATCGCACAGATTTCGGGTGGTTGACAGCGAACGGTTATTGTGTGCACAGGCTGTGTATGCAACACGTTGCAGACAACCTAAACAAGAACTGCGAATACAAAAAATGGGTTGCAGATACATTCAAAATTGGTTGCAGGAGGAAGAAACCGAGAAGGGTGGAAGAGATGTTCAGAGATTTTGCCAAGGTATGTATATTTTTATTTATTTACTTGTATTTTCTGAATTATTTACTTAAATGTACTCATCTAAAATTTTTTTTCAGTACTGTCGAAAGGCAAATGCGTACTTACTCAAGGTGAAAAAAAATAATCCCACTAATCTTGCTGAGCCACCCGCATATGAGAAGATATTGCAAGCCCGTGATGGAGGTTTCCGATGGTGAATTATGACCACAAATGGGTCCGAGTCTTTGAATGTTGTTTTCAAGCAAAGCCAGATGTTGCCCGTGGCAGCAATTCTAGAGGACACCTTCTACAAGTTAAATGCATGGTTTGTGGAACGGCGTGTTAAAGCCCTCGAATTACTGTCTAGGAATCAAACTTTTTCAACAAGGGTGGAGGGGAAACTAAGAAAACATAGGGAGAAATGTGCAGTTATGAAAGTTGTCCCGTATGGAGAGAACCAATTGGAATTCGAAGTGCACTGTCCAAATGAGTATGCTCCAACCGGCCGTAGACCGTATTGGACTATGGAGTTTGTGAAAAAGATGTTCAAGTATATTGTTATTTTTGAACCTGACAATACTGTAACATGCACTTGCCAAGGAATCCAATTGGCTCACCTACCTTGTTATCATGTTATGGCAGTGTGCCGAGAGAGAAACTTCTCTGAGGATGATTATGTCGTAGAAATGTACCGTACCGAATACCTTACGAGTACTTGGGGTGCATCTTTCCATTCTTATCCCAACCAGTACAGTGGCCGGCCTATGTTGGGGATAGAATCATGCCCGCAAGTGGGTGGATCAGAAAAGGAAGAAGACCCCACAAGCGTGCTGTAATGACCATGGACCAGATGAAAGGTAGGTGAATGGGATATCAGGCCCACCATTAAACTACTGATAGGCAGCGAGCAGGTACAGTTAATTTTTATTTATTTACTTATATTTTATTTTATATTTTACGATTTTAATATCAGACCATGTTTGTTGAACTGAAATGCAATGCAGATGTCATTAATGAAGCCAACGAAAGAAAAAATGCTAGAGTTGTTGCGGAGGCAACTGGTAGTAACCACCGCACTCATGAAGGTCCATAAACTGGTAGTAGCCATGGAGAGACATCCGGTAGTGTCGCATAACCAGCTGCAACCAGACCCAGACGTCGGCTGAGTTTGTTCGACCGTCGTCGCTGATTATCAAGTTTTGTTAAATTAGGTTATGAGTTATTTTAGATGTATGTTGTGAACTATTCTAATTGGTAGTTTGTGAATCATTTAATTTTTATTTGCCTCGATTATTTTATATGCTTCAGTTTTGTTATTTTCAATACTTAATTACATATACAAAAATTGACAACATAAAATATAAACAAACACAAATTGATGAAATAAAGTCTACGACATAAATTCTTAATAAATCTACAACATAAATCCTTAATAAGTCTACTTCTTACAACGAGCCTTGAAAGTGCATGAAACAAAGTCATCATCGGAATTTGCTAGATCTGAATCAGTTACAGCCAGTGTTCTAAATAGCGCGCTATATAGCCGCTATAGCTTTTTTGGACCCTAAACGCTAAGCTATGGCATGAAAATACGCTAATTGCGCTACGGCCGCTATAGCGGTAATAGCGGTCCGCTATAGCGCATAGCGTGTAGTGCGCTATTTGCGCGCTATGCATATTGGGCTTTTTTAGACAATTTATATGGGCTTAAATAAAGATCCATAAAATTTATTTTGTATAGAAAAAAAATATAGAATGAATCATGATGCTTAAGATATTTTGTATAGAAAAAGATCGATAGTTTATGATATTATTATGGATATTTTGAACCATGGAATTTTGTATTAGTTCAATATGAATATTATAATTTCTTAATTAATTTGGTGTTATTTATTGTTCTATGAAACTTTAGATAATATTAATATATAGTACAAATATATAATATAATTTTTGTAAAAAAAAAAAACGCTATTTGGAATAGCTTCCGCTATAGCTACGCTATTCGCTATAGCTTTTTTTGTAGCATTCCCGCTATGACGCTATAAACGCTATTTAAAACAGTGGTTACAGCAGACGAAGTGGTGGCCTTACCAGTATAAGTACACGGAACAAACTTATCGTCCGATGCTGGAGGCTCTGGATCAACCTTCTTCTTTTTCAAACCAAAACCGTAGGGGTTTTCCACAAAGTCATCATCTGAAATTTCATATCGACCATGCCGTCTACTCCAGTCCTCCATCTTACATGTCACACAATTAAGAAAATCACGACATACTTGACACTTGTACTTTTTTCCCTCATTTTTACCTCGATCACTAATTGACCCTCCTCTCACTACGCCACGATCTCGGTTACTCTCTTTCTTACCTTGATTGTTATTGTCCATCCTTTTCATCTTAAATATACCTCAAAATCGCCTCTCTTTCTTTCTCTTTATTTTTTGGGATTGTTAGAATGATACTGTGCTGGTTAGGAGAGAGAAAAACCCCTTTTATAGGGGTTTTATAGCGGACCGCCTAGTGAGGGGGCAGTCTGGTATGGGTAGTGAACCGCCCCAGTGCTGGGTGGTCTGGTATCAAGAGTGGACCGCCCAGCAGTGGGGCGGTAGGGGCATTTTTAATAATAATTCTAGAGTGAGGGCAGATTTGATAATTTTTTTTTTTTGAGGTATTAATAAAAATGCCGGTATGAAATATGTATAAAACTTGAGCAAAATTTTGAAGCATCAATTTGGTGCTATTCGAGGATAGCGCAAGGAGCTAGTATTATTTGTGCTTTCAGACTCATGTAAATTTAAAAGGACGGCCAAGATTCACTAATTTTAAAAGATTCATTTGTTCTGTACTGGGGAGGATATGAATTCTTATTCTATTCCTCTTCCATCCTTTCTCTTTCTTTTGATGAGAGACTTGTGGAACACAGCCTTAAGAAATTAACTCAATTATTGGATTATTTACAAAATACTTAAAGGAATCGATTCACCTGATTCGATTTCTGCTAGTATATTGAACAAAACTTTCATCTTTATTCTTCCGGGCAAAAAATTGAACATATTTCTAAAAATAAAAATTTCTGCCCCTCCCTTGAAAAAGGAAAAAAAGGTTAGTGTGGCACCGTTCCCTTTGAACGACTTTTACCATTAGAAGCATGCTAGTCTACTTTGGTAATAAGATTGACTCTCTATCTGTTTCTATGTTTTTTTTTTTTAAAGCTTGTCAGAGGCTGACAAGTGTAAAATCTGTTTCTATGTTACTGATTCACATGTACACACATAATTAAAATTTTGGAATAATGCTTCATTTATCTCCGATATTTTTATTAATATCCAAAGTTAATTACAAATTAATAAATATACCCACGTTAGTTGGGTATTTTTAAAAATGTCCAAACCGGCCATTTAATGGCTGGTCCACTTTTTTTCTCAAGTGGCCATTAAATGGCCAGTTCACATTTTTTTTTTGCTATTTCAGACTCTATAAATACCCATCTTTCTCTCCCCTCCATCTCACAACTTACTCAACTCACAGAAGAGAAAGAGATGAAAGGAAAGAAAGAAGAGAAGGCAATTTTCAGATAATTTTTTTATTTAAATTTTTTTATTTAATTTAAATTTATTATGTTTTTTATAGTTTTTTATTTTATTTTAATTATTTTTCAGTAACCTATACATTTAATTTAGTAACCTGACAATTATTTATCATTTACCAAAATGTAGTTTGTTTGCCATGGCCATGATGTCATTACACTATGGTAGAAAGTTTCTTACCAATACATATGGGGCTTATTACTCCAAAGAGTTAGTTAATTCATTCATGGTTCCTGATGATATCTCACTTTGGGACTTGAAAACTATGATTTACAAATACACTGGTTATAACTCAAAAAAGTGAAACTTAGAATTGGCAACCCGAGTCAATCATGGAACACCCCCGACCTATACCATAGTGAAAGTACTAAGTGATGCTGCATGGAAAGCTACGGTCGGTTAAAAGCCACTGAAAATTTTGTAATAGAAACCTACGCCAAGAGAGTTCCGATAGAGTCAGGGGTTGAAAGTTCTGGCCAAAATTCAGTTGCGCTAAATTATACTAAGTGATGCTGCATGGAAAGCCCTGTACGGTCGGTTAAAGGCCACTGAAAATTTTGTAATAGAAATCTACGCCAAGAGAGTTCTGATAGAGTCAAGAGTTGGAAGTTCTGGCCAAAATTCAGTTACGCCAAATTATACAACACAACCAGAACCATACACTCTCATGGTTTCTTTATTCATACCTGACCCAGGAACATTCAACGCATTTTAACCCTTGTTAAAATGCGACAGGCATGAAATTTTTTATATAACCATATCTAATATCATACAGTATTGAAAACATCCATTGACGCGCATCAATGTAAATTAGCACCACCGAAATAAAGTGTATCTTACATCTAAAACGATCAACATACCCATATATACAATAGAAGAAAATTGTTAGTGTTGTGCTTAAGAAGTCAATCATAAGATGATTGTATTCTAAGTTTTGTTTATGTAATTGGATGATTAATTTATTATTTTGTTCCTTTAGTATTTTATTACTTATAAATCATTCAGGTTGAGGATTTGGAATTGAGAAACTCTTAATAAATAATCTAAAGTGTCTATAGTCTTGATAATTAATAAAGGAACATTAATTATCAATGAAAGATTAGCATTTGGATTAGATGATGTCATGTTCTGCAGATCATATGATAAGGAGTTGTCAATCTAATCAAATGGATACCCGATGGAGATCAGAGGATTAGACATGATCCAAAGTAAAATATTTAATACGGATTGTGTTTGTGTCATTAATATTTTGTTTGTATCTGAAATTTTAAGATATGAGATAATTGTTTCTCTCACATGGAAGTACATATTCGTGGATATTACCCAACGTTGTCCGTAATTGGTTGTCATACATATTTTATCTCAGTATGTGTTTCTTGTGTGGAGAGATAATAATTATCAAGAATACTTATGTTTCTCATGTAAATAAGTGATGATATCACTGGACCCTTAATGAAATAATTCAAGTATATGCACATATGATTAAGGAGTTAATCATAATTACTGAATTATTTAGAAATCAAGAAACAAATATATTTGCAAAGATGACACATTCTTACTTTGAATCTATTCATGATATCATGAGACATGGAATTGACACAAGACAACTGTTACTTTGGGGTTCGTGACATAGCATGTACTTATCATATGTGTTTTTTTTGGTAAGTACAGTGCATATTGCTAGGTGCCGCTTGTAATTTATGAAATCGAAAGGAGTTTCATATTTTATTTTTCAATGACATAGATCTCACATGGTCACACTAAAAAAAATTAATTAAAAATGTTTTTTGATCTATTTGACATGTATGACATAACTAATAAATTGGTTTATCTACTTAAACATGAGATAAACAAATATGGGGATAACTATATGATGTTCTGGATTTAATTAAATAGTTTAATAAAATTCAAATATCAGAAAAGATCAAATTAGAAGAACCTTTGTGAGCCGCAAAAAGGAATTTTTTTGGACTGCAAAGAGTTATGTATTTTACCATGATTTATATGAACCAAACTTAAAACGGGCATAGCTCATCACTCGTAACCCTGTATTCAGTGTTGTACCACTTTTCAAAAAACTTGCGAGAAAATCTACAATTTGATGTAAAAATTGTAACTTGTTCAAATAACATGCGGTTTCCCAAACCGCATAAATATCCACACAAAAGTGTTGGCAGCCAGAATCGGTTATTTCTGAAACTGCTGATTAAGTAAATCATGGGAATAACTTCCAAGACGTAGGGGATTGCTTGTGAACATTAGGAAGGCTATTTAAAGGGGTCTCTACTTCTTGGGATTATTCATCATTCACCATTATTGCTTTTGGAGAGTTGAAACATCATTTCTCTTCCATTTTGATCTCTCATGTGTTGAAAACCCACAGACTTTAATTTCAAGATCTAGTTATCTTAGAGGATAGAGATTAAGGAGCGACTGAATTACTACTCTCTAGTAAGAGAAAACTTCAGTTTCTAATTCATTCCTTGGTAAATACCTTGGAAGGCTTCTACTTTAGAGTTTCAACTTGGTGCAAGGCGTTCCAGGAGATCGGCAAGCATCAACCACCAATTTGCAGGATATCGGATCTCAAGCACGCTGCAAAGGTAATTTTATTATTTGAAAACTTGATTTTAGTTTGATTTCAATCGCACATGATATTCCTTTGATACTTCTCTTATCAAAATTTTGAAATTTTGTTGCCTTAATTATCATAGACACCCAACAAAAACTACCCGTATAACGTAAGAATTAGTTAAACATTTTACTCAAGATAAAAGTCTCCACGGCCCATCCAACACTCGCGAAAAAATAACATAACAACAAAACGCGTGCCACAACATCTATGATGGATCTGTGCACCAAAAGAAACATAGTAACCCAGAAAACATATATCCAGCGATGGAAACACATACGTATCACCGTACCGTGATCAACATCCATAACATATCTCGTAATGACAAGTAGCTCCTAATGTAGGTGGAGACACCAGGATTATTCATAAATTAAAGTGACCACTCGACTAGGTGGTCGACAGTCCAGGTCCCAGGAGTCATTAGCATGGATGTATACATGTTGTATATAGGTTGTACCTTTTTTTTTTTAAAAAAAAAGGCTATTGCCCATTTCATTGCTGAAATTGTAAATACAATTTAGAGAGTTTTATCCAGCAAAGCTGGTCCAAAAACCTCCCACACGCGGTAAACTAAAAAGCAGACAGTAGACATAGCACACGCTAAGCATAACAGTAGACATAGCATCAGACATATAACCCAGATTGGTGAGATGGCCAGTCTCCAAAAAAATTCTAAGTTGGCCCTAACTAAGCCCCATAACATTGGGCTGGGAATACTAGCTAAGTACAAAAATGATTGGAGCTTTCTCCTCATTCTGGTGCTGGAACCTCGGGAGGTTGGTAGACTACCAGCTCTTGAGGTATATACTGTGCCAGGGGTATTGCATCTTCAATTACTGAAAGCCAATCTGCAACAGAGTCCTGGATCTTCTTCTTCAGATTACCTACCCAAAATAGAGACATTGATTTAATTAGAAGTATCAATTGCCTAGATGACTGAATGCTACAATTATCAAAACAAATAGTATTTCGATGCTTCCAAACCACCCAGCACAATGCACTAAAAACTATTAGAAATCCAATTCTGTGTATGGTAGGGAGTTGGATAGCAAAGTCCAAAATATCTGAAAAAGAATTCCACTGATGCATGATATCTTGAGTTTTGCCTAACCAGAACCAAATTTGTTGTAACAAAGGACATGTCAGGAATAAGAGAATCACAGTTTCAGTTTCAGAACAGAAAACACAGTTTAAGGATCCATGCCAACCTTTGATTGCAAGATTATCTTTGGTAAGAATTTTATTATGTTGAGTCAGCCACATAAAAATTTTAATTTTGGAAGGTACTGGTAAGGTCCACCACATCAAGGGTAGATCTGAAAAATCCCATCTACAGTTTAGAAATTTATACATAGAGTGGGTAGTAAACTTCCCTGAGGCTTCCCATCTCCAGTGTACTTTGTCATGTGTGTGAGTGAAAGAGGTAATACTATATAGGTTGTACCTTTCATTAACATGGGCACTAATACAGCATGAGTTTAATTATGTGATATATCGAGTGGTCAAAATGACAAGTTACCTTTGTATTATTTTAGTTTGGCCATGCATGGAAAAAATAAAATAGTACACCGAGTAATTAGCCTTTAATTTTAGCTTAAAAAAAGCATAGCTAATAGGATTTGTCGCTATCCTCGTGAGAAAATAAATCGTACAGAATAGCACATGCATATTATTTCCCAAACTTGATGAATGTTCCGTATAGCAGCAACATTGATGCTCTTGCAATCGAAATCCATGACCTTCATCCAATTCTCAAAATCACCAATTTCCTAGTAAAAATAGTACACAAATTAAAATGCTTTTCAGATCTTTCCTTGACTCATACAAAAAACTTGACCTAAACTGAACTTTCCTAAAATCCACCACAATATTTAAAGACATATCACATATATATGCATACTTAACTTGATTTTTTAAAATTAAATCATCTTTACTGACAATGCTAAGCAGCACCAAATTTTGCTTAAAATATATCTATTTTGAACCAAATTTATCTTTTCTCGTACAAGATAAAAATACTGATGATTTTGTCATTACGTATAATTACTTCATAAATGCCAATGCCTTGTTGATAACTTTTATAGTCACCAAAAAACATGCTTTCTAGCTTGCGGATTTGTGTACGATTCCACGAATGAAATTAAACCACAAATTTGGATTTCTAAGGAATAAATTTATAATTTTCTTTTAGTAAATGAAATTTGTCATAAAAACAATATAAGAAATTAAAAACCTTTAGAACCGTACTTAATTCATGAGTGGTTGCAAGCCATTGATCAGTCTGCTTCTTGTACCGCGCGATATGGTATGTAGCAAGGCTCGTATCTCCATCTCAATCCTTGTCTCATTTATAAACGCCTCTACAATGGACAGATATCCTCCCAGGTACCTGACTCAAGCAAATTGCAACGGCCCGCCCAGATTAATTCTATCTGGGCCAAACTTAATCCGGTGCCTATTGAGACTGTAATGGATCTGTTTTGAGATTCGTGTCATGTTAAATGAGTCGTCCGATCGTAATTTGCTTGAGTCAGATAACCTGAGGTGATGTGAATTCCTCTACAACCCCTCCATTCCCTGCATCTACCAATAGATTCCACAAATTTTGTGAACATCTTATTACATCCTTCTTCGCTCTCTCTGTTAGAAGAGAAACACAATTATTACATATATATCACCGTACAGTCCAAAACCGGTACCCAGTACATATTTATACCAGTACCATAGTAATACTAAATTTAACTAATTAAATGCTCCTGGACCAGAATAAAAGGTTTAGATACATAATTAACAGCACACTGGTACATTATAAGTAACAGAAGAGACCAGTTCGGTATGGTATCAATGCTTGGAACTTAAATAAAAAGCATGGTAAAATTACAAAAAAAAAAATACGAAACCTAACAAGATCGATCAATCTGTGCCATTGTCTGCACCACTTACCTACCAAATCATATAAGCATTGGCACCTCCAGAGATGGGGCTCCTTGTAAAATTACTAATCACCTATCAATTATCCCATATTAATTCTCTCCTTAAACTAAAATGAATCTCAAAACTAACTGAAACTTAGCAACATATTGCGTAGTAAATTAGCTTAAAGAATCTAGGATCAACGTGGCAATTATAATAAACATAGGTACAGAACTAGACAGAATAGATACAAGTGAAATTAAATTAAATTAAATTGAATAATGGGAGAGTAAGTCGGAATTAAGTTACCCGCCTGATGTCGGATTAGGGTTTAGGGTTTATAATTATATTCCCTGTGGATTATTTGGAGAAGGGAAGCTTCTAAACTGCCCCCAGCCTCTCTCCTTGTTCCCTCCATCTCTGAGAGAGACGCAAAAGTACGGGTGCAAACGGATCGGATACGAATCGGATAGTAGTAAAACTATCTCTGTATTCATATTTTTTTTTCCAGATACGTATATGGATCAGATATTAAACGGATACGGATCGGATATGAACAGATACGGATATTATTCGGATACCTAATTCATATATTGTAACAAAATTAACATACTTTTCAATTATATTTTTTTCATTAGAACATAAGTACATAAAATACAGAGATAAATTAGACAACAAAAGAATTTTCTCATATATAGTCACATTTTGCCTTCATTTCTTTGTATTTCTTTTTCTTTTTTTGTAAGTCGTTGATTGAAAATACAGTAGATCAAACAAATGTCACAGTACAATTAATATCTAATCAATTAATCAATTTAGATATAAAAATTGAAAACTACCACAGTGCACAATCAAATAAATACCACATTTAGAGAAACATTTGAGACCTTGTAAACTGAAGGTCTAAATTAAAAGCCATCAAATAAGTACCACATCTGCTAAGTTAGCACTCTGACAATTTTTAACTTAGGGAGCGGGTTTTGTCCGAAGCGCTTTGGACTGAATTTCTCTCCAAAGTCTTTCTGCACCCTAGGATATAATTTCATCTGAATCTCATCATGATTTGTTAATTAATACTGCGACGTTATCTTCCCCTCCGTTAGACAAAAGAATGGAAAGAAAAATTGCTCCTCTTTCTACTCTATTCTGAAATCAAATCGCGAATACATGGTTTCTCCTCTCTCTTGGGCTCTTAGCCTTACCAATTTCATTATTTTTCCCTAATCTCTTACTTTGCGTTGTTCAATTATGCTCACCACAACAAAAATAACCTTTCACAGTCTCGCACTTTCAACCCGACATTCTTCAAATCTTGAAACACTATTTGGCGTACTATCTCCGGTCACAACCACACACTCCTTTCTTCTCCCATAAAAGATAATAGTCTACTTCAAAAAGATGTTATTGACGTTGCTCATGATGGAGAAGTATCTACTTAAGCTCCAACAATAATTCATGCTCGGACCCGCCGGCAATCACACTTGGCACTTGTCCTGACCGTTCATCAACTGTGATTGGCTCTTTCCACCGACTCTAACATTGAAAATAAGGTCACCATTCTCCATCCATGACGTGAATTCTTCAAATTTTAGTAATATTGAAAAGATACTCACCATGCAATTGAGGTGCTTGTAGAATTGCCTAAACCAATTTTGCTTACCATTACTGTTACTCCTCTCTTCAAATGCTTCTGAAACTTGTTTTTCCTTTCTTGTGAGATTATAATAAAACTGAAGTTAATTCCTAAATTGTATGCTCGAATTTGTAATTGTCAAAATATATTATTTTGTGTGTATCTGTACTAGTCGGTACAAGCAGCAAAACTACTATTTGGTTTTGTCCCTGCAGCAAAACTGCTATCTGTACCAGTCCCCTGAACTCCTAGTGGCTTCAGTCGCTGCTAGGTTGAAGGTGTTGCTTCCACCTTGTAATTAATCTCAGTGTTGGCATCGATTATTAGTGTTGGCATCAATTACTAATAGTAGAATGTAATAGTGGTGCGCGTTGTAAATTGTAAATACTCTTTTATATATTAATATAATTGTCAGGGCATACCGCCTTTGACCTTTAAGAAAATAGTGTGCTTTCTCAGCGGACATATGGAACGGAGGGATAGAAGAATTTCTCCATATAATTTTAATTTTGTTTGGAGCGATTTGATTTGAATTCAATCGTGGAGAGAAAAAAATTCCTTTTGACTAACAGATGGAAGGTCCTTTTTCTTTACTTTGCTTAACGGAGAGAGACTAACGTCTGTTAGCATTAATTCAATCAGTTTTGATCAAATATGATCGTGCGGCCTATGAAGGCTTTGGAGAGAATTCCTGTCCAAATGCCTTCGGACAGGTTCCTAAGCCTTTAACTTATTCGTGAAGTTTCGCCAATTCATTGAGAGGAGTCAAACTATCCAAGCGGTGAGCGAATTGCGAATGGGTCCGACAAAACTTATACCAGGTCGGATTTAACAACTTCAGGATACCGATAATTATCGGTATCCGTATCTGTATCCGCATCCGCTTCCAAAACTGAAACTGAAACTGTATCCGTATCCGTATCCGTATCTGTATCCATATTTGTATTTGTATCTGTATAACTGTATCCGAAACTATCGGTATCCGACTATCCGAATCCGCAAAAATTCGGATACAGATCCGGATCCGATAGATATTATGCGATCCTTTAAGAAAAGCCCATAGGATAATTAAATTGGAGCAATGCCTCTTCGTTTCTTATTTCTTCCTTTCTGATTTTGTTTCAATATGTATTGATACTATTTTACAAGCCTACAATTACTGTTAATGAAAATTTTCGAAATTCTAGCTGTGCGGGTTATAATGATATTCTGTAATTCATTAGGGGCATGCATGAATAGGAGCGCTCTATTTTGGTGCTCATGGATTTATGTGGAGAAGGCTGAAGGGGTCAGGTACAAGACCAGACGAAGCTCAGAAACATAGAAATTGAACAAACAATTCAACAATTTGACTTAATTTCAAGAAAAAACCGAAAACTGGTACAATGGCGTAAGAGCTAATTTGAGAGGTGAAAACGTGACAGAAGCGATCTCTGATCTCTCCTCGTCCCCTTCATCAGAGAAACGCAGATAGAGAGAATGAGAGAGAGAATCGTCGTATGAACTTTTGAAGCGTATAAATTATGGACTGGGCCTTAAATTATAGAATAATTATATTTTTGGAGCGGTTTGAAAACGAAATTATGTTTCTCCCTTTGGAAGCAGAGCTGCTCTAACGGAGTTCGAATAAGAACTGTAAATCCGTACCGTTTAATTTCAATTAGCACGAATGTTAAAGTAAAGTTCTTCTATTTCAAATAGGTCCGAAAAAAATTTGGCTCCAGTTTTAACTTATTTGATGTGATCAGTACCGCAAAAGATATTCTTCCTCTCTTAATCTATTTTCTACCTCACTGATATTGAAATTATGTATGAATGTTTAAGCTTTCTAACAAACATCAGTTTAACAATCATCAAATAAGAGCTCTGATTTTCTTATACTTTCTCTTCTCACTGCACATTTCACAACAACGAAAGGTATATGAAAAGCACAAATATATGTGACCTGATAAAATCAGGTGACATACTAATTATTAATTAATTATTTAACTATTTAATTAGCTAGTTAACACTCCTGCAGTTCTTCCTGATCTCCCCATTGGATCCAGTCAAGGGACTGATATCCCCCATCTTAATCATCGCTGCCGTGAAATCCGAGAAGAAAATAGTCACGCTGCTGCTGTACGACTTAACTTGCGAATCAGTGGACCCGCCATTGAAAAGCTCCTGATCAGAGTGAAGAAGGCCCTTTTTGCTGATGAGGTTATTGTAATAGCAATTGTCGAAGGTGGTCGGAGTGTGCAAATCAAGCGGGCCGAGATTGTTGTCACCTGAGCCGTTCTGTTGCGGACAGACGGGCTGTTGAACCGTCCTGGCAAAGCTGGCGTCGATGTTTGTGTCGTTGTATATGTGGGCCCGGAAGTTTGTGCATCTCGCCTGACCGATGGTGTGAGCACCTGTATATGTATATCATTAAAAGACTTAGGTAACTTCTTTGAAACAAACTTTAGTTAGTTATCTAGTCCACGTCTCCTAGGGTAACTTAGCGCATCAGGTTAATCAAAGTCAAGTCAAAAGTTTTGAGGACCTATTTGAAATATAAGAGACCCGCATTAAGATTCGTGCAAATGTAAATTAAACAGTTCAGACCTAACTTGATCCCGCTAGGTATCTGCCCTAATCAGAATTCAATCATCTTTTCAGCATGGTTCTGGAAGTCGGAATCGGAATCGGATACTTGACCATGGAATCGGAATCGACTGAATCGATCAGAATTGGAAAAATCGGATCAGAAACTCAGATATTTTTGACAGAAGCTTGTTTTGTAGCCAAAATATAGGAAAAAAGTTGATAAAAAATAATTTGTAAGAAAACTATATAGACAACAGATTATAATCAAATAATCCACTAATTATATAATTTAATATAAGTATTATAAATAGAACACACATTTTATGCAAGCTAGCTATAATTTATGCATAGAAAAACAAGATTACATTGGCAGCATAAATTTAGGTATGTGTTAATTTTTTTTTCTAGTTCAAATTCTATTTGCATAATTTGATTTTTTTTTTTTTTGTGTGATTTGAAATCAGAGATCAACAACTGCTAGGAAAAAAAACGTAAAATATACGAAGGACTCAGCCTGACTCGGGCTAACTCGGCCTGATTCAGGCTGACTCAGACTAACTCGGGCTGAAAATTGAATAACTCAATCGAGTCAAACACTGTTCAACCGAGTTTTGATGAAAAAATCGCATGGACATGAGACTCGGGTGAAACTCGGATCTGACCCGACCGATACCGAGTTGACTCGGCCGAGTTTCCAAACCATGCTTTTCGGTGTATAGTCATATACAAGACAGTAATGATTGGTGCATTAGTCAACATAAATTAAGCTGCATTTTAGCCATGCTATTAAAATTAAACTGTTCATATGAATTCGAAGTTTCTACAGCTTCATGTATTTACTATGCAAACAAAAAATTAACAAGGGGAAGGGGAACATTGAATAAAGAAATAGGTTATACAACAGATATTGAAGTAATTACCAGAAAGAGCAACCATGTCTTTGGAAGAGAGGCCTTGAGCAGCAAATTTAGAGATGAGATTGCTGAGGCTAGATGTTGGAGGAGGAATGTCATTGTTTGCCTTCGTCAGGCTTGCGGTTTTCGCGTCTCTCCTTCCTAGTTTTACATCCCAATTTGGTCCTCCCAGCTATGAAATTGAAAGAAATTAAATCAAAATTTGAATTTGAATTATTCTTGAGGCCCTGCTATAATTTTGTAATTTCAGTTTTTTACTACAAATTAATAATAATTAGCAAAACTATTATAACATTCTCTCCTACAGTTTTCTTTAGTTGGAAATGATGACCAGTCAGTTTGTATCACATAATCACAAAATTAGTTTTGGAATTGTTGAAGGAGCTTAATTTGTAGATTAAACTTACAGTAACAACACTATCTCTTGCGGTAATTGCCAGAATATCAGCACATGAAACGACACCAGGGCATGCCTTCTCAACTGCAGATTTTATCTGATCAATTACTTCAAATCCTCTCACCGAGTTGCTGTTCGGCGTGGCAGTCTTCTCGCCAGTAAAAGTCGGTGTGTCATCCAACAATATCGACCCGTCACAACCCTGAAAACACATTATATATTAGCTCTGTCAGAAGGTAAATTATTGAAGCTAAAACCTATATACAACATGTATACCACCTTATTTTTACAACAAAAAAGTTTGTTTGTACATCAGTACATGTAATATTAGATGAAATATTTAATATAGGATTATATGTACATTAACAAAACAGTCGTGAAAGAAGAGTCGTAACAGGGAGGCACCCATTCGCGCCTCTTTGGATATTGCCGATGCCACGACACCTTTTACAGTGGTTAGCAAATTGGGACATGTGTATGAGTAATAACCAGTGGAGAGTTGTGCATTAGTAATTCCTAGGAGAAGAGAGAGGAGAGCTAAAGAGGCAAATGTTTTTGTGACAGAGGCCATTGCCAGAGGAGGAGGTTTACTGGTTAGAGTGAAGGGGAGAGGAGAATGAGATGTGTATTTTGATGATATGAAAGATGGCAAGAATCAAGGCTATATATAAGGGGAGAATATGTATTTTATAATGATGCAGTCCCTTTCCAAGTTTCAATATATATATGTTCCCCCACTTATTATTTCAAAGTGTTATAATCATGTGGTAAACAAATTAATTAAATATAGAACAGTAGCTGCTTAGTGTCCCTAAAAAAAATACAGAGAAAACCGGTCATTTTATGGCTGATTTGGATATTTTTGAAAAAAGTCGGGAATGATGAGTAAACTTATTAATTTATAATTAACTTTGGATATTAATAAAAATGTCGGGTCATGACAAATTTGACTTTGAAAAATTGTCATATTACTACCAAAAAAATGTCATATCAATTCAGTTGTTTGAAATGATTGAGAAGACCTATGATCAAACCCTTTTATTAATTAATCACCAGCCATTATTTTCAAAGGAAACAGACGAAACCTAATTTGTACCTTTTTCTTATCTTGCAATTAAATGAATGGGTCTGGGAGATTAAAAAATTGCATATCTGGTAATGAAATTAATTGGAGAAAGAATTAAGTGTAATTGAAGACAATAGCACCTTATATATATTTTTTTTCTGTAAATATTCTCATGTTTTAGCTTATAATTGGTCGATTTTGAGTATTCTTCAGCCGTATTGTTTTTATTGTCAAATGTCAGTTAAATATTAGTAATATTATAAAAAACAAGGGTCAAGTTTCACAAACGATTTAAATGCCTCAACAAACAATAAGGAAGAAAATAAAAATTTCCACATCAGAAGTCTCTATGACAAAACAAAAACGCCTCTTATTTAAAGTTTGTCTCACTAATTAGTATCAAAAAATGATTTTTTTTATAATTATTTTTCATAGTTCCTTCCCTCCATAATAATCGAACATTCTTTTAGGAGGGAAGTACGAATTTACCACAAAGTATTTTCCCGATTGAAAAATTAGAAGATAGAATTATATTGAAATAAGGTAAAGAGCAATAAAAATATTTTTAGCGAATGCCAGTGTGACAGTGTGTATATAGTAAGATTTTTTTAGCTTGTTAGAAACCACTCTAGAGATAACTTTCTTGGTACAAGCCACTATTAATAAATACTTTAAATTCATGGGATGTTAGGGGCTAATCTGCATAATTATCTATTTTAAAGTTCTTCAATCAAGGTAAAGGTTACTCAAGTTTGACTTTTAGGGCCATTGCTCATACCAACTCTAGAAAAAGGCTGACTTTGGTTGCCATACATTGCCTAACCTAGCCACAAAAATTGAAACAAATTAAATATTATATATATATATATATATAGACTGTGGTGAGTTGTATTTCACGTCATATTTTTATTTTGAAAATTCAAACAACTCATCCGAACCGCTCAACATGTTCTCTATATTGAAATGTGCTTGGAGACTAAATTTTACATTTTTTGGAATTTTTTTACTATTTATTAAGCCACTTTGAAATCGGTGATCCACTGTGAACAGTAAAAAACAGTAAAAATTTCTGGACCACCGGATCAGTGATTTTCAAAGTGGCTTAATAAATAGTAAAAAAATTTCAAGAAAATGTAAAATTTAGTCTCCAAGCACATTTGAATATGGAGAACATGTTGAGCGGTTCGAATCGGTTGTTTGGATTTTCAAAATGAAAATATGAGCGTGAAGTAGAAATGACATCTTATTTCACAACTCACCATAACCCAGCTATATATATATATAGTATGGCTAATTTGCTGCTGGCAGCATTTCGGCCAAGTGCTGCCAGCAGCAAATCTGCCATTCTGATGTTCAAACAACCGATTCGAACCGTTCAACATGTTCTAAATATTGAAATGTGCTTGGAGACCAAATTTTACATTTTTTGGAATTTTTTACTTTTATTAAGCCACTTTGAAAATTCCAGATCCGGGTGAACAGTAAAAACAGTCTGGACCATATGATCTGGAATTTTCAAAGTGGCTTAATAAATAGTAAAAAAATTTCAAAAAATGTAAAATTTGGTCTCCAAGCACATTTCAATATTTAGAACATGTTGAACGGTTCGGATCGGTTGTTTGAACATCAAAATGGCAGATTTGCTGCTGGCAGCACTTGGCCGAAATGCTGCCAGCAGCAAATTAGCCATACTATATATATATATATATATATATATATATATATATATATATATATATATATAGAGTAAGGCTACGGTGCTTTGCAAAGTAAAACCCCCTCTCTACTTCGGGCTACTTTTTGCATTTTGAAAATTCAAACAACCGATCCGAACCGTTCAACATGTTCTAAATATTGAAATGTGCTTGGAGACCAAATTTTACATTTTTTGGAATTTTTTTACTATTTATTAAGCCACTTCGAAAATCGTTGATCCGGTGGTCCAGAAAATTTTACTGTTTTTTACTGTTCACCATTGGATCAGTGATTTTCAAAGTGGCTTAATAAATAGTAAAAAAATTCCAAAAAATGTAAAATTTGATCTCCAAGCACATTTTAATATTTAGAACATGTTGAACGGTTCGGATCGATTGTTTGAATTTTCAAAATACAAAAAGTAGCCCGAAGTAAAGAGGAGTTTTTACTTTGCAAAGCACCGTAGCCTTACTATATATATATATATATATATATATAGTGCTTGGCTATTATGCTTATATAAGCATATGCCCACATATGCTTAAATGAGCATTTTTGCATTTCCAATGTTCAAATGGTCGATCCGACCGTTCATCTTGTTCTCCATATTAATATGTGCTTGGAGACCAAATTTTACATTTTTCTGAATTTTTTTACTATTTATTAAGCCACTTTGAAAATTGCTGATCATATGGTCCAGAATTTTGGAAACACTGTTTTTACTGTTCACCCAGATCAGCAATTTTCAAAGTGACTTAATAAATAGTAAAAAAATTCAGAAAAATGTAAAATTTGGTCTCCAAGCACATATTAATATGGAGAACAAGATGAACGGTCGGATCGACCATTTGAACATTGAAAACGCAAAAATGAGTTATAAGCATATGTGTGCATATGCTTATATAAGCATAGTAGCCAGCCCCTATATATATATATATATATATATATATTTATACTTGATTTTGCTTTGAAGTTAGTTAAGTGTTGTCTTTTTCCTTCTCCAGTTCACAAAAGATGCCAAAGTGTAGTTTAGGACAGCTGACTTGGGTCAAACAAAGCGACTCACCGACTGGCGACTACTAAAAAAATAACACATAATACAGATCCTCTGTGACGAATGCTGAGAGACAATATGTGGCGAATCATCAACCAACCTCATACGTGATACGTCATTCATACAGAGGATACGGACCGAATTATTTTTTTTCTGATCGAACGGTCTGGATTTTAAATTCAAATAAGGTCTTCTAGAGGATAATTTATTATCGTCTATAGTAATTCAAATTTTGAGTTATTGTAGAAAAAAATGTGACTGTCCGATCCTCATTGGCATGAATAAATGATTTGTAAATTTTTCTAACTTGGACCAAATTAGTTCAGATTTTAAATGGATGGTCTGGATTCCAAATCTAAAATCTGAGAAACTATGGAGGATCCATAGGAATTCATATCCTCCCTAGTACCGTAAAAAGTAATCTTTTAAATTAGTAGATCCAGACCGTTTATTTAATCTGACATGAATCTTAAAGAGAACTCCTACATCTTCACTAGACACCAGATTGAGTTTGGCACTGAAGTGAGTAAATTTAGATCGTAAAGTTGTAGATTTCACTGTCTAATACTTATCTGATCCAGACTTCGTGTTGAGGGCTGTTTACAAATAATTAAGTCTTGTTTAGCCTGAATAAATTCCAAGGAGATACATGCGTATATCTTTCCGTAAAGTGAGATTTTGGCTTGTGCTTCTACATTGCTTTAATTTTGTGTATATTGCTATGTTTATCTATGAAGCCTTCACTTAGTTTATAAGCATCTTAGTATAAACACATGAAAATAATGTCCATTTGTAAAGTAGCACTACACACCAACAATTATTGTATATGACACTGAAAATATGACGAGAATGATTTTTCAAATGAGCAATGAACTTTTTATAACAACCCTGTATTAAAAATTCCCACAGCATTACCTACCAACGCGTAGGAAGGGCGAGGAAATGCCTCATTCTGCTCTGGCACTCCATGAAGTCTCAATAATTGAACATTCCAAGCTGACGGTTTGTACCCATCTAACCAAACTGTTAGATTTTTTTTCCGATACCATATAAAAAATCAAATAATTGATTTGATTCTTTAAATTTTGTATGCAGATAGGCATTATTCTGCATACAAACTCTTAGGATCTGCTCTAGAAAGAGGTACGCGAAGGAAAGGGAGCGGACAGAAACTAAGCTTTAACCAGATATGATCAGAATCTTTTACTTTTTCAAGAACATTTAATTTTGAAAATGAACGGATGTGAGAAAAAAGAAAGAGGAGATGAAATATGTATAAAACTTGAGCAAAACTTTGAAGCATCAATTTGGTGCCTATTCGAGGATAGCGCAAGGAGCCAGTATTATTTGTGCTTTGAGATTCGTGTAAAGTTAAAAGAACGGCCAAGATCCACTAATTCTAAAAGATTCATTTGTCTTGTACTGAGGAGGATATGAATTCCTATTCTATTCCTCTTCCATCCTTTCTCTTTCTTTTAATGAGGGACTTGTGGAACACAGCCTTAAGAAATTAACCCAATTATTGGATTATTTACAAAATACTTAAAGGAATCGATTCATCTGATTCGATTTCTGCTAGTATATTGAACAAAACTTTTCATCTTTATTCTTCCGGGCAAAAAATTGAATATATTTCTAAAAATAAAAATTTCTCCCCATCCCTTTGAAAAAGGAAAAAAAGGTTAGTGTGGCACCGTTCCCTTTGAACGATCGACTTTTACCTTTAGAAGCACGCTAGTCTACTTTGGTAATAAGATTGACTCTCTATCAGTTTCTATGTTACTGATACACATGTACACACATAATTAAAATTTTGGAATAATGCTTCATTTATCTCAACGGCTCACAGCTGTAAATTATTTTAGTTGTAGTATTTAAAAAATTAAAGTTGTGATATTAAATCAAAATAATTTCATTTTAAGCCGAAATCATGTTTGGATGTGGCGACATATTTTGCTAGCATTTCGAATCTAACTAAGCGCTAAAATTGACAGTTCTTTTTTCCATATTAGAAATTTTTTTAAATAGAATTCACCTGTGTTTCACAAAGTGCGAATCCAAAACACTAAAATTACTAACGTTTCACTAAATTCAAAATGCTGATGCAAATCAAAATTTTCCAAAAAATGAATATAAATGTATTTCATTGTTTAAAGAAAGGCCCAAAATGGCCCATTTCATTCTTTATAATTCTACAGATAAACAGAGAGGGGATAGATAGAGCAGGAAAAAACAAATTTCAATTTCTTCTCACAATTTTACACACACTTCCTTGCAAGCACTCAGCAAACCAAACAAAATCCATTTTTTCACGGCTAAAAACCTTATTGCAAAGACACAGAAACAAAAAGACTACAAAAAGATTGGAAAAGAAAGACAAAAACATATTAATTGATCTTTCTACAGTTCCTCCTGATCTCTCCTTTGGACCCGGTAAGCGGCTTTATATCGCCCATTTTGATCATCCCTTTGATGAAATCTGAGAAGAAAGCTTCCTGGCAGTTGCTATAGAGCAACACTTGACGATCCGCAGGGCCTCCATTGAAGAGCTCTTGATCCGAATGGAGCAGACCGTTAAATGCAACAAGGTCTTGGAAATAGCTATTGTCGAACCTCGTCTCGGTAATCATATCCAAGGGAGCCAAGTTGTCGTCACCGGTGCCATTTACCGGGGGGCAAATGGATTTCCGGAAACCGGCAAAACGGCCGTTTTTGTTCGAGTCCTGGTATATGTGTGAACGAAAGTTGACGCATTTCGCCTTACCAATTGTGTGAGCACCTATGATCAATCACATAATTAGAATTAACAGCAAACATTGGTGTTTCTAATTACAATACAAACCATCAGATGAATTGCATATTTAATTAAACTAATCACACACTTGTTGCAAAAAAAAAATGTTATTATGCAACCATGCACATAAAAGCATGCATGTGTTTAATAAGAATTCATATCACCTAAGGTAACAAAATATTTCTGTTTAGATCCGGACCGTTTGATCAGAATCCGCACAAATATTAAAGGGGGCCTGTGCATCCTACCTCGGACCGGATTGGCCCGAATTCTGATCGGAGGTTTGGATCTAAACAGAAATATTTTGTTACCTCAGAGGATATGGACTCTGTTTTATAATTGTTATATATTGTGCCAAAGGACTAGAAGACATCACTTTCTCACTTTCTGGCAACTGTACAATTAATGACATAATGGGTTGTCTTACTAGAACAAACTTATTAATAATAGTAAATATAAAATAAGATAATTAATTCATAGTCTAGATCTGGGTTGGCCAGTTAAAGTTGCCTATAGAATAAACATAGCCTCAATTAGAAATTTTTTCTTATATATTATCATTATACTCAAGGCTACTATATGCGTGCTATATATTATCATTATACTCAAGACTTCAAATTAATCACCAACTTTTTGGCATCTTATTTCAAAAATAAGAAAATTTTCACATTTCTTTAAATTATCCACCGATACAACTCTTTCGTTAATTGGGGTGTGTGTGTGTGTGTGTATTTGGGGGAGAGTTGCACTTGGGTATTTTTTTTTTTCAGAAAATAATAAGAACTATTTGTAACAGCAAAGTGTATATATAATTAAAAAATAATTTGGGTATTTTTATGTCCTGACCCCTGAAGGAGAGGCACTGTAAAATTACCAGAGAGAGCAATCATGTCCTTCAGAGAGAGGCCTTGATCAGTAAATTTAGAGGTAATAGTGCTAAGACTAGATGTAGGTGTAGGCAAGTCTTTGTTTGCCTTGGATATACTTGCTCCTCTTGAGTCTCTCCTTCCAAGCTTGACTTCCCATATGGCCCTCCTAACTATAAAAAAATACATAATTATTAGTCATTATAAACCTCATGTTATATATCTCCTCATCTATGGTCAATAAAGTGTGTTCTTAATTGAGAAAACACTTTTTTCTTTCTTTCACCTTCAGTAATAAATATAGATTTTAGACTTGTTTAATATTTTCACTTATTTTTTTGTAACCAAATTAAGTAGGATTTCATACATGTTCCAATTATCATTGGAATCTTGTAGAAAGCTATCAAAAGTATTTTGTAGTAAAGGTTGGTCAAGCTATCCAACTAATTAATATTTATAAATGATTGTTCCTTCCGAGTTTTGAACATGCGACCTCCTACACAGAGAGCATCGCCTTTGTCACTAAACCAAAAACTAATTCTCTTATCAAAAGTTGTACTTACAATCACAACACTGTCTCTGGCAGCTACTGCCAAAATATCAGCACACGACACGACACCAGGGCAAGCCTTCTCTACTGCTTGTTTTATCTGATCAATAACTTTAAATCCCCTTAATGTGCCATTGTTGGGGTTGGCTGTCTTCTCTCCGGTGAAGGTCGGTGTGTCATCCAATAAAACCGATCCATCACAGCCCTTAAAATATAATTATTACACAAAGTTGGAAATGAACCAATATTGCAATTTGGTGTAAATTAAGATGTATGAGTTATATTCATACAAATGAACAAAATATCAAAATATGAAAAATATGTTGTTATGACTAATAATTATAATGTTGGCCATATAGCTTGATAGAAAGTTTACTTCTTAAAAAAAAATAATCCTTATTTTATTTTGTGTTGAAATAATTTGATTTAAAAAAAGTAACACTGTAATTTGAAAGGTGTATATAGATAGATGTACCTTAACAAAACAGTCATGGAAGAAGAGCCGAAGCAGCGAAGCGCCCATTCTGGCATCGTAAGCTATTGCCGACTTAATGACGGTTTTCACAATGTCAGTAACTTGGGGGCATGATGAATAGTAATAATTTGGGTACAATTGACCACTAGAGCATTCAAGGAAGAAAAGAAACAAGATCCCTGATAAGACTTTAGAGATGGAATTATTGTTAGCCATTGATAAATTGGAAGAGCAAATTAGTTATGGTGACAGTATAATACACTTGGCTATTTATATACAAGAGAAATGCTCTAGTGGTCAATTGTACATACATGTACTTTTGGTTTGTTGGAATGCATGTACCATCAAGGAGAGCAAAAAGCTAGGAAGTTGAACTTGATAGGGATGTTATTGTAATATTTATTTATCCAAAGATAGTAAAGATTAATTGACTATAGCTTTTGCACAAAAATATATATATGTCATCATTTAGAAAGACAACATTAATAACATTAATTAACAATATCATGGCTCATGCTCTAAGTAAATTGCAATGATTAATCTGCAAATATTATTTCTCTCACCCTAAATATGCAACAATTAAATTATTAAAGGATATAGAGTTTCTTAGAAATAATGATATGAACTCAAAACCTATTATTAAAGGATAAATAATAGGTTGGTAATCTAGAAACATTACCCAAAACAGATGTGTGTTGATCTAGCTAGCTACTTACGAAAAATTTGGATAGAAGCAAGCGGGTCAAATGTTATTTTCCATGCAGATTGGATTTTGATATGTTATTAATTTGAATAGACAACTTTCTAAGATAAACAGGAAAATAACTACTTCATTTAAAATCCTGAGCAATACATTTTCTGTCCATCACCAACTTACGTTTCTCGTGTCCTTTGCAAACGACATCAGAACCACCCTCCAAAAAAAAGCAGGAAATAATAAAGAATCTAAATAATTTCCTCATTATATATCTTTTTTTGCATTCCGAGGCTTGGGCCCGTGAATATATATGTATAAAAAGTTGCATGTTTGAAATGAAACACCTCGTGGAGTTTAATTATGGGAGAAAAAAAGAGGCGTACAAGCTTTCTTGTAGTAAAAAAATGGATGAATTAAAAAGTTTTCTGATACTTATTGAAGCTCTCGTAATTTTTATGTCTCTATCAAGCCTCAATTTTTACAACTCTTATAATTTTAAATTTAAGACATAGATGTCATAATAAAACAGTTAAGTTTGATCTATATTACTTTCTCTATACACATGTAAAAGATTATGATATTTCAAATATTAGAATTAAAAGCTTGTAAAATTATATTGATGTGAAAATTTCTAAATGTTGATTTTATAATTTATTGACTCATATCGATATAAAGTTAAAAGGTAATTCTTTTTTTATGTAAGTATAGAAAAAATAATATAGGTCACATCTAATCATTTTAATTTTAGTATATAATATTTAAAATTAAAAAAATATTATTAAAAATATTAAAAATAAATATATGATGAAGACATAAAAATGGATGTATTTAAACTCTTCTCATTTATTACAGGATACCGAAATATTCAAAAGGAATCAAGCCATGCAGTCTCGAGATAAAGGAGATATTTTGTAAAATTAAAATCCATTTGAACCAGACCTTAAAAGAAACAAAAAAGGAAATATGTTAATCCACCATATATACAGAATGATTAATGGTAATGCTAGAACAATCTGGATTAAGTTATATACCTCTACCAGGCCTGAATTAAGATTAAGATCTAGTCAAATACATGACTTGATAGAATAAGATCAGTACTGTTTATTTCCACATTTACATGTAGTACCTGAGGGACTCAGCTTTTTCTTATTTCTCATGTACATAATAGCGTGATTGGTCGAATATGATATTTATAAATTGGTCAAATAGAAGTGCATATAAAAGCCAAAAAAATTATATTATTGTCAATTAAAAAAATTACACAAATACCCTCAACCTTTTTTTTAAAATGCACCAACCATCATGAATTCTGATAGTTCTGTTCTGTAGTGCACTGCCAGAATTTGGGGCAGTTTTGGGTTTTTTTTTTTTAATTCTCAAAATGAAAATACTAAACTAAAATTTTGATAAAACACTAAATTAAATCTCAATGATTGTCCTTTTTTTAATAGCATACCCTAGATCTTAATATCAAAAATGTTAAACTAAATTTCAAAATAAAAACATTTAAATGAAAATATATAATGAGAAAATAAAAATATAACAAAAAACTCTAGATCTGAAACTTTACACATTTACATGAACAATGTCTAAAAAAAAGTATGGTAAATGACAAAAGAAAAAAAACTTAATCGGAAACTTAAACTCAAATTTTGAGGCTCTTCTCTTTGTTTTTTTGCAATTCTGACTGCGTTGTTTGTCCATTGAACAATAACAGTTCAAAATCTATATCTTCTTCTCGCAATCTATCTGAAAAGTGGTCATAAGCTGAAATCGAACACTCGAGCACCAAGATACGCATATTTGAAGTTTCTCCGTCAGATATCACCTTCTCAGTGATGATATCATCTCTCCTTGCCTTATCATTTGTCCTAGCCTCGGCTATTAGAATAGATGTCGCAGAGAAATACATTTACAACCTACAAGTGCTTTAAAAATGAGAGAAATGACTTTGAAAAAATACGCTTGTTTGTTTAGCTATGTCGTAACCCTTCTGGGGATCCCTATCTAGCAGCCTCTGCCATGTAATTTAAAAAAAAAAAAATAGTTAGATATACATTTAACATGAAGGCACAGATCGATGACATGGAAAAGTTTGAATTTCTTTTATCACTCACAGCTCATACAGGAAAATCATGTACAATTGTTGGAGTATTCATATACGCTCGTCCGAAAGAAGGATCATCTTTTTTTATTGAACTAATACAGTGTTTTTGATTTGTTATGTCATTTATCAGAGTTTTATATTGTGAGGTTGATATTAATAGTTAACAAAATTAATTGATGAACAATTTTATCCTTCAATTACTCCTCAATTTAAAAAAAAAAATGAAACTATTAGGAATCTTAGCGGTCCACGTCCACCAGGAATCTTGACGGTTGAGGTATTTTTTTTTTTAAAAAGTGAGGGTATTTCTATAATTGTTTTAAATCGAGGATATTAATAAAAGTTTCGGACATTAAAGATAGAAAAAAGTAATGATATCATGAATAAATTCTTCCTTCTCGGAGTTTGTAAGCCCCAGTAGCCAGTCGAATTCGTAACACCTATGGTAACAGAATAATTCTATTTGGATCCAGACCCCGTTTAAACAGAATCTGCACGAATATTAAAGAGGGTCGTGCGTTTCATCTCGGACCGAATTAGTCCGAATCTAATCAGAAATATTGTGTTACCTAAGAGGATATGGATTCCGCCCAGTCCCAGTCCGGACGCATGTCCAGCGACTGGAGAATTGGACCGTTCTCCTCCGTCGGATTGAGTTGCGACTGATCAGATTTACTGTTCTTTGTGTAAACCTCTGTTACATTTTCTGTGTAGGCTTCGGTGAAGCATGCAATGTGTACCATCATATTATTGAGCAAAATAAAACCAATATGAAAAGTATTTTTAATGTTTTTTGTTTGTTACAAGCAGCAAGCTCTAACTTTTACATCACTAATGGTTTTTTACTTCTTGTTTTTTTGTAATTTTTTTAAGAGAAAAAAAAAAGTATGTTACTTATATGTTTTGAAATTATATTTAACTTTTACATCATATTTTTTGAAGAGAAATTATAAAAAAAATATGAAATTATAAATTTTTTTTATTGGTTTTTAAACTACTTTTTTCCAAAAATATCACCATAAAAAAGATAACATATTTGCAGCGAAACTCGAATAACGTAACAGTCCTAGACTTGTTTTAAAATTGGACAGTGATAGTAACATAAAAAATGGAAAAAAAAAGAATTTTTTTTCATTTTAAATAATCCGACCGACTTGCTTAAAACAAAGAATAATGCTATATGAATATAATGGAAAAGGTGAACATTTTGGGCATTGTTTGTTAAACAAAATTAAATAAAACTATTTAATATTTCTCTGTTCCGAACACTACTTTTTAGAGTACTTTATTTCAATTCAATAGAATTTAATACATATGATATTCATATGAACTTCATTGATAAAAAAATTAAAATGGAAATAAATTAAATTTTTCTTAAATTTTTTATCAGTAAGTCTATATAATAGAAAGAAATGATTTCACAAAAGTAAAAAATGACACTTTTATCCTGTTATTATTAAAAATACAACACGTCTCCTTACCATTCTGACCAAGGCTTCTTATATGTTACTGTATGATTCCACATGTAAACCCAAATATCATTAGACTTTTTCTAAAAGTTCTTATCCGTTTTACCATTAGCCCCCTACAAAGTGAAGTAATTATCAAACTCATCAAATATGTGTTTTAAACAAGAGGGATGCTTCTATGGGTATAAGGACTTATTTGTAAAATGAGCATATTTTTATTTTCAAAGATCAAACAGTCGATCCGACCGTTCAACATTATCTCCATATTAGAATGTACTTGGAGGTCAAATTTTACATTTTTCTGAATTTTTTTACTATTTATTAAGTATTTTACAAAACTAGTCAAATTCAGACCATTGAATTTTGTACCCATCTTAATAAATAGTAAAAAAAATAACAAAATGTAAAATTTGACCTCCAAGTACATTGTAATATGGAGAAAATGTTGAACGGTCGGATTGACTGTTTGAACTTTAAAAATGAAAATATGCTCATTTTACAAATAGATCCTTATGCCCATAGAAGAATTTGCCTTTAAACAAATGTGCTTCATTAGGAATAATTATCAGACATACCTGGAGTGCATTACTTGTTGACGCCCCCTTAATTTATTTAATTCATTGTTTTGTATCCTAGTGCTCAAATGAAAGTTACTGATCCAAATATATTCAACTGAATTCTTTAACGAAATCTGAAATTGAATTTTAGGAATTTAGTCTTAATTTATTTAAAAGAATTTTGTTTTCCAGTGTATGTTACAAAGAATAAGTAATTACAAATTCGTACAAATAACAGTAAATTTCATGCTAAATTGATTGGGGGCAACATATCCATATTTCATAATTCATTTGCTTTTTAGCAACCAAAAGAGCATAGTATATTAGTATTAGTAGGACGAAAGACCAACCATGCTGTAATTCTTAAACTTTGGATATAGGAATTGAGTTTTGTCCAATAACCGGATCTAATCTCATCGATCTGCATCAAGATGTGTAATGATTTAAAATTTAGTAAAATTAAAAAGTCATGTGAGTTTCAACAGTGAACATAAATTTTAATTCGTATCAAATAATTTAGATTCGAACTTTTTGATCTGTATCAAAATTCGTGTGATGATTTAGAATTTAGTAAAATTAAATAGTCATGTGAATCTAAACCATGAGCTGATTTAGAACTTAGTAAAATTAAATAATTCTGGGAATCTAAAATCATGAGCGTAAATTTTAACACAAATCAGATAATTTAGATCTGATTTTAAATAAGATTTTTGCAAAAATACCACCATTTGATATATTCTATTTCTAATCAATATAAGAATTGGTATATTAAAGTGCGCGTGTGCCAAACGAATTCGTTTCTCATTTGATTAAGAAAAAAAAAAAAGAATTCCATTTCTCAAACTATAAAGAGAGAATTTTCATTCCAATCAAGGTCTAAGTTGGTAGGTTCACTAAGAGAATTTTTATTGTTTATTCTAATATTGTAATATTTGACAATAATTATTCTTAGTTTAATATGTTAAACGAGTAGGATTAAAATGCACCATTGGTTTTGTGCTCCAACTATACCTCACATCTCTATCTCTGTTTTCGAAGTTCAAACAGTCGGTTCGGAACGCTCAACATGATATTCATATTAAAATGTGCTTAGAGCATCTAAATCTCTGGTACTATTAGAGTTTCTAATCTGATGTGACAGTTTCTAATTCAGTTTCAGGGATGTGGGAGAGTTTCTCATTTAGAAACTATGCAGTAAATTTTTATTAAGAAACTGTTTATAAACTCCATGCTGACTAAATGATTGGCTCAAATTATTTTTCCTTTTTAATTTGTTGCTGATGTGGCTTAATAGAAACTCTAAAATTAATTTCAGGATTGTGAGAATTAGAAACTTTAGAGATCTTAATTTCTAAAAAATAGTTAATAGTGATTTAGAAACTCATTTGAGTTGCAGGATATAGATGCTCTTAGACACCAAATTTGATATTTTTGGAATTTTTTTACTATTTGTTTAGGTAGATACAAAATCATTGTTTTTTTATGGTTCAAAAATAGTGATTTTGTACCTATCTAAAAAAATAGTAAAAAAGTTTCAAAAAATATAAATAAAGATGTCTAAGTACATTTAAATACGTAGATCATGTTTAGCGGTTCAGATCAACTGTTTGAACTTTGAGAACATATATAAAGATGTGGAGCATGGTTGATGCACAAAACCAATGATGCATTTTAACTGTCCTCATGTTTAACACCAATTTTGCATATTTCTGAATGCATGCATTTGATATATAGTTCAACTTAATGAGTAGGTTTAAAACGTCTCATTATTTATGTACTCTAATCATATCTCACATCTTTATTTCTGTATTTAAAGTCCAAATATTTGATGTAAACCGCTAAACATAATTTCTATATTAAAATGTGCTTGGAGATCAAATTTTATATTTTTTGAAATTTTCTTTACTATTATTTTTAGATAGATACAAATTCACTATATTTTATAATGTGGACCATCCAAAAATTGTAATTTTGTATCTATGTAAAAATAGTAATTTTTAAAACAATATAAATTTGGTCCCCAAGTATATTTAATATGGAAATCATGTTGAGTAGTTCAAATTGATTGTTTGGATATTGAAATCGGAGATCATAATAATGCATATATGTTCAAAGAACTTTATGCCATAATATATTTTCTAAGACAAGATAATTTAACACAAATTAAAAAAAAAATACATGACCACAATTATTTTAACATTAAAAATCAGTCTTTTAATTTAGTGATTAAAGTTATAAATTCTATGTGAGAAGTCAGCATGTTCGAAATCTAACTTGAGAATATGTTATGAATATTTAAAGGTAAGATGCTTCATTGATCTCCATTTATTACTACAAAAAATCCATTGTTTAAACACCATTTACTAAAAGCAAAATAAACAAAATTCAATGACTCCAATTATTCGTCACCCATTCACCCTTAACAAAAAGCCTTCAAACTATATTTCATTAATAAATAAAAACTATCAAACTCCAAATTGAATTTTGTTCACAAACCATGAGAGCAATTAGTTCATCTTCCTGCAATTAATCCTGATCTCACCCTTGCTTCCAGTCAGTGGTCTCACATCTCCCAACTTGATCATCGCAACCACAAAATCGCCGAAGAAAGCGACACTATCACGACTATAGATCTTCACAAGAGAAGCGGTATATGTCATGTTGAGAAGCTCCATATCCGAGTGGAGCAATCCTTTGTTGATTAATATGTTCTTGAAGAAGTAGTTGTCGAAAACCATTGTTGTTTGAGGATCAAGCGGGGCGAGGTTGTTGTCACCGGAGCCAGTTTTTCGAGGGCAGATTGCTTTTCTCGCTGTAGATAAGGTGGCATCGATATTTGAGTCATTGTATATGTGTGATCGAAAATTCACACACCGTGCTAGTCCAATTGTGTGAGCTCCTGTTGATCAAAATAGTGAGAAATTTAATTAGTTTGATATATGTTTTGTAAGTCATGAGGAAGAAAGGAAAATTCATTTCTTTTAAGAGTAAAATGTAAGTTCTCAAAGAATAGTGTTGTATGAACTAAATGTATAATCTAATATCAAAGCGCGATTTAATATATATGGACTAATATGAAAATTATGTCTACCTTAACTGATAAAATAAAATATTTTCTTTTGTATGGGACTTCACAGATTTAAAAATTAGTGTTCATAATAAGAATGAGTTAAAGGGTTTTAATTATGATTTCATGCTCAAAACAAATATGGACTAAAAGAAAATTATTTGAAACTCTTAACATTAACTATCAAATAGTAAATAAAATATTATTCATAAATTGAAGAAATAAGTTTTTAATACATTTTTAGGTATACAAGGTCTGTACATGTATATAAAATTTCATATAATTTAAAAAACTGTCATATAATAAATGAGAAATCTTTAAATTCAAACTTTTGAATATTTAAACTGCTCGATAAATGATAAAAAAATATTAAATTTTATTATTTCATAAAATATATAAAATTATGTCTACAAAATGAAATTTACATGTTTTCATTTTTTTAATGATTGTTCCCCACTAACCATCTCTCTCCCTGTAGTACTCTGTTACCATATGGGACACGTAATCGCCAACCTACCTTATAATATGAAATTATTCAACGAGCAAATTAAACTAAATTACAACTTAGGAGCGATACACCAAACTGATCCGTACTGACAACAACCGAACTGATCCGTACTGACAACAACCAATTAACAATGCACCAATCTGGACCCACCTATATCGTGTTTTGTCAGTGTCACCTAAAGGCAACGAGGACAAAATTGTTATATGTTTGGTAGCCCAAAGATACAAGTACACGTATATTATCAGACATTGCCTTGTTTGAGGGGTGGAGCTAGAGTGAGAAAAATGGCACGGCGGAGCCGGTTTCGTCACGGAACGGTACGGTTACGGCACGGAACGGCACGGCACGAGTGTCATTCACGTGCCGTGACCATTCGCTTGCTGTGCTCTTCTTTTAAAATTTTAGCACGGCACTTGAAAGATTTAGTCACGGCACGACACGTAGTCACGCGAGTTACGTGTAATTAGGACCTTTAGATATTGATTTAGTGGTGAATCTTGAATAAACTAACCTAAATTATGATTAAATTGTCACGCGAGTCACGTATGGTCACGGCACATTTAGGCACAGCGTGACTCACGTGGCGTGACCATTCGCGTGTCGTGACCACCCCTTGACATTTTGGTCACGGCACGTGAAAAATTAACTTGGTCACGGCACGGCACGGCACGAGACCAAAGTCACGACGTGTTAGTCACGGCACGGCACAGCACGTTTTCCCCACTCTAGGTGGAGCCCACATACGACAAAATTTTAAATAAAATATACTTTGATAATTATTTTTAATATAAGTATAGTTTTATAAAAAAAAAGTTTGAGAAAAAACATAATGTGTGTGTGTGTGTATATCAATTAGAAATGCAATGAAGAAATACATCAATTAGAAGCATTTCCAAACAACTAGTGACTTCAGTCTAGGATGCATCTAGGTCATGATGATTTATAAATGCATACAAATATAATGAATTTAACATATATATGTTTTATCTTTTATATTCATCAGTGTTCTAAATAGCGCGCTATAGCGGCGCTATAGCGTTTTTGGACCCCAAACGCTACGCTATGACATCAAAATGCGCTATTTGCGCTACGGCCGCTATAGCGACCGCTACAGCGCTATAGCGGTCCGCTATTCGCGCTATTTGCGCTATACAATATGAGTTTTTTTTTTTAAAGCAATTTATATGGGTTTTAAATAAAGATAAAAAAAATCTCAAACCGAAATTGAATTTGTTGCTACTTGTTACAGATAAATCAATTTGAAATTGAGAATAGAAATTGAAATTTGAATAGAAAAAAAGTCCAAATCGAAAATAAAATTTGAATAGAAAAAAAAAATTATGTCATGAATCATGATGCTTAAGATATTTTTAATAGGAAAAATCGATAGTTTATGATATTACTATGGATATTTTGAACCGCAATTTGAACTTTGTACTGGTTCAATATGAATATTATAATTTCTTAATTACTTTGGTGTTATTTATTGTTCTATGAGACTTTAGATAATGTTGATATTTAGTACAAATATTGAATATACGAAATGTAAAAAAAAAAAACGCTATTTGGAATAGCTTCCGCTATAGCGACGCTATTCGCTATAGCTTTTTTTTTAGCCTTCCCGCTACGACGCTATAAACGCTATTTAGAACCTTGATATTCATGGACTATAATATGATTTTCAACTCCAAAATCACTACGGTGAATTTTCACAAGAGGGGTTGAATTAATAAATTTGTAGCTTACTAATGGTATAATTCCTCAAACACTTGATAAAATTAACATAATTAAATTTCAAATGGTTTGAAAGGGTTACATCGATCCCCTTACTTTAAGGAAGCTGTGACCCTGTATTTACATCTATGAGCAAGTAGTTTCAAATAAATTAAAAATGTGATTTCAGTATGTATTTGTAAACTGTTTCTGAAAATTTCAACAATCCAAATTGAATTTGGATAATTTTTAAGAATTGATGTTGTGGCTAAAGAAAATATTCTTTGTATGGGAGGTTGTATGTTTGAAGTAGTCCATAGTCTTAAAAAAATAATTAAATAAATATGCATATTTTATATAGATAAAAATTCAATTTCCAACTTTTCTAAAAAATAATTTATGGTTTTCATAAGCACAATTTAATTTCACACTTTCTCGTTGTATAAAGAAAATCCCACCTCGCACTGAGGATAATAATATTGCAAGTAACACATAAGCTTCACGGATTGCATGCCTCCAGTTTACTGTAAATGGAACGTTCCAGCATTTTACTTTTGGTAAATGATACTGTATTTATGCATAACAAAGAAACTCTCTCCTTTTTAATGAAATGGAGACTACCGGAAAAAGGTAACATGCCGAGTTGCCGACATTAATTAATACATGCACTTCTTTTGGGTGTTCATCATGATATGATTGATTAACCTTTTTAATCAGCATTTTGTTGGAGCTAATTATTTAAAGTAATATTATATGTTCTCATCTTCTGAACATTTCTAATTTTTTGATCAATTTTTTTTAATAAACAATTAATTAAATACTAAATCGTACTAACAGTCAAGCAATTTAGTTGAAAATGATAAATGTGTATTTTATAAATTAACATGATTTATGCAATTCTTTAGGACTGAAAAAAATGAATTTGAAGTTTTTAATTAAAATATGCTTTAATTTGAACAAAGCGTGGCTGTAGCTAGCAGATGTTAACCGTTGTGTTTAGTCGAAATAGACTGATCTATTTTTGTGTAATATATAGTTGATGTGTATTTTATACATTTTAAAAAACTAATTGAAAATATTGAAGTTACTGACCTAGCTAGTTATCATTTGTGAGTTTAAATCATGCATTTATGTAATTATTCATATTGATAATTAAATACTTTCTTTATTTTTTAAGTGAACTACTATATATCACAATATGTTAAAATCATGTCATAAACCAAAGTATACATGTCATCTAAAATTAGTTGGTTGGTTTGTCCAACCTGTCAAATTACTATCATTTGTTATTTTCTCTCGCAATTAATCACTTAAATGCAGAAAGCCTTGCTAAAATGTGACAGCTGTAATTATACTGGCATGGTTTTATGATTACATCTAATAAATTAATATGATTATTTGGTTAGGATTAATTTTCTTGAAAGACGCTTAACATGATTAGCTAGTCTTCTATATTGGTCAATCAAACTTCATTGATGAAAAATACAAAATTCTATTTTTTTTATTGTCTAAATTTTAAAATTCTAAAAATCATTTGTCAAAATAAAACAGTTATTATTTTTCAACATGCACATAATTTTTTTATCAGTTTTCAATTTTGTTTTATATGAATCGATAAGTTAAAAATTCTTTAAGTCAAAATATTAAAATCTTTTACACATGTATAGAAAAATTGATATAAATCATATCTAACAATTTTAGTGTGACATTTGAGTTTTAAATTTTAAATTATTAAAAGTTTAAAAAAATATATATAAGGAAGATATTTTAAAAATGCATATGAACTACGAGTGTAAACGGATCTGGATATATTCAAAGTGTCAACGTCCGAATACGGATAATTTTTGTGGATCCTAAAAAAGAAGCGGATATCCGTGTATATCAGGATACGAATCTTCACGGATCCAGTTACAGCAGTATCCAGTAGCTCCCCACTCTGCTGTTTGGAGCTCTTTGAAAAGAAGGGCATTATATACTGCTTCCTCCCTTACTCTTCTTCTAAAGTGGGATTAATATTGTCAACCAATCCGGACGTCGCTGCTTTCGAGTTTGAACTGAATTTTCATTCTTTTTTTTACTTTAAAGCTTGGCCGACAGTATGTTTGAAGTTTGTTCCTATTGTATAAATTCTTCTCCATTTCTATATTCAAGAACACCTCCATTGTTTTCATTTTCTGATTTGATTTTCTTAATTTAATTAATTTTTTTAGTTAATATTTGTATCTTAAAGTTCATATGACTCAATTATCCGACAATTATTCATTTTCTATCAGTATTCGTTGATTATCCGCTCCGTATCCGTATCCGTTTAATGCGGATTTGGTTTTGGATTTTGACATCCGTTTTACTATCTGTATCCGTATTCATATCCGCTCGTTGGAAGACGGATACGGATTTGGTATCAGCATTATCCGCTCCAAATTCGCTCCGTTTTCACCCCTAATATGATTATATGAACCCTTCTCTTTGAATATATAGTCAATGGATCAGTAAGTTAAAAAAATTAACTATAATTAAATTATTTAATTAATTACCAGTGAGAGCAACCAAATCTTTGGTGGAGAGGCCATGAATTGAGAAGTTGGAGATGAGGTTGCCAAGACTAGATGATGGAGGAGGTATAAATTTCTTCGCATTGGATCTGCTTGCTGTTCTTGAGTCTCTTCTTCCCAATTTGACTTCCCAATTGGGCCCTCCTAGCTAATATTTGTATCTTAAAGTTCATATGACTCAATTTTCCGACAATTATTCATTTTCTATCCGTATTCGTTGATTATCCGCTCCATATCCGTTTAATGCTGATTTAGTTTTGAATTTTGACATCCGTTTACTATCCGTATTCGTATTCGTATCCGCTCGTTGGAAGACGGATATGGATTTGATATCAGCATTATCCGCTCCGAATTCGCTCCGTTTTCACCCCTAATATGATTATATGAACCCTTCTCTTTGAATATATAGTCAAATAGATCAGTAAGTTTAAAAAATTAACTATAATTAAATTATTTAATTAATTACCAGTGAGAGCAACCAAATCTTTGGTGGAGAGGCCATGAGCTGAGAAGTTGGAGATGAGGTTGCCAAGACTAGATGATGGAGGCGGTATAAATTTCTTCACACTGGATATTTTTGCTGTTCTTGAGTCTCTTCTTCCCAATTTGACTTCCCAATTGGGCCCTCCTAGCTGCCATATATGCATGCATTAGATAGCACTTACACTATAGCAGAAAAAAAGAACAAAATTAAAGATTACCAAAGTACAGGAATTATTTAGTGTACTTTGTTCTGACTTAACATTAATATTTTTATTTTCATAAGACTAGACATGGGTCAAAATTCTCAAATCAATCTTGGTACGGATAGACATCTTTGAATTATCACATACATATCTTTTTATATACTGTATCTTTTTTATTTGAAATGATTTTATATTAGAGTACATTTTTTATTATCCCATCTTTTAACTAGCTCCTATTTTTTAGTAAGAAAATACTCAGTAACAAAAAAAATGCAAAATTATCATTATCAAATTATATAAAATTTGCAACAGTCTATATTTTATTAAAATTGATAAAACATCAAATCGTATTTAAATTGTATGATAATTGATACATAATTAGTCAATCTAGCTATCATAAAACAACAATGTATAATTTTATATTCTTAAAGAGTGAGGCTGTGGTACAATGCATATCACAGATTGATTAATTTGTACTATGGATCGATATATCCGTTTTCAAAATTCAAATAGTTAACCTGAACCATTCAATATGGATTTTTATATAAAAATGTACTTGTAAACTAAATTTAATATTTTATAAAAAAAAATTACTATTTTTTAGATATGTAGAAAATTACTACTTTTGAATGATCTAGAATCTTTAGATCAAGTGATTTTCTACCTATCTAAAAAATAGTAAAGAATTGAAAAAAATGTAAAATTTGATTTACAAGTACATTTTTTTTGCAGTTCAGATCGACTGTTTGGACTTTGAAACGGAGATATTAATCCATAGTACAGACTAACATGTGCTATGCACAGTACTAAAACCTCACTCATTTTTAGATATTATTTTCGCTTGATTTCAGAAAGCATGTTCAAAGTTGTTAAAATAAACCATTGAGATCACATTTTACAGCGATTAGACGACCTTTTTTTTTATGCAGTCATATGCAGACCCCTCCATTCCATATATACATACTAATCAACGATACCTTATAATTAAGAGACCATACATGTGTTAGGCACTTATGCATAAGCTAAAAAAAAATCTAATTTTGATATTATGAGAAATAGATATATAGGATTTATATATATATACTGACAAGAACAACACTATCCCTTGCAGAGATGGCGAGTATATCAGCGCAGGAAACAACAGCTGGACAAACTTGCTCCACTGCTGCTCTAATCTGATCAATCACTTCAAACCCTCTAGCTGAGTTGTTGTTTGCCTTAGCCGTCTTCTCCCCGGTAAATGTCGGCGTGTCATCTAACAGTACTGATGCATCACAACCCTAGAATTATATACAATAAAAATATTAATATATGTTTGGAACCATGAAAAAAAAAAAAGATATTCAAACTTTGAACTAATACATCATAAATTAAATAATTAAATTAGTGACTTGTTTCGATTTTTTACGTGCCAGTGGTCATACTGATAAACATCAATCCGTTATATAAAAGCTAAAATTATACTAATTAAGCATTACCTCATGAGTAAATCCTTGCTAAACAGGATATAATACATCCAAATACCAGTTCAAGTTTTGCATTGAGTCGTAAATATATTGTACATAGGTGGTAACTAGATGAACAAAATGAATGTATATACAATAGCTAAGATAAGCAAAGTACATTAACAAAGCAATCGTGGAAGAAGAGGCGGAGAAGAGAGGCGCCCATTCGCGGCTCTTTGGCGATAGCCGACAGGACCACGCTTCTCACGGTTGGCAACAGAAATGGACAAGAGTAAGAGTAGTAGTCTGTAGATAGTTGAGCATTGGAGAATCCATGGAGGAAAATAAGGAGAAGAGCAAAGGGAACAATTGCTGTAGAGGGGAAATTAGCCATATTTTTGCTTAGTGTACTTGGCCTCTGTATATAGTGCAGTTATATTATATATCCTGATATAGCATACAAGGGGGTAGTTTATAGATCAGTTTAATTAGGTGGTACTTGCACTGCACATACATAATTGCTTGATTGTGATAGATTATATTCTTTCCTTACCAAATGTATTTTAAATATTGATTTTTTAGGTGCAGAAAGTATCATATCTATAAATATGATATCTAGTATTTGAGTTGGATATTGGACCAGCGTTTCGCGGTGAATTTTTCAAGTATCGAAAATCCGCGTATCTAATATATATATTTTTTACCTCCAACTTTTCTCTCAATTTTTTTTTTTTTTCAAAACCTGAAGAGGTTTAGTAACCAGAAATTCTGTATTAAATAAGTTTTTGTCTTATTTTTTCATACGTTATCCTATTTATGTTTATTTGCTTACAAAATACCGAATTTTTTTGAACCGTTTCAGGTCTCAAGGGAAAAGCATAATTTTAGGATTTTTAGGCATAAAATGAATAATTTTCAAATGATGTATTCGGTGGTTTTTTTTTTCTAACCCATATTGAGTTCATATTTTCAAAGTTCATTTTCATTCAAACCTTAAAATGATGGGAAAAAATTAGTTTGGCCAAATTTTTTTTTCAAGACCTTGTGAGAAATGTGGATGGTAATAAAATAGTTTAACTTATGTCTTCAATTTATGTTTCAATTTAAATTTAATCTATTGTTTAAACTAGCCTTTTCGCCATTTATTTTATCATTCTTTGCAAATAAAGTATTCGCTTGGTTTTCAACATCACTTGCAACTTTTTTTTTTTTTACAATTTTACTTTTTTTTCCCTAAATTATATTATATGCTAATTATTAGACTATATTGTTAAAACTGATAAAAAAATATTATACTACTAATCAGAAAATTAATATTGATAACAAGAAAATACAATTTTCCATAAATATTTTTCCCAAGGTTATATTTTCCATAACTATTCCAATACAACAAACTATTTATTTCAGTATATTCTGATAACTATTCCAATACAACAAACTATTTATTTCAGTATATCCACGAGTATGGATTCTCCTAACATAATTTGTGAGTTCTGATACCCATCAAATCTTATTTCGAATAATTCTATGCAACCGATAATTTTAAACATGTAAGACCGATAATTTTTTGAATTATTGGTGAGTTTTGGTATGAAAATAAATTTAATAAATAGAAAGATTAATTCATTAATGCAAGAACGATAATTTATTGAATTATTGATCTCAATTAGAAAAAAAATGTATAGAGGTGCCACACATAAAACAATGATATGCGTAACACAGGCAAATATATTTTTGTTCACAAATCATTATATATAAAGAAAAAAAAAATTTCGATCACAAATAAACCCAACACTCTGTTCGCCCCTGGGTGGTGGGGACGCGCACGTGGATGAAATAGTGTTGTAAAAAATGGCTTTAACGGCCGATCAAATACCTGTTTAATCGTTAACGGCGGTCAAACCTTTACGAATATACTAATCGGAGGTCTATTAACGGATTTTTCCGATTAATAGGCTGATATTCAGTTTATTCCCGTTTAATTGTCCGTTTATTCACGTTTATTCCCGTTTATTTCAGTAAATATTTATTTTCACATTGTTTTTTTTTCTGTGACTGTGTAATAATGTATTGTAGTTTTATTTGTACTTGGATATACATCCAATATATTTTATATATATTTTTTCTTTTTACTTATTTTGAAATTGATTAATTCTTCTAATTTATATACATAGTTTATGTTTTTCTTACTTACTGATGTAATTTTTCAATTAGTACGACATGTTCATATATGAAATTAAGTTGTTATCATAAACTTAATGTAGTGATTTTATGTTAGAATATTTCATTTCTTTCAAATAATATATTATTAGTATTGAGAAAGCTTAATTTTTGAATTTATTTTTGCATTAAATAAATGTGTTACTTACAAATGTAAAATGTGTATGTGTTGTTAAGAAAAAATAAGCATAGTATCATGTTATAATAATAAAATTAAGTTTAATTGTTAAGTTTGATGAGTTAAATAACTATTTTTTTTATAAATTATGAATATGTGCACATAATTTTAATGAAAACGATTAATTGATCGCATACCGATTAATCACTTGGAGGTACCCCGTCCATCCAACGATGGACGAGCGCATACCGTTATTTACAACACTAAGATGAAATGCTCTTTTCTAGATTTATTGCAAAAAAACCCATTAAAACGGGTTCGTTGCGTACTCCTGCGCGACCCATTTAAGCTCGAGGGCTCATGCTGCATAGAAGGATACACGAAGTGCGCAGAGAAAAGATGAGAAGGAAAAAGAGGGAAGTCGGATCAATTGACGGATTCAGACGGAGTGCGTATCCTCTGAGATATCCCATATCCTCTGAGAAGGAAAAAGAGGGAAGTCGGATCAATTGTCCGGTGCCTATTTGGGGATAGCGCAGGGCCAGTATTATGTGAGCTTCGAGATTCGTGCAGAACGTACGAACGGTTGAGATTTTTCAAATAAGTCACGCAAAATATGAGATATCTCAGAGGACGCGAATTCATTCAGACGGCCCTCACCCCTCAGCATTTCCAGTTCTCCATTATATGCCCCGCTTCAGGAATTCTCATTCCCTGAGATATCTCAAACTTTGAATTGATCAGTGAAATATCTGGACCGTTCAAATCTGTTCTCCACGAATCTCAAACCATAATAATATGCCCCTTCCATCCGAATAGGCGCTGAAATTAATAAATTTGGTCCGTCTTTAGATAAACTGAAGCTTTGAGATATCTCAGAGGACACAAACTCACATTTCAGGGCGTGGGTGATTTGATGGAAATTGTTGCTCGGTCGGCTCTGTTCGATTCGTGTGTTGAAAATTAGCATTATTATCGGATCACAAGCCTCAGATCCGTTAAGGTTCTTTTTTTTTTCCTTTTTAGAAATATATAGGCAACCGTTAGATAGCTGGATATAAAAACTTTTACTGTAGTCATCAATAATCAGAATAGCAATAAGAATTTCTATTCATCATTCTCTTAAAAATTCAACAATCGTGCGCACTCGATCAGTACGAACTTTAAATCTGTCAGCACAAATTTTGGTGCGATCAAACGGCTCCAACCAGCATCAAACCGTCTCAATTCCGCTATATGGTTGTGCAGTTGAATCGGTTTGGGACAAAAGGAAATCAAATTTGAGCCGCTGGATGGAATTCTGAATGCTGATTTGGGAGAAATTAGATGGTTGAGATCATCTTAGGGGCTTTGCTTGGAATATCCCTGTATAATGTATTCTCCTCAAACCTTTTTAAGAATACCCACAAGTTTTATAACAAGAAAATACTAACAGAGTCTTGAGTTATTTAAAAAAAAAAATTAAGTAGAAAATAATCTTTTTAAATTTTTAAATACGCATTCGTTGTAAAAAAAGATTAAAAATAAATGGCTCTGATTAACGCTTAGATTTAAAAATTTGAAATGTATAAACGGAGATACGGTGATATTAGATGATGCAAGAACTTGTAGCACCAGAATATGTGCAAGATTGGTGTTCAGCTTAAAGCCTTAAACTAAGAAGTCATTGAATCAATTTCAAAAAAACTAATGCAAACTATTAATCTTGATGAACTTGATTATAATGTATTTATTCTAAATTTGAAATTTGTCAGTTTGTATTGTATAATTTAAAGTATAAAAGTTTGCTGAAATTGACTTGACAGGTAATTTATCAACCTTCTACATCTTGATTAGGCAAAAAAAAAAACTCTAGCTCGAAAAATATGTAAGGAGTGTAAATATATATTTTTTATTGTAAATTTGAAAACTTTTAGAGATACAATTGAACTTATGATCAACCATTTATACAGTTTATGGACCTGTCGTTAAATTAAAAGCTCTAAAGACTTTCCGTTGTTAAATAACAATTAAAAAGTAATTAATTTGATTAATAAATAAACTCATCCAGCTATTAAATACCGGTAAACATTTTTAAAGAGCTTGAAAGTAGATGAAGATCAACTGCTTTCAATTGTTCCATTTAATGTGAAAGGGGTTTATTCCAATAAACTGCCATCAAATATTTTTTAATTGTCATCTTAAAATATAATTTAACACAGTTAATTCATTTTGTAGAAAATTGCTCCAAAACATTACTAAAATCATACAATTAAAACAGTCTTTTCATTATCCTACACACACCCGTTAAACATTGATCTTATATATACAGAGAGAGAGACAGAGAGGAGTTGGCTACTCTACTTACATAAGTATATAAGGGCATATGCTTATAAGTCATTTTTTTTATTTTTGAAGTCCAAATAGTCGATGTGAAGCGTTCAACATGTTCTCCATATTAGATGTGCTTAGAGACCAAATTTTACATTTTTTAGAAACTTTTTACTATTTTTTGGGAATTTTTCAAAACAGTATTTTGATATGGCAAAAAAAATCGAAAAAATTAAAATAAAAATCTTAAAAACACTGTTTTGAAAAATTCTAAAAAAATAGTAAATTTTTTTCAAAAAATATAAAATTTGATCTCCAAACACATTTTAATATGGAGGACATATTGAGCGCTTCAAATCGACTATTTGGACTTTAAAAACGTAAAAATAACTTATTAGCATATGCCGTTATATGTTATGTAGGTAGAGTAGCCAACCCCTCTCTCTCTATATATATCATACTATTATCAGTTAAGGATAAGAATAGCAGACAAATAATGAATAATTATCAAATAAAATGATAATTTTTATAATATAGTCCAATTAATTAGCACACCGCTAAGTTTTACTCATATCCTTATTTCATAAACTAACAAAATATATTATTTTTCGTAATTTTCTTATCGAGTACAATACAAATCGGATAATTGGATAAACGGATTTCAGACACACAGCTCAGTTCATGTTCATTTTATACAAAAAAAAAAATGTTTCAATTTTTTTTCCATAAATCCTTTGAAGCATCACCACACTTTCTGGACCAGCACATGCCGTTATTTACCACACTGATTTTCACAGTACATTGAATGACAGACCGGACCCACAATAATTAAATCAGCTGTTTTTCCTTGATTTTTGACATAATAGATTAATCGTTTGGTGGTACCATGTCCATCTGACCAGCACATGCCGTTATTTACCACACTGATTTTCACAGTACATTGAATGACAGACCGGACCCACAATAATTAAATCAGCTGTTTTTCCTTGATTTTTGACACAATAGATTAATAGTTACTTACTAGCTAACATACCACAACGATATATTAGATTAATAGTTACTTACTAGCTAACATACCACAACGATATATTATCATACAACTCATATACTGTGTCAGGACAATTACATGCTAAATCACGCATTTCACGTAGTTCTTTATTTTTTAAATTAGACAACAAAATTTGAACTAACAATTGAACGAGACAGAAAGAGAAACCTAATATGTTGACTATGCATAGGTGTCTTGACTTTGGACTTTTAAGTCCTTTGTTTCTTCAAAATAATAATTTAGAAATTATATTCTTGACAATTATTTAAATGCATTTCTTGACTTGTTAAATCTCTTCACCCCGCCAATCATGCGGATCCGTATCCTCTCAGGTACCTGACTCAAGCATTTTGAAACGGACGGCCCAAATTAATTTTATCTGCGTCAAGCTCAATCCGATGCCTATTGAGACTCTAAGTGGAGTCTGTTTTGAGATTCGTGCTATGTTAAAGAACTGTCCGATCGCAATTTGCTTGAGTCAGGTAACCTGAGGTGATGTGAATTCCCAATCATGCAGAACTACACCTTTTGTCTTTTCTTTTTTTCTTTTTTCCATTTGTTGTTAATTTTTACAAAACAAAGTAAAGCATGTGCATCCATTCATTCATTGTTTAGTGATATCGTGATTTATATCTAAGAAAAATGTATGTCAGAGTCACAATAATAACGATCTAATGATAGTGATATAATCTTTCATGACAAAACTTTAGGAAGCTCTTCTATTACTTTTATTTGAAAAAAAAGAGGGTATTTACATGCCTTTGTCAATGTAGTTGTTATATGATTTTGATATGACTGTGTCATCTCCATTTCTTTTGTTTTGGCAGCATCACTAATTGATGCGCAAACAACTCTTGACTTGAAAGCTATAAAAGCAACAGCCTACCCAATTACATCCAAAATTTCTACAACCAAATAATTCATATAGTAATAAACTAATTTAATATAAATTAAAATATTAAGTGTGGGAAGCATAACTTAAAAATGGTGATTGAAAAGGCAGAATATATTACTGTAATATAATTATAAAATAGGGACTAAAAGGTATACTTGTGTAAGTAATAAAGTGTTTTTTTTTTTTATAAATAACTGATCACTCAGCTCCCCCAAAAATAATATTTATAGATCTTTTTTCTTTAGCATAATTTAATATATTTTAGATCTTCAACAAATCTTAGGATTTCAGTATTTTCTCTTCAATGCTCACTCTATATGAAATAATTCTTTCTATTTGATAACCGACTAATGACTCATACACCGATGGTCCGTATATAAAGTTTATAGCTGATACAAATTTATTTCTTTAGCATAATAAAGCACACATTTTAGATCTCTATATAACAAAACATGTAGTCATACAGTAATTTTTTGTTTCTAAAAGAAATTTCATTCCATTGAATATTTGACGTAGTACTTAAAAATTTAATTGATTAAGCGGCATCGTTTTCTCAAGTTTGATTGAAAATTCAAATTCACCTTAAAATCAGAAGTACATGTTGAAAAATATATATTATTGTTTCATATGATATATGAATTACCTAATTGATGGAGAAATTGTCGTTGCCCATTTTATATATATCGGATATTGGATGTAGATATGATGTGTATGCATGTTGTCAAAAAAAAAAATGTCAGGCATCTTTTTAAATATTTAAATATATGGCTGGAATTATTTCAGAAAAAAAATGTACAACCTCCATTATTAGTTAAGATACAGTTATACAAATTGTTCCTTACCTTTTGTGAAAGCTTTAATTAATGACTTTATTATCTTTACTTTAAGTAAGATAATAAATGAAAAGATGATACTCAAATTTAAATTTCATTGTAATTAAAATTGTAATACATTTGAAAGGAAAGGTAGCTCAGTTGACTGGAAGAAAAGTTCTACAATTATTGGTTACCAAAAGATCGAGAATTCAATTTCCCTTACGACTTCACATCTTATGCAAAAAGTTTTAAAAAAATATATATAATATATTTTGACTATCTATTCATTAAAAATGTATGATTAAAATACTAACTAAATACATCAAAATAACGCGATACTTCGAATCTAGACAATTAATTGGAAAATTAATTTTTCTTAAAAGAAAAATGCCCAAAAAAAAGTTTGGTTGTTGGTTGTGGCCTTGTGGGGGCCACACAAACACTTTCTTAGAACTGAACACACACGTGTCCCGTGTCCGTCTCTTCTTTTGACTAGGCACTAAAATTTTTAGAAAATAAAAAATAATTATTCAGCAAACATCTTGATTGTCTTTTCTTTTTTCTCTTTCATATTACCCCACCCACAATTACACATAATTCTAAAAACTGACTAGACCGAACTAAATATCAATCATTCCCATAACCAGATTTCAAAACTGGTTAGACAGAATCTAATATTCAGTCACTTCCATATTCAGTTGTAGAAAAATTGAATGCTTGAAGCAAAGTTTGGGTAACCCCATAACTAGATCTTCTGTGGTTCGAAATATGTTGGTGCGAAAGGGATGAGACCGAGTCAAAATTTTGGTCATTCGATGTCTGAACTAAAAATTTCATTCAACCTTGCTATTTTTGAAAACAAAAAATAATCAATATATTTTCTTATATTTCCGACAAATTGTTTTTTTTTATTTCTAAAAATATAAATAATGGCACAACAAGGCGCTAATGGAAAGCTATGTTTGCTCTCGAAGAAGAGAAACATTAGCCATACTAACCACATTCCGTACCGTGTCATAGTCATTAATTGCTTAAATTCAGATTGCAATACGTAACCTGCATAGAATGAGACCATTCCTATATTTCAAACAAGCATCGAATTAATTTTGGTCAGAATGTGAGATTTTTATACGATCAGGTACCTTAATTAGGAGATACTCCATTTAGGAGTGTTCAAATGGTAGATTTCGTTGAAACCAAAATAAATAGATAAATCAAACTTTTTTCAGTATTTAAAATTCTATCCAAACTAACTGAATTACAATGACCAACTGATAAGAACCAAACTATTTAAACTAAATTAAATTTTGGTTTGTTTGAGTAAACCGAATACGAGAGATTGAATTAAACAAAAAGAAGAAGCAAACTCAATACATACACCAATATATTAGTAGTTTTATAGAATTAAATATAAAGATTAAATTACACATATTATTCAATCCACATAAAATATGTAGATATTTAAAATATCCAAATCAAATAGAAGGAAGGAAGCGATAATTGAACAAACAAAATATTAATCCTAACATTCATACTTGACCATTTAATTCGGTCGGTTCAGTTTGGTCGGTTTGAAATGTAAACCAAACCGATTCATTTAAACAGAAATAATTTGTAAATTTAACCGAACCAATACATTTAAAACGAAAAACCGATCTATTTAAAACGAAATATTTCGATTCGGTTGAACACCAAAACAAAACCGAGTCATTTGAACACCCCTAATTCCAGTTGCTTGAAAAATCCAGGCAATATGTGACAGTGTTGAATGCGATCTGAGTTGTCCGTTTTAATCTGGCAAAGCAAATTCTCCTATAGTTCAAATAGACAAATATTAATTTTGATCTAACTGTGAGAATTCAGATCCAATGCAATGCCTGACACCAATTACTTTGGGCCAAATTCACAGAGCAAAGATCTGATTATTCTTCTCGTCATATGGGCTAAATGAATGTATGATATTTGGTAGATACTAAGAGGCCTAAAACCAGTCATATATAAATCTGGCCCAACAGAGAGAAGCATTCATCTGTAGTTTCTCACACACACACAAAAAAACCATATATAGTTTTTACTATCATGGAGATCATTTATAATAAGAAAGTTTATCATTTAATAGGAAAATTAGGATTTTCTTTTCTAAAAAAATATATAGTCAAATCCTTTGTACAGAAGTTACCCTTAATTAACTATTTCCTTAAGGAAATAGTCAATTTTCTCTACTGTTTGAATTAGATCAAATCTTTTGTACAGAAGTTAGAGTATATTCTCATAAGCATGCCATTGAAAATTTTCATTTATAGGAATTTTCTAGCTATTTTAAATGATTTCCCAAAGTTTGTCAACCAAAAAAATGAAAACTATCAGAAAATTGCTTGTTGTCCCCAACTATACCCCTATGTAAATTGTACTTTAAAAATAGCTCACTACTGAGAAAAAATTCTGAAATTTCAGAGACAAATAGATTGTAATGCTAAATGAATTTTCATATAAACACATAATTAAAATTGGTTTTGTAGATTGGCCATAATTGAGAGATTTGGTGCAACGATCTCTTCACGTCACTCGATCCGGCATCCAAAAAAATTATAAGTTTATAAAACCTTTGCTTAATTTTGTGCATGGATGTGTACCGAAAATTTTTATTTACCATCCATAAAATACAAATTAAGTCAATACACACTCCTCAAATTTTCCATTCGTACCACCCACGCGGCCTTAGTCCTGCGCACCCAAATTGGTTTGGTGCGCACACTGAGGGAGGGCACCAATTTGGTGCGCGGACTGGGGAGGCGCACCCCTTGGTCTGCTTGTATATCAACGAAGTTTTTGAATATTTTTTCATTTCAGCAAGAAGGCATACAAGGTAGCTAAACAGTAAAATGCAACTTGTGAGTTTTTTTTACTTTAGTCCCATTTTTAAAATTATTTAATAGTATTTTTAATTACTAAAAATTTATTAATTAATAGGTTTGTCCCTTATTCAACCAACGATGATTGGAATTGCTTGTTATTTTGGTGCTGACGTATTACAAGGGCCAAATGGTGTTTATTACAGTACCCAATTCCAAAAAAATGTTCAATATTGGCTCAGGTTTAGGTTTAGATTTCAGAGATATAAGTAGGAAAGTGTACCAGCAACTTGGTATTGACCCGAATTATTATGAATTGGTAATGTCCGCAATGATCAATATTGGCCAAGGCAACCAAACATGGTTCCAACTGCTCCCGATACAAGACGATAACAGTTGGGGTTGTATACCCAAATGTCCAGCAACTGCTCTCTAGTTTCAAGTTTCTAGAGCTATATATGGTTACCAACCCCAGACAAAACCCCAGACAGAACACCAGACTTTGTTGCAGTTGACCCAGGGTTGGGTCCTTGAGTATTCTGTGATGAGTCCTACCCGGGCCCTAACTTTAGCGGGTAATAGTCGTCCCCATCCATAGGAGGTGGTCCTAGTTGGGCCCAATCTGACCGGAGTCGATCTCAGGTTCCATCCTCCAACTCTAACCGGGCCCAATCTGACCAAGATCGATCTGAAATCCCAGAACCACTTTATTATGCTGACAATACAGACGAGGATCCCGAAGAATGAGAGGTAGAGGAAAATTGGGATGCTAGTGAAGATGATGGGGGGGTCACATGATCACAGTGATGAGGATTCTGGTCGTCCTGTGCTTGGTAGGCGGAAGTGGCCGATATCGGGTCGTGGAGAAAGACATTTGTTCGAGCAATTTCATGACACATCGAGGTTTGAAGAGGCTGACAGCTCCTTTTTTGCCGATTCTGAGGTTCGTTTA